>MU012313.1:37113-47480 GCA_011074415.1 Stictonetta naevosa | reverse complement strand
ACCTCTGCTGCCGTTGGCAGCATCCTCAGCTCTCAGGGAGTGCCCATCTCCTCCGGGGGCTTTGGCCTCTCCGGCTTTGGCAGCCGCTACTGCGGCACAAGGTGCCTCCCTTGCTAAAGCTGGTGGTCTCTGAATTTGGGCCTCTTCAGAGAGTGACCTCATTTCCCTCTTTTGACTCGAATATTAAAGTTCTGTTGCATCCCAGTCTGCACTGCTTAGTTGTCTTTCCCCTTTAGACACTCCAGACACCAGCTGTCAGGACTGATGCTGTTGCTCTGGGGACATCAGTGGGCATGTGGGGCACATGGGGACCATTCACCTTTCCCAAGGGTGAGGCCCTGTGCAGTAGGGCCCCTTGAGAAAGCCCTGTCCCTCACACGTGAGGGAGGTGCCCTTGAGTTCTGCAGGGCCCCTGGCTATCAGGCCCAGCTTTGCTGCCTCTCTGTCCTGGCGTGCCATCTTGGCCTCAGTGCACATCCTGCTGCAGGTGTCATGTGGCCAGTGCTGGCCTCCAGCAAGGAGCCAGAGCTGCAGGAGGCCCTGGGAGGGCAGCAGGCACAAAGGTTCCTGGGAAGGGGCCAGCAGGGGAGAGGCGGCAGGGAGGGGCGGCAATTCCTTCTGCTCTGGGGGCAGCTGTACTGGGCGGGGAGGATCGTGCAGAAAATGGTGCCAGAGCAAGCCAGGAGAGGGAGTGGGGGAAGCAGGCTGTACTGGCTCTGGCTGTGATGAAGGCAATTGTCTTCACCATAGGCAATATGGTGCTGTGTTCTGATTGTGTGGCTAAAACAGTGGAGGTGACACACCAGCAATTTAGCTCAGCATCAAGGCCTTCTATGTTTCCCACTCTGCACCTTCACAGAGCAGGCTAGCATTTGCCTGGGATGGAGTTAACGTTCCCCGTAGCAGCCCCTAGAGTGCTGTGCTCTGTACTTAGAGCTAGTACAGCATTGCTATCTCACCAGTGTTTGTGCTACTGTGGAGCAGTGCTAGCATAGCATCAAGACTCTCTGCTAGCCCCCAAGGCAGGAGGTGGGGAATGGGTAAGTGGTGGGGAGGGATTATCGCCAGGGCAGCTGAGCTAAACTGACCAAAGGGCTATTCCACACCATTTGTTGTCACACCCAGTAATAGAAGTAGAGGAAGAAGAAGGAGTGCTCTCGTTACAAAAACATCTGTCCTCCCAGACAACCACTATGGTTATCGAGGCCCAGGTTCCCAAGACATGGCTGAAAATCACTTACTATTTGGAAGGAGAGAATAATTTGTTTCCCTTTTCTTCCTTGAATCCTGTACTGGATCTGGCTGGGATGTTGACTTTCCCTGCAGCAGTCTGTACCATGCTGTGCTCTGCACTTGTAGCTAGAAATGCAGTGGTATCACACCAGTGTTGTGTCTGCTACTGCGCAGTGCTGGCACAGCATCAGGACGTTCTCTAACCCTCCTAGGGGGTGGGCAAAAAAGTGAGAAAGAAACATCACCAGGGCAGCTGACCTAAACCAACCAAAGGGATATTCCATACCATATGATGTCACACTCAGCAATAAAAGGTGTCAAATGGAAGAAGAGGGGAGGGGTGGGCTCTCATGGTGAAAACATCTGTCCTCCTCCTGAACACCAGCTACGTGCATTGAGGCCCTGCTTCAAGGACGTGGTCAAGCATTGCTCATTTGTAGGAAGTAGAGAGTGATTTCTTTCCTCTGCACTTCCACATAGCCTTTACTTGTTTTGTTTTGTTACTCCTTTTCCCCTTCCCTTTTCCCCTTTCCCTTTTTTCCCTTTAGTTGAATTGTTTAATTAATAATATTTCCTTATATATTTTTTTCCTTTAATTAAATTATCCTTATCTCAACCCATGAGTTGTTCTTTCCTTTACTTCTTCCCCTCCTCATCTAAGGAGGGGCAGTGAGAGAGCGGTTGTGGTGTTCAGCTGCCTAGCACGGTAAAACCACCACAATCCTTTGCTTATTTTTTTCTCTCTCTCTCTTTTTTTTTTTTTTTTTCCTTAAATTTCATTGCCCTTATCTCCACTTGTGAGATGATTTTATTTTTCCCATTGTATTTTCTCCGCCCCTTCTCATCCGTTTATGATGGGGAGTAAGAGAACAATGTGGTGGAATTCAGTTGGCCAGTAATGAGAAACCATCAGAGTAGGCAGGTGCTTAGAAGGGGACACAGGTAGGACGGCTGACCCAAATTGACCAAAGGGATATTGCATATCATATCGCATCATGCTCAGTAACAAACCATGGGACAGTTGTTCCAAAGTAGCCATTCTGCAGTGACTTGCTGGGCATTGGTCTGCTGGCGGGAGACACAGTCTTTGCATCACTTGCTTTTTCTCTTTTGTTCCCCATTTCCTTCTTAGAATGTCTTTATGTTGACCTGGTGCTTTTTCTCACTCTTGGTCTTCCAACTCTCTTTGGCTGAGTGTGCAGTGTGAACAAGTGGGTAGTGGGTGCTTAAATGCTTGCCAGGGTCAACCCACCATACGGGCTCACAGGCAGTGCATTGTCCTCCTCCCCTACTCTTTCCATCTGTTCCCTGGGCTCCCTGCAAAACTTTGTGGGGAAGAGGGAGGCAGGGAGAGCCTGAGGGCAGGAGGAGAGACAGCGGGTGCTGGATGAGTGTCTCTAAGGTCTATCCATGAGCTCCCCAAAGCAGCACTGAAGTCACCCAGAGCTCGGGCTGGAAGATGCCTTCCTGCAAGCCAGCCCTCACACCACATCATCTATCTTGCAGCCCCCCTATGGCAGCAGACCAAAAGCTGGTCCAGGAAAAGTTACTTGGGTGGTAAACCCATCCAAAGAGATGTGACTCCCAGTGCTGTTCCCAGACACTGAGGACACTAATGACATCCTGGGCTGTATGAGCAGAAGCACAGGAGCTCAAGGCTGGTGACAATTGCACTCTGCTCAGCATTCCTTTGAATGCATCTGGAGTATTGTACCCAGTTTGGGGCTGTGTAGCAAGAAAGACATTGACCAAGCACAGCAAGTTCTGCAGTGTTATTGTAAAAAAAGGGATTTCCTGGCTTCTCCTGGGCAGCTATGCCCTCCTACTTGCCAAGGACATAGTCGTTCCTTCTCCCTTATTATGCTGTTGTGCTAATCAGAGAAGAAGAAACAGTGTGCACACCAAAATGAATGCAAGCCCTTGTTAACAATTGCTAAGAACAAGCATCACCAACCACCCACTCCCAGAACTAACAGTGAGCAACACCTCTCTCCCCAGACATCCTGGAAGAGCAGCTGCAGGGGAAGGACAACTCAGAGGCACAGGCTGGGATGCAACAGAATTTTAATATTAGAGACAAAAGAGGGAAATGACATCACTCTGAGAGGAGGCCCCAGTGCAGGAAGCACCAGGGGCAGACAAGAGTGTGAGCTGCGTGGCCACGGTGGGCATTCAACCAGCTGTCCATCAGCCCACTTACTGTGGGAGAAGTGCCAGCAGATCCTCTCTAGGTTGACACTGTGGGACTCAGAGCCCAGTGGAGCCCAGTGGAGCAGAGTTGAGCAAACTAAGGACACAGGTGGGAAAGGAGAGAGTGGAGGAGGGGAAAGGATGACACGATTTTTCCGAGAGCCCAGACTGGCTCCGTCCTCTTACAAGGGTTGCTGAGGATGGTTTGACCCCTCTGAATACAAGAAACAAATGGCCTATGCCCAGTCCACTACCAATACCACTGAGGGAGAAGGGCCAGAAGATCCTCTCTAGGCTGACGTTATGGGACTTAGAGCTCAGTGGAGTAGGTCTGAGCAACAAGGACACAGGTGGGAAAGGAGAGAGTGCAGAAGAAGAAAGGCAGACATGGGCCATGCTTTCTGAGAGCCCAGGCTGGCCCCATTCTCTTGCAAGATGTGCTGGGGTAGTTTGACCACTCTGAACAGAAGAAGATGACGGTCTGTGCTCAGCCTACCAACTTGTGCTCACTACAAACTTCTGGGTCCCTGGGGGTCTTTTTCCAGAGCCATTGCCAGCACCTTTAGCAGGGGAAGCACCTCCTGCCACAGAAGCGGCTGCCAAAGTCGGAGAGGCCAAAGCCCCCGGAGGAGATGGGCACTCCCTGAGAGCTGAGGATGCTGCCAACAGCAGCGGAGGTGGAGGATCCCACGGCGGTGTTCTGCGGGAAGGAGCTGAGGATGGGGCCGGGCAGGGTCACCACCATGGGAGAGGGCTGGATGATGACGGTGGAGTCCTGGCACTGCTGGACACAGGGCTCATTGCAGCTGTTGGCCAGTGGGGTTGGGCCACAGGGTCCAGAGGGCAGGCACAGCAGACACTGGTTGTAGCAGGACATGTCTTGGGGCAGGAGGTGAACCTGATGGGAGGGAGGGACAGGAGGAGCACATAGGTGAGAGAGGATCAATCTGCCAGTCAACCCCAGGAGAGCCATGGCACATGCTGTTTGGGGAGCTGGCAGCTGTACAATGAGGCTCAAGAAATCCTCCTTAAGGTTCAACCCAAAATTTCTGCCAAGAGTGTCCTGACTGAGCCAGGTCTTCACCTGGCCCATTGCTTGGGATACATGTCAGTAGAGCCCAACTTTTCTCCATGATACATGTGCTGTTGTCTTCCCTCTCCCATGTGTATCATCCCCGGGAACCAAGAGAAGATGAAGGGGCAGGCATGTGCTAACAAATCCCCAGGGAAGAAGAAGATGGGAAATGGCTTCAGACTCACCTTGATCCCAAGGAGATGGAGGAGGCAGGAGTGGATGAGAGACTGCGGAGATGGGGCCACTTTTATACCTCCCCTGCACCACCCCAGGCCCACAGTCACTCTAAGGACACTGTAATTTTCCATCAGATTCACCTCAAATGGAAAATATCCTTCATAATGGCACAGATTTTGTTTTGGTTTCCATCAGCTCTGCCATTTTATTTCCTCATTTCTGACATGCCTATTTTACTATACAGGCTGCTTTCCAGTGGTGCTAGGAGAGACTCAAGGAAGACCCCAGCAGGTTCTTGTCAGTGTCTCTGGTCCCAGGCAATACGTCTTCTCCTAGCATTAGAGCTTCAGCACGCCTCCTCTGTCATGTCCCAAAGCCCTCCGCAGGCAACAGCACAAGCCAGAACCACTTGGCGGGCATGGAAGGTCCCCCTCAACAAGTGAGGGCTGGCAGGAGCCGGCCCTGCCACACGTAGCTGGGCATGCTCAGGGAGGGGACTTGCTCACAAGGGCCCTGGCTACAGAAACATCTCCTGGACTCCATCAAGGAGGCAAAGCATCCCTGCTGCATGAACTCTTCCCTGCCCTGCAGACATGGGAGGCAGCTGGGACACACCCCAGGAGGGCAAGGGAATGCCTTCAGCAGGCAAGCTTCCTGGGAAAGACTCTCTCTGCCCTAGAAGTCACACTGTAATATGGGATTGACCATGTGCCACACTTTTGGCGTGAGGCCAAGCCTGCTCTCTGCAGGCCTGAGCACCATGCGTGCCAAATCCCCCTCTGGCTAAGCAGCTCTATCTGAACCTGAGCTCGAGCTGTGCCACGCTCCAGGCAGCCCCAACAGCCATTATCCTGCAGCATGAGCTTCTGGCAAGTACTGTCATAACTCAGACAGCTCACAGGATGGTCGGCATGTTTTGCACAAGAGGGCAGTTCTTTGGGTGTGCTGCCAGTCAGGGAATGTGTCTGGTCATTCCCCAGGACTGATTCCCTAGGACTTGCTGAGAAATCATTGGGCTTGGGAAAGCCAACTTCAGTTTCCTCACAGGAGCTGACAACATGGGTTAGCTGAAGAGCCCAAGAGGCTGCCAAAAGAGGGAACAATGCCAAATAAGCAGACAACATGTCAGTCCAGAAGGAGCCGTCTTGTGCCAGGGCATTTCACAGCTGCAACACAGCCCATCTGCCTATGGTCCTGCCTTGCCTAATGAGGTGTGTGACTGGTGGAGCAGGCTAGGAGCCAGGCCAAGTGAGAGAAGTCTGTGCTGTGTCGTCAGGTGAAGGAGGCTTTGGTCATCCAGGAGGGCACTGCATAGGCAGGAGGATATGTGTGCTTTTTTGTAAAGAGGATCCAAATGTGGTTAATGCATTTCCACAGACACATGTCCCTGCCTGCATAGAGCCCCTCAAGAACTTGGGACTCATATTCAGTCCCTACTGACGTGTTCCTGCCAGGGGAAATGCTTGACCTCTTATCCTTGTACTTGAAAGGAGCCTCTGTGGCCAAATGGGCAAGTCAGAAATGAGGAAATGAAATGGCAGAGTTGACAGAAACCAAAGCACAACCTGTGCCATTAGGAAGGCTATTTTGCATTTGAGGTGACTCTGCTGGAAAATTACGGCCTGCCTAGAGTGACTGTGGGCCTGGGGCAGTGAAGGATAGGTATAAAAGCGGCCCCATCCTCCTCAGTCTCTCATCCACTTCTGTCACCTCCATCTCCTTGGGATCAAGGTAAGTCTGAAGCCCTTTCTCCTTCTTTTCATCCCTGGGGATTTCTTAGCACAAGACGGCCCCTTCATACTCTCCTGGATCTTGGGAGTGCTAGTCATGGGAGAGGGAAGGGAGCAGCAGGTGTGTCATGGAGAGAAGCTGGAGCTTGATTGAGGTGTATCCAAAGTTATGGCTAGGTTATTCTTGACAAGGTCATTGGAGACAAAGGGAAGGAGAAAGCTGTGGGCTTCCTTACATGGCTGCCAGCTCCCCAAACAGCATGTGCTGTTGATATCCAGTGGTGGGCTATACGCTGCTCAACAATCACTGCCATGTTCCTCCTGGCCCTCTCTCCCACCAGGTGCACGTCCTGCCTTGAGATATGTCCTGCTACAACCAGTGTCTGCCGTGCCTGCCCTCTGGACCCTGCGGCCCAACTCCGCTGGCCAACAGCTGCAATGAGCCCTGTGTCCAGCAGTGCCAGGACTCCACCGTCGTCATCCAGCCCTCACCGGTGGTGGTGACCCTGCCTGGCCCCATCCTCAGCTCCTTCCCGCAGAACACCGCCGTTGGATCCTCCACCTCCGCTGCTGTTGGCAGCATCCTCAGCTCTGAGGGAGTGCCCATCTCCTCCGGGGGCTTTGGTCTCTCCGGCTTTGGCAGCCGCTTCTGTGGCAGGAGGTGCTTCCCCTGCTAAAGGTGCTGGCAATGGCTCTGGAAAAAGACCCCCAGGGACCCAGAAGTTTGTAGTGAGCACAAGTTGGTAGGCTGAGCACAGACCGTCATCTTCTTCTGTTCAGAGTGGTCAAACTACCCCAGCACATCTTGCAAGAGAATGGGGCCAGCCTGGGCTCTCAGAAAGCACGGCCCATGTCTGCCTTTCTTCTTCTGCACTCTCTCCTTTCCCACCTGTGTCCTTGTTGCTCAGACCTACTCCACTGAGCTCTAAGTCCCATAACGTCAGCCTAGGGAGGATCTTCTGGCCCTTCTCCTTCAGTAGAGTGGGCACATGAACAGCTGGCGGGATGCCTGCCATAGCCTCTCAGCACAGTCTCTCCTCTTCCCATGGTGTTTCCTGCACTTGTACCTCCTCTCAGAGTGACCTTGTTTCCTTTTTTTTTGACCCTAATATTAAAGTTCTACTGCATCCCAGCCTGTGCCTCTGAGTTGTCCTTCCCCTGCAGCGGCTCTTCCAGGATGCCTGGGGAGAGAGGTGATGCTCATTGTTTTTTTCTGGGATTGGGTCTTTGGCTATGCTTAACACCTTGTGGGTGTTTGGGTGTTTAGTGATCGTTAACACAGGCTTCCATTCTATAGTCTTCTTCATGTGTAAGATCACCCTCTGAATTCGAAATATCTGCTTACTTAGGGCTGTGTGGCCATGGCGGTCATACTGCCAGCTGTCCATCTCCCCTCTCTACTGTGGGAGAAGTGCCATAGGGTGTTTCCTATGCTTACTTTGTGGGGTTGGGATGTAGAAGAGGTTTATTTAGTCAAACTCATCCAGTATCAAAACTTTCTACAGTGGTGAAGGTCATGGGGACTCAGGTGGTCTCCCTAATTCTGCTGGGGTGGTGAAAGGATGTGAGACAGTTAACACAGACAGTACAGGTCAATAATTGGCTGCTGAAATGATGTCAGTGACAGAGTTTTGTGTTCTATGGTCATAGGACCTTGTTTGATGATCAGTGTAGTCTTGCGAGAGATGGGAAGCTCCTTACGAAGTGGGGCAAAGATTTTTTTTTTTTTTTTGTCAACAGAATGTCTGACCTCAAAAGGAGGGAAACTCCTTTTAAAGTAGGAAATAGGGGCAGTTTAACCAGCAGCCTTGTGAGAATGATGGATAGGGTTGCTGAATAAAGGTAATGGAGTGATGTGATAGGAATACATCACAAAATCAACAAAATGGAGTTTAAGCAGGATCACCTCCAGCAGTTGTGGATTAGCAATGGTTCCTACTGTGCAGCCTTATGGAGAGATGTCCTAAACTATTCCTAGGAATCCAACATGCTGATGTGCCCCTCTTAAGTGTCAGTAAGCTAATGCATGCATTATGGGGAGTAAACAATATGAATTTGAGACGGGTACATGGTTGTAGGTCTATGGTCTTACTTACTGGAATTATGAAGACATGGTGGGATGGCTCCCATGCCTGAAATGTTGCAGTAGAAGGATAAAGGCTGAAGGATAAAGTAGAAGGAAGGACAGGTTATGGAGACAAGGAGCAGGCATTGCCCCCTATGTCAGAGACCAGTTGGAATACATGGAGCTCTGCCTGGGGATGAATGAGGAGCTGACTGACACTTTATTGGTTGGAATTAAACATATGAAAGAGTTAGGTAACATTATAGTGGTATCTGCTACAGACTACCTGGTGAAACAGGCCAAGTAAATGAGGCCCCCTACAGACAAATAGGAGAAAACTTGCTTACAGTGCACTGTATTCCTTCATCCAAGACATTGATAAATATATTGAATAATGCTGGTCCCAGTAATGACCCTTGAGGGACTCCACTAGATACAGGCCTCCAACTAGACTGTCCCATTGACCACAACTCTCCGGCTTCTTTGCTTCAGTCAGTTCACAGTCCACCTCACTACCTGATCATCCAGACCATGCTTCCTCAGTCTAGCTGTGAGGATGCTGTAGGAGACAGTGTCAAAGGCTTACTGAAATCAAGATAGACCACGTCCACTGCTTTAACATCATCTATCCATCTGGTTATGTCTTCAGAAAAGGCTATGGGGTTGGTCAAGCATGACTTCCCCTTGGTGAAGCCATGTTGACTGCCCCTAATGACCCTTTTGTCCTTGATATGCCTAGAGATAACACCAAGGATAAGTTGTTCCATCACCTTTTCAGGGATGGAGGTGAGGCTGACCTGTCTATAGTTACTTGGATCCTCCTTCTTGCTCCTTTTGAAGAGCAGAGTGACATTTGCTTTCCTCCAGTCCTCAGACACCTCTCCTGTTCCCCATGACTTGCCTAAGATGATGGAGAGTGGCCTAGCAATTACTTCCATCATCTCCCTCAGCATTCACAGGTGCATCCCATGAGGACCCATGGATTTATGGATGTCCAGCTTAATCAGTCCTTAACCCTGTCTTCATCAACCAAGGCAAACTCCTCCTTTATCCTGACTTCATCTGGGGCCTCAGGAATGTGGGGCTCCTCAGGACAGCCTTCGGCATTATAGACAGAGACAAAGAAGGCCTTCAGTAATTCTGCCTTCTCTTTATCTTCTGTCACTAGGGCACCCATATCATTCATCAGAGGGCCTACATTGCCTCTAGTGTTAGTTTTATTTGCAATGTATTTGTAGAAGTCCTTTCTGTTGACGTTGACCCCTCTTGCAAGGTTTAATTCTAAGGAGGCCTTAGCTTTCCTAGTTGCCTCTTTACATCCTCTGACAACAGTCTTATATTCCTCCCAAGTGGCCAGCCCCTACTTCCATGATCTCTAGAATCTCCTCTTCCACTTGAGTTTGGCCAGCAGTTCCCTGTTTAGCCGTGCAGTTCTCCTGGCTCCCTATCTTTACTTCCTACCTGTGATGCAAAAATGTCCCTTACTGTCTGGGATCTAGTGTGTGTCTGTCAGGCATGACCCCTTTCTCTCCTTCAAAACCCAGTCATCTCTTCACACATGCATGCACACACACACTCCCTTCTTTCTGTCAGCCTCTCTCAACCTCTCTGCTCTCTGTCTTGGGCACTTTTCTCCTCATTCCCCTCATTTTTCCCTCCTCAACAGAAAGGCAAAAGAAATAATCTTTCTGCACTTTTTCCTGTTATGAAGCCCAGAATGGGAGGGTCCTATGGCCCCTTCTGCTCAGTTCAGGAAAAAATGCAGTTTAATTAGAGAAAAAGAAAAAAAAATCAAAGCAAAGCAAAGCAAAGCAAAGCAAAGCAAGGAAAGAAAAGAAAAGAAAAGAAAGGAAAAGAAAAGAAAAGAAAAGAAAAGAAAAGAAAAGAAAAGAAAAGA
>MU012313.1:1781-35362 GCA_011074415.1 Stictonetta naevosa | reverse complement strand
CCACATCTGAAATATTACATTCAGTTCTGGGCCCCTCAGTGTTCAAGAAGGACAGAGAACTGCTTGAGAGAGTCCAGCACAGAGCCACGAGGATGATTAAGGGAGTGGAACATCTCCCTTACAAGGAGAGGAGAATTTGGTTTCTGCCTTGGAGGAGAGGAGATTGAGGGGTGACATTATTAATGTTTATAAATATGTAAAGGGTGAGTGTCAGGAGCTAGGCTCTTCTCAGTGACATCTAATGATAGGACAAGGGGCAGTGGGTGCAAGCTGGTTCCACTTAAATACTAGATGAAACTTTTTCATGGTTAGAGTGACAGAACACTGGAAGAGGCTACCCAGAGAGGTTGTTGAGTCTCCTTCTCTGGAGACATTGTACACCTGCGTGGCCGCGTTCCTTTGTGACCTGATCTAGGTGTTTTTGCTCTGGCAGGGGGATTAGATTAGATGATCTTTCAAGGTCCTTTCCAATCCCTAACATCCTGTGATTCTGTGATTCTTGTCCCACAAGCACCATAAGCCAGCCCACATCAAGTTGGGGACAGGGCAAATGGATGTCACTTTTTCTCTGATGAAGTGACTACAAATACTCCTGAGTAATGCTCAGTTTCGTGTATTACTCACTACAGCTTAGCTCTTCTGTGCAAACACATTGGCAGCTATTGTCCAGTGTTTCCTCATCTCATGCAGACATTCTGAGATCTCAATCAGAAGATTTGCATTATAGCTAAAAGGCACCACAGGAATGCATTATTTATTCATCCCAAGAAACTGTCGTGATTATTCATGCTTCAAGGAGGTAGACACCAAGGCAACTTGGAAAGAAATTGACTGAGGGATTTCCAGACGTTGAGCTGCAAAGTGAGCCTAATGTCTTGTGGCAAAGGCCAGTCCTAACTAATAGGCAAAGCTTGGCCCAGTCTTCTTTATGCTGATTTACAACCTGCTTTTCCTCCAATAGAGGTTCAGACCTTAATCTGCGAAAAAATTCAGAAAAATTTCAGTCTGGGAGCAGTTAGGACTGCCTGCCCACGCCTCACCAAAGTCTGCCATTCCTTTCAGGGTTGCCAGAAAACAAAACAAAAAACAACAACAACAACAAAACACAACAACAACAACAAACAAACAAACAAAACAGGCCCATGTCCCACTTTTGCCTCCAGAGGGTGCTGTGGCAGCTTGCAGAAAGAGGAAGTGGAGCTTGAGAGTTCCCATCTTCTCTACCAGTCAGCTCAAAGCACTCTCCAAACCTCATCCAAAGGGGAACACTTCCTGCTGCTTAGGCAGACTTTCCTGGGACCCACTCTGCTCTGTGCCTCACCTCTGTGCCTTCTTTGTCTAGTTTGGAGAAAAGAAGGCTAAGACGTGACCTCATTGCCCTCTACAACATCCTGAGGTGGGGAAATAGAAAGGGAGGATCAGATCTCTTCTCCCGATAACAAGTGCTAGGATATGTTGGAATGGCACAAAGCCATTCTAAACTTCAGGTTAGACTGGCAAAGGAGACCTGCATGCCTGAGGAGGTAGGAAGGAACCTACTGACAGTTTCCAGTGTGAAACTGCAGTACTCAGGCCAAAGGAGAAAAAATAGTTGGCCAGGGCACACATAGTCACAGAATGATTAAGGTTGGAAAGGAGGTTGGAGGTCATCTGATCTAATCCCCCTGCTCAAGCAGGGATACCCAGAGCAGGTTGCCCTGGATGTTGTCTATGCAGATTTTGAAGGTGTCCAAGGAGATAGCTTCCACAACCTCTCTGTGCAACGTGTGCCAGTGCTCCATCACACACATGGTGAAGAAGTGCTTCCTGATGTTTAGATAGAACTTCTTGTTTTCCAGTTTGTGCCAATTGCCACTTGTCCTGACACATTACAACACTGAAAAGAGCCTGGCTCCATCTTCATTGCACTCTCCCTTCAGGTATTGTCTTCTGCAGGTTGACACAACACTCAGCCTTCACCACAGAAGTGTACATCATGATCAAACCAATCACATGTATGACATACAAATTACTTCTTCTGTCAGAGTAATTCCATAGACAGCTGTTACGCATGAGTATTGTGTCATGAAAAAAAAAAAAAAAAAAAGTGATCCTTGCTGTCCTTGCTGATGGAGAACAGTTCATGTAAGAAACCTTAAGGAGTAGAGAGCATGATATGGTAAAGATTTACCTAGCAGCACCAGCAGGACTAGCAGACACTGGTGAGACAGAACTGCTTGGCTGAGAAGGAGCAGGGCAGTGGGAGTCCTGCCAGTGCTGGAGGGGGAAGAGGGAAAGCCTGACTGTATGGCAAAACTGGGAGCTTTCTTGCAGGGAGAGCAGGCACTGCACATGGCAACGTGAGATACATCCTAAGCAACAGATATCAAAGAGGGAACAAAACTCCATAGGGTTCTAAAAACCCAGTCTAAGACAGAGTTTCAAAATCATGTGTTTCCAACTGAGAAAAAGGACAGTGAAGAAAGAAGGAAAGAAGAAAGACCACACAGAGCCCCAGGCTGGGATGCAGTAGAACTTTAATGATTTGAAAAAGCCCATTAACGAAATTCCCGCCTTCCCCTCCTCCATACAAAGTTCAGTTGGCCCACATGGTGCCAAGGCACATGCTGGGCAGAGGGTGTGCAGGAAGGCCCATGGGCCCCTTGGTCTGTCCCCCAAGGCACTGAGCAAAGAGAGCCAGGTCCAAGAAAGGTCTTTCCCATCCCAGAGACCTTGAGTGCCCTCAGCCCAGCCCTGGACTCTCCCCATGCCAGACCTTCTCCCCGCTTTCCCTCCCATGACAGGCAGCCCCAAGCCCCACTTCAGGACCAAGCTTCCAACTCACTTGTTTCCAAAGGAGAAGATGGGCAGTGAAGCGGATGAGAGACTAAAGAGTTGGGCTGGCTTTTATACAGGCCCTGCACTGCCCCAGGTCCAGAGGAATCCTCTGTGGAAGTAATAATTTTCTGAGAAGCTCATCTGAAATGCAAAACATCGCAGCTAATGATATGGGGACTGTTTTGGTTTCCTGCACTGATGCCTTTTCATTTCCTCATTTAGCTGTACCTGCGCTGCCTTGAAGGCTGGAGGTGGGAGGCCCAGGGATTTCTAGGATAGCAGTACATCGGTGCCATCAGGAGATGAGTCCTGAGTCTTCCAAGCTCTCTCTGATGGTGCTTAAATGTGGCCTTCACAGGCAGGTGGTCTCCCCTGCTGCTTTTGACTCTCATTCCCATAATGCAGCTCTGGCAAGGCCTTGGTGCACCTGTTGGGCCACCTCATCTGCCTGGGCTGTCTCTGATATGGACCCCTTAGCAAAACCATCAGGGTGTCTGGTGCCTTGGCCAGCCCCAGCATGCTCAAGCGTTGCCCTGCCCAGCCAGAGAGGTTCCCGGTGTGTCCTCAACTGATTCCACAACTGCTCCCATGTTTCCTAGAATCCTAGGTTCGTTGTGGTTGGAAGGGACCATATGACATCATCTACTTCCACACTGCCTTACAAGGGCAGGGACACCTTTCGCTACACCAGGTTGCTTAAAGCCCCATCCAACCTGGCCTTGAACACTTCCAGGCTTGGGGCATCCAGAGCTTCTCTGGGTAACCTGGTCTAGTGTCTCATTATTGTCACAGTGAATAATTTCTTCCCATTATCTAATGGAATTCTACCCTCTTTAGTTAAAAGCCAGCATCCTATCACTGCACTCCCCCATAAAGCGTGATTCTCCAGGTTTCTTGTAGGCCTCCTTTATGTATTGGAAGGCTTCTCTAAGCTTTCCAATTTTTTGGGAGGAGAGAATTTGCTCTAAATGTCCAGAGAAGTGCTGGATGGAAAGGGCTAGAGACTGGTGTCATTATGCGGCAGAAAACCAGCCCTGCTCGGCAGGAGTGTGTGCTGTGACACAAGTACTGTCTCTGGCTGTGTGCTGCATGGCCAGAGAAGACCACCATGGACCCTTTTACCCTGCTGGGGATGGCTGTGAGGGTTGTGTCCCTGGCCACCTCCTTTGCCTCCTTTGGCCTGAGCACTGCAGTTCCAGTCTGCGAATGGGCGGGCAGTTCCTACCTGTCTCCTCAGGCCTGCAGCTCCCCTTTGGCCATGCGGCATGAAATTTAGAATAGAACAGTTCCAATGGAAGGGGCCTACAAACATCTTCATGTCCTGTTGCCTGACCGCTTCAGGACATGCCTTCTATCCTTTCTATCAGTTTTCTTGCCCTCCTCTGGATGCATTCAAGTCTCTTAATATCCTTTTTATATTGTGGAGTCCAGAACCACACACAGTATTCAAGAGGAGGCCAGATGGGAGACTTGTTTTCAGAGATCATGTATTTTTTTTTTTCTGGTCTACTGGGAGTAGGGAGGAGGTCCCCCTTCAGACAAGCTGTTCTTCTGCCCACCCTTTCTTGACTTGTGACACAATGGGATTGCCTCCTCCTGGGTCTTTTAAAGGTGGTTCTTGAAAATTGGCTGTGTCTCAGGGAACTCCAAGCCCTCTAGAGCAGATTGCCAGGGGACACTGCTCAGTAGCTTCCTGAGTAATTTAGAGTTGATCTCTTAAAATTTGCAGGGGGGGTGGAGTGTGGGGAGGGGGAGGGACAACTCTGCAATGCACTTTTTCTCGTTGTGCCAAAACTTTTGAGCTCAACTATTTCATAATCATTACGGCAAAGAGAGGCACCTACTGTCACATCTCCCAGTAGCCCGTAGGGGCAGCTGTTTTACAAGGGGGTGTGAGTGCCTTCAAGGCAGTTCAGAGCCCTTGTGCCCAAGAGGATTTGGAAAGGCTGAGCTGTGTCATGACTGCACCAGCTGGAAGCTGCCAGTGCTGAAAAACCTGGTCCTGGCCCTGGGGAGCCTGGGGCCCAGCTGAGTTGGCATCTTGATTCTCTTCCTTTGGCTGAGCAAGCATGTTCACTGCGAGGCGATGTGTGCAGAAAGGCTCCCTGAGGCAGAGATGTGGGATCCTAGGCAGCCTGCGGAGTGTTTTGCTCCACCCTTTGTTCTGAGGTTTGGAGGTGGCTTGGAGCTGTCAGAGGGAGGAGAACCCACAAGCTTGCAAGCTTCTCCAGGAACTGCCTGGGCACCTTGTTGCGTGGAGAGTGTGACACGGTTGAGGTTTTCAAGTGGGCTCTGGTGGGACTGGCAGTCTCTGTTGAGACTCAGCTGCCTGGCTGGGGAGGCACAGGGCAGTGGGTGTCCTGCCAGTGCTGGAGGGGGAAGAGGGGAGGCCTGACCCTCTGGCAAAACCAGGAGCTTTCCTGTAGGAAGAGCAGGTGCTGCACATGGCAGTGTGAGGTTTGTCGTAAGCAATGGGCATGAAAGGGGGAGCAAGACTCTCTATGGCTCCTTAGAGATAAGACCTAGCCCCGCGTGCACTGCTTACACGTGTGCCTAGAGACAGGGAGTGTGCTATCAGCAGGTGGAGCAATTCTGCGTTTAGAAACTGCACCTCCTCTAGGCATGCTGGGGGAAATGCTGGCATGAAATGACTGGGGATAGACAAAACACCTAAGGACCTGCAAAGAAGGCTAAGCCAAGGCAAGGAGTGCTGGAAAGGCTGCCAACCTTCCTCCCACAGACACCTGGAAGAGAGAAAGGGGTCCTCCTGATGCAAGAGCTGCCTGCCAGGGAGGGCTCACAGGTGCTGCTGGATACAGAAGCATGCCCCAGTGCCACTGCCACTGCCCCTTGTGGTCAGGGAGGTCATGTCCTCACTCAGGTACTGGTTAGGCTCTCCATCCACAGGAAGTGCTCAAAGGCCAAGGAGGGCATTTCTGTGTAGAGGAGAAGCATGACAGGTCCTATTGGCTGCTTTCTCAGCTGCAAGGCACAGTGTCTGACAGGAGCCCCCTGGCTGTTTCTCACCTGCTGGGAATGGGCATGGGTTTCCTTTGTCCATGCAAGATTTCCTCAGAGCAACAGCTTTCTCCCCGGCAGCCTGGGAGAGTGTCTGGAGAGGGAAGGACCACGCAGAGCCCCAGGCTGGGATGCAGCAGAACTTTAATGATTTGAAAGAGGAGAGTGAGGACCTCTGAGTGGGGGCCGTGGTTTGGGGAACCCTGGGGGAGCTAGGAGTCTCTGCATCTTGGCCAGGGTGGATTTTCCACTATCTGCATGCCCCACAGAGGGAGAGGAGAAGCAGGCCCTTCCAAGACTGGCTTAGCAGGCACCAACAGTCCAGGAGAGCAGAAGGCAACAGAGAAAAGGGGAAAAAATAAGAGTGAGAAATGGGAAAGTTAGGCATGGGCCACATTTTCAGGAGTCCCAGGAGAGGCTCCAGCTGCCTGCCTTAGCAGGTGGAGCCATCTTGGTGGTCAGTCCATTACCATCTTCTGGGTTGGTGGTGGCCACCTGCAGCAGCTTTAGCAGGGGAAGCAGGTTCTGCCGCAGTAGCGGCTGCCCAGGCAGGAGAGGTCACAGCACCCGGAGTTGATGGGGACTCCGTCACAGCTGAGGATGCTTCCAACGGCAGCAGAGGTGGAGGATCCCACAGCGGTGTTCTGCGGGAAGGAGCTGAGGATGGGGCCGGGCAGGGTCACCACCACAGGAGAGGGCTCAATGACAACATTGGAGTTCTGGCACTGCCTGACGCAGGGCTCGTTGCAGCTGTTGGCCAGCGGGGTTGGGC
Organism: Stictonetta naevosa; assembly: GCA_011074415.1. NCBI lineage: Eukaryota > Metazoa > Chordata > Aves > Anseriformes > Anatidae > Stictonetta > Stictonetta naevosa. The sequence continues at coordinate 28,755 of MU012313.1, read as the reverse complement.
CGCAGGGCTGGCATGGCAGGCACGGCAGGCACTGGTTGTAGCAGGACATGTCTGGGGGAAGGAGATGCACCTGGTGGGAGAGAGGGCCTGGAGGAGCATGGGGGTAAGGGAGGAGCAGCCTGCCAGGCCACCGTGTTGGTGCCAAGGCACATGCTGGGCAGAGGGTGTGCAGGAAGGCCCATGGGCCCCTTGGTCTGTCCCCAAAGGCACTGGGCAAAGAGAGCCAGGCCCAAGAAAGGTCTTTCCCATCCCAGAGACCTTGAGTGCCCTCAGCCCAGCCCTGGACTCTCCCCATGCCTTCTCTCATACCTTCTCTCCATGCCAGACCTTCTCCCTGCTTTCCCTCCCATGACAGGCAGCCCCAAGCCCCACTTCAGGACCAAGCTTCCAACTCACTTGTTTCCAAAGGAGAAGATGAGCAGTGAAGCGGATGAGAGACTAAAGAGTTGGGCTGGCTTTTATACAGGCCCTGCACTGCCCCAGGTCCAGAGGAATCCTCTGTGGAAGTAATAATTTTCTGAGAAGCTCATCTGAAATGCAAAACATCGCAGCTAATGATATGGGGACTGTTTTGGTTTCCTGCACTGATGCCTTTTCATTTCCTCATTTAGCTGTACCTGCGCTGCCTTGAAGGCTGGAGGTGGGAGGCCCAAGGATTTCGAGGACAGCAGTGCATCAGTGCCATCAGGAGATGAGTCCCGAGTGCCTAAGGGGTTATGTGCAGGCTGGGGACATTGACCTGGGGCAGTCATGTGGGGTTGTTTGCAGCCTCAGGGGCAGGAAGAGCCCAGCTGCGCCCAGGCATGCAATCCCCACTTGGAAGCCAAGGGGCTCCCATGTGGGAGGATGTGGCATGTCCCTCTCTCGTTCACCCTCCAAGTTCTCTCTGATTGTGCTTCAATGTGGCCTTCACAGGCAGGTGGTCTGCCATGCTGCTTTTGACTCTCATTCCCCTAATGCAGCTCTGGTGAGGCCTTGGTGCACCTGTTGGGCCACCTCATCTGCCTGGGCTATCTCTAATGACGACCCCCTAAATATTCAGATAAGTGCTGAATGGAGGGGGCTAGGGACTGGTGTCATTGTGCAGCAGAAAACCAGCCACATATTTTCTTTTTCTGGTCTGCTGGGAGTAGGGAGGAGGTCCCCCTTCAGATAAGCCTGTGTGCATACTGGATTTGTTTCATCGCAAGGGGTGTGCATGAGCATATGTGTGTGTCTGAATGTCTCCCCTCATGATGAGGGGATAGGCAGGCCATGATGTAGCACTCTCCAGAATCCATGTTGTGAACACTATAGGCCCACAGTTTCATTGGTCCAAGAGTGCTCTGATTGCAGCTGATTGTGAGATTCTGAGGAGGAAGGGCTGTCCTTAGAGCTGGCCCTAAAATGCAGCCTTTGCATCCTGAACCCTCCTTTTCTTGCCTCTCCTAAAATCATGCTCTGATACCACAGCTTTCAGGATCACTCAGTACACTTCTCAAACAGTTGATCTTGGTCTTGTCCTGTCTAAGGTCTTCATCAACAATCTAGCTGATGGAGTAGAGTTAACCATTAATAAAATATCAGATTACACAAAAGTGGGTTGTGTGGCTGATTTACCATAACGCTGTGCAGACATCCAAGGGAACCTTGACAGATGGGATAGTTCGGATGAGAAGAATTGCATGGAGTTCAATAAAGAGAATTGCAGAGTCCTGCACATGGGGCAGAACAAGCCATGGGGGTCATCCAGCTGGAAAGCAGCTCTGTAGAAAAGGAACTAGAGCTCCTGGTGTATACTAAGTTGAAGTTGAGTCAGGAATGTGCTCTTGCTGATAAGAAGGCTAAAGGTATTCTTGGCTGCACTAGCAAAATATTGCCAGCAGGTCGAGAGAAGCAATCCTTCCTCTCTACTCAGCTTTGGTGAGGAGCACTGTATTCAGTTTTGGGGCCCTCAATACAAGAAAGACATGGACATATTGGAAGAAATCCAATGTAGGGCCACCAAGATGATCAGAGGATTGGAGCACCTCTTCTATGAAGAGAGGCTGAGACAGTTGGGACACTTCAGCCTGAAGAAGAGGAAGCTCAGAGGTTATCTCATCAATGTGTAGACTACCAGCTTGCTAAATAGTCCCAGTTTATTTTGGATTGCATTGAGAGCAGATTTAAATAACTGGTAAAGCAAGAATAAAGGAGCCTTAATGCGATATGTTGATGACTTGTTAGGAGCCCCAGCCAAATAAAAATGTGAACAGTTGTATAAATACCTAAAGGGAGGGTGCAATGAAGATGCAGACAGGCTCTTTTCAGTGTTGCCCAGTGCCAGAGCAAGAGGCAATGGGCATAAACTGGAACAAAAGAGGTTCCATCTAAACATCAGGAAGCACTTCTTTACTGTGCGGGTGATGGAGCCCTGGAACAGGCTGACCAGAGATGTTATGGTGTCTCCCTCCTTGGAGTTCTTCAACAGCCATCTGGATGTGGTCCTGGGAAACCTGCTGTACTTATCCCTACTTGAGCAGAGGGACTGAAACAGATGATCTCCAGAGGTCCCTTCCAACCTTAACCATTCTGTGATTCTGTGAGTTGGTTCCTTCACACCATGATGTGTATGATGCAGCCACGACTTAGTGTCTCTGGGCTCCTTTTCAGTAGAAAGCTGGGGAGGGAGTTTAGGTGAGCTAGCACAGCTTAGTCCGCAGAAATAGGAGATACTTCTGAGCTCCTGCCTACTGGTGCAAAGGCTGGAAAAGCCTCAGAAGAGTTCTTCTGGACTGCAAGGAGCAATCCCAGAGAGGGATGTGAATTATTTCCCCCTCCCCAGGGCAAAGGGCTATCCAAGCTCTGGCCTTGGTGTTCATGTAGCAGGTAGCCTGTCTCTGCTCCGAGGAACTTTGGATGCTCCCCATCATTGTCATGTTGTCAGAGGATTATAGACACTAAGCAGCAACTTCCCAACTTCCTTCCTCAGACAGAGTGTGGATCACTCTCCCTGCACTCTAAGATCATTCCAAATGTTTGGGCGGAACTTCACCAGGTTGCTGTTAGGTCTGGCTGAAAACAAGACAGAGGGACAACTCTCATCCAGGTCTGGCTGAGAATTGTCTCTATTTGTTGTGTTCTCAGCTATTTGCTTCCTGATCCTGGCTAGGAATACCTTGGTCAACTTGGGGGAGAATGACGTACTTGTAGTGGGGCGGCAAATGCATCCATGAGGAAGAGCTGTGGGTGTGGACAGGGATGTTCCCTTGTACAGGAGTGGGTGGGAACATCTAGGTGCTCTTGCTAGAACCTGCCCTTTCCCATGGCTTCACTGCCTGGCCTGTGCCCGACAAAGTATGAGGACAAGATCAAACCTTGCCTATCCTTGCCTCGGCACTGCCAAGGAAGAGGTGATCTGCAGACTGCCAGGACAAGCGGGGCCTCTCTGGGGCCAGGCTGTGGTTTAAGTGGGCTGGGGACACCATATCTCAGGTCTGGTCTCTGTCAGGAGTGTGAGCAGCAGTAGCCCCACTGCAGCTCTGAGTTGCATGGTTAGTAGGCAAGCTCAGGGAGCAATGGTGAGGAAACTTCATCGTCTCTGCCAGCACCCAATGAGTAGTTCTAGATAGCAGTTAGATCTTCCCATAGCCTTCTTGACACTGAGCAAATCCAGTCCTTTCAGACCCTACTCATGCCACATATGTAAGGGTATTTTGAATGGGAGACCCTCTGCTTCAATAACATTGCCTGATCAAGAACTTTACTAGTGCAAGTGGAATTATATGTAAAGGGTGAAAACAATAAACAAGACACCACAAAGAGACTCAAACCTGATACACTAGGGATAGCAATAACCAAGTCCACAAGTCTCCACTAGATAAATAATGGTCCCTTAAGAAAATAGAGACATAGCTTCGGACTTAGTCACCTGGATATCATAACTGTTAAGAAGGAGAAAACAAGAGGAACATGAAGACTTGGGAATTTCAAGGAAGGCCAGGGGGCTATAGAAAACTTACTAAGGAAGGTTTGTTGAAAGGGTGTGACAAATAAAGATAAGGGGTCAAAAGAGCCTTCTTGCCTCTTTTATACAACCAACAATTGCCTTGTTGTGTGCTTGTTTAACCAAGCCCTGCCCTTGATCACCACAGTCTGCTTTATCTTCTAATTAAACCTTCCTTAACTATATTTCTGTGTGAGTGTTGTAAGGACTAGATGCAAACAATTGAAGAGACAAGAGGGAGTGAAATGAGGTCAGCAAGTGGAGTCAGACTGGGGTGAAGGCATTGCTGGATTTGTGGTGCCAGCAACTGGAGTGGACAAGGTCCCAGCGTCTGCCAGCGTAGAGGCGCCCAGCACCTGCAGCTCGGGCCAGCCCCTAAATTGTGCCAGCACTGGGCACAGCCCCAAGGCAAAACTGGGTGGCCTTGGCAGGGAGGGTGCCATGGTGGGGAGGAGGCACTGCAGCCAGAGCAGAGAGACAAGGGCTGGTGGGGGCAGCATGATGCAGGCAGCAGAGTGGCAGGATGCATCAAGGCCGGGGGCTGCAGGGGCCTGGGCTGGGGTCAGGCCGGTTCCCAGAGGGCCCGGTGCTAACTCTTCTCTCCTGTTCTTCAGGGCCTTTCCTCCTCCCAGCCTCTCAGCCATCTCTCCTCTGCCTTTCCCAGCTCTCCGAGTCCTCGCTTGGTATTTTCCTGTCATCTCTGTTGGCTCTGTCCAGTATGAGGATACTATCCCATCCTCTTTCCTATACTCTTTGGCACCCTGTGCATTCAGCAGTTATTTTTGCTCTCAGCTCAGCCCACTGTCCTTCACTGTACCACCCCTAAATCCCATCCTACTCTTCCTCTCAATGTCCATTCATCTAACTTTAATCCCCTCTCTCATTGCATCTGTTTTGGATTCACTCCCAGCCTATTGCGTGCATTCCACACACACACAGCAGCATCACCCTCCTTCCCTGCTGCTTGTACCCACAGCACATTTCTCCATGCATTGCAGCCTGTTCTGCCTAACTGTTAATGCTCCTGAGTGTTTCTCTGGGAAAAGTGACATCAGAATTCAGGGATTGCTGATGCTCTCTTGCCTTGCCTTCTGCTTTTGGTGCAGTGTCTGCTGGCCGAGCCTTGGTGCAGCAGGAACCATGGGCAGAGAGGGCACTGGCGTCAACATCACCTGCTCACACCCTGCCATCCAGACCTGTAACTACATCCACTTCAGCTCCCAGGCCAAGGACCTCCATTCTTTGTGAGCAGTCACAAAAGCTCCATACTGGTGGTGGACCCAGCGGGGTGGCTGTCGGTGGCAGCAGAGCAGCAGTTCAGCACTCTGTGGCTTGTCAAGCCACGTCACAGGGACACGGCAGTGTATTGCTGTGCCCTGAGAGCCACGGGGAGAGGAGCTGGGGCTGTGGCTGAGCAAGAATCAAGGTGGGTGGGGCTGGGTGGGTGTGGTGGGGGCACAGCCCCACCTGGACCTGCTGGGAGGAGTGGCAGTGACAGTTTCCCTGCCTGCCCACCTGGCACTGGCCCAGGCCCACTGAGGCCCCACAGCCACAGGGTCCCCCTGCCACAGCTCCAGAACAGCACACTGTGCAGAAAGCTTCTCCTACTCCTCTCACTCTGGCCCCCTGTGCTCCTGCTGGGTCAGAGACAGAAACCCCCCACAACCGAAGTGGTGGCAGCATGCCCAATGCTCGGGAAGGAGTGATGGCAGCTGCCAGCCCCAGTGATCCCCAGAGAGGAGCAATGCCTTTGTTCTCTGCACAGAAAGGCAGGTAGCAGAGGTGCTCCTGCCCCAGCAGCCAGAGATCCCTTGGTCCTGCCACAGGGACCTGGCATTTCTACCTCACAATGCGTAGGGATGTCTTCTGTTTCTTACCAACACCTTCAAGGACTTCTCACAGTGGCTAGTTTTGAGACCAAGCTCTTATTGTCCATGACCTTCCTCAAACCCAAACACGACTCTTTGTTTTTGACACAAGGTCCTGGAGACTGGATGAACAGCTGCTACAAATACTTGTAAATAGATGTTTGAGGGCTAAGTTCATGCATCAGGAGTGAGTCACTACATTTTTAACCCGAGAAAAGGTGTTGAATTTCTGAGTTTTATTAAGGCTGGAAAGAGACCACTGGGAGGAAAGTCCTGGGTCCAGCTAGACCCTGGGGAACCTTTCTGCCTGGTCCTACCTGCATCTAGTCAGTACCTATAGAAGAGGTGGACATGGGCGTGCTAAAAGGGGGAATCTTACCTACTCGTAAGATACAGATCCCATGTCCAGCTGGATGCTATGTGGCCAGAGAAAGTAATCATGGATACCTCCCTTAATGAGGAATGGCTGGGCTGGTTGAGATTACTGTAACACACCAGATGCTGGAAGGCATCCAGCAGTCTCCTATTGCTGAACAGTTGACTGGATGATCTCTTAATCTACTATGTTAATTTTCAGATGCCCATGGCCCCTCTGGCAATCTTACCGGTAGTTTAGAGGCAGTGGTTCTACAGCAGGGCAAGTCTGCCAGAGAGGATGCTCAAGCACCATCTGACTTGGATGGCTGTGAGAAGCCTGGATGTGGCCTCACTGTGCAAGTAAGAATTTCTTGGTGCTGAAATACCTGCCCTTAGCCCTAGGAAACTTGTGGCATAGCAAAGATTGCAGCTTCATTCCTTTCCTCACAATGAGCACCAGGCCTCTCAGATGCTGCTGTGGGTGAATAAGTACAGACCTTTGGTGGATTCTGGGTGTTTTTCTCTGCACCTGAGTGTCCTAGTTTTGGCTGGGATAGATTTAATTTTCTTCATTTAGTCTTGAATAGTGCTGTGTTTTGGATTTGTGATAAAAATAATGTAGATACACCAATGTTTTAGTTGCTGCTGAACAGTGCTTGCACAGAGTCAAGATCTTTTCTGCTTCTCATGCTGCCCTTCTGAAGATGAGGCTGGGGATGCACAAGAATCATAGAATCATAGAACCATTAAGGTTGGAAAAGACCTCCAAGGCCATCTGGTCCAACCGTCCCCCAGAGAAGCTGGGAGGGGACACAACCAGGACAGCTGGCCCATACTGACCAAAGGGGTATTCTCTACTCTATGATGTCATGCTCAGCAATAAAAGCAGGGAGTAAAGAAGGAGGAGTGGAGGACATTTGGAGTTATGGCGTTTGTCTTCCAAGTAACCATTATGCATAATGAGCCCTGCTTTCCTGGAAATGGCTGAACATCTGCCTTGGAGAGCTCCCATGTGATTTGCTGTGTGGGGGATGTTTTGTTCCAAGATAGCACATTGTTGCCCTCAGAATTCAGCATTACACAGAAAGAGAGAGTGTGTGTGTGTGGTGTGCTATGTGGAGCTGTTCCCCTTCCCCCTCCCAGCACTGTTTGCATGTAGGTCTGAGCTAATGTCCAGCAATGACACCTTGGAAGTGCTTTTGAGGGACTCGGCATGCTGACACTAGATGGGGCGCAGCTGTCCAGGTGGGGCAAGAGTGTTCTCGGCAGTAAGCTAGTTGGGCTTATAAGGAGGGCTTTAAACTTGATGTGGTGGGGAAAGGGGATGCTCCTCTGAGTGAAGAAAGCATACCTGAGAACACCATCACCCTAAGTAATGGCAGAGAAATACTTGGGAACTGTCCCAGTGCAATCAGGAAGGGTTCTAGAAATGCAATACGACTGATTGCCTAGCTGAAATGCCTCTACACCAAAGCATGCAGCATGGGAAACAAGCAAGAGGAATTGGAAACCATGGTGCAATTAGACAAATGTGACCTGATTGCTATCACGGAAATGTGGTGGGATGGATCACATAATTGGAATATTGGAATAGAGGGCTACAAATTCTTCAGAAGTGATAGACAGGTAATTAAGGGAGGGGGTGTTGCCCTCTACATTAGGGAAGGAATTGATTGTGAAGAGTTGCCTTTGAGAAACAGCCACAGACAGGTTAAGAGCTCATGGGTGAGAGTTAGAGACCTCACCAATAAAGAACAGTTTGTGGTTGGGGTCTGCTACAGGGTGCCTGATCAAGGGAGTCTGGATGAGGCATTCTTGCTTCAACTACAAGAAGTGTCACACTCTCACACTCTTATCCTGATGCGGGACTTCAGCCACCCAGATGTTTCTTGGGAAAACTACACAGCAGTCTGTAAGCAATCCAGAAGATTCCTAGAGTGCATCCTAGTCCAGGTACTAGACAAACCAGCCAGACGAGAAGTGTTACATGACCTCATGCTCATTAACATGGAACAGCTCATTAAAGAGGTCAAGACTGGAGGCAGTCTGGGCTGCACCGACCATGTCCTAGCTGAGTTTGTGATCTTGAGTAATACAGACTTGGCAAAGAGCAAAGTGAAGACCCTGAACTTTCAAAGAACAAAATTACAGCTGTTTAAAGACTTCATAGCATGAGATCCTGTGGAACACAGTCCACAGAAAAGAAAGGCCAAGGAAGAGTGTCCCCCCCCTCTGATGGATGAGAAGGGAGAACCAGTAAGGACAGACATGGAGAAGGCTGAGGTACTCAACAAATTCTTTGCCTTAGTCTTCACTGATAGTCAGGCTTCCCAAGTCTTTTGTTTACCTGAACCAATAGATGGAGGCTGGGGCAGAAAAGTCCCACCCACTGTAAGTGAAGAGAAGGTTTGAGACCACCTAATGAAATTAAACACATGCAAGTCTATGGGGGTCTGATGACATGCATCCAGGGTCCTGAAGGATTTGGCCTTGTAGTTGCCAAGCCTCTCTCCATCTTATTTGAAAAGTCCTGGCAGTCAGATGATGTCCCTGATGACTGGAAAAAGGGAAACATCAGTTCCATTTTAAAAAAGGGTAGAAAGGAGGACCCAGGGAACCACAGACCAATGAGCCTCACCTCTGTGCCTGGCAAGATCATGGAAAAAATCCTCCTGGAAACAACGTTAAGACACATGCAAGAAAAAGAGGTGATCCAAGACTGCCAGCATGGCTTCACCAAGGGTAAATTTTGCCTGACCAATCTGGTGGTTTTCTACGATGGAGTGACTGCATCAGTTGGTAGAGGAAAACTGACTGATGTCATCTAGCTGGACTTCTGCAAGGCCTTTGACACAGTGCCACATGACATCCTGGTCTCCAAATTGGAGAGAGATGGATTTGATGGATGTTCCATTCAGAGGATAAGGAATTGGCTTGAAGGTCTCACCCAGGGAGTGGTGGTCTATGATTTATGTCTGATTGGAGGCCAGTGACAAGTGGTGTACCTCAGGGGTCTGTTCTCAGACTGGTACTCTTTAATATCTTAATCAACAACATAGACAGTGGGATCAAGTGCACCCTCAGCAATTTTGCAGATGACACATAGCTAAAGTGGTGCAGTTGATAGAAGGAAGGGATGCCATCCAATGGAACATAGACAGGCTTGAGAAGTGGACCTAATGAGCCTAATGACCACGTGAACCTAATGAGGTTCAACAAGTCTAAACACAGGGTGCTGTACCTAGGTTGAAGCAATCCTGGACATAAGCACAGACTAGGAGAACTAGTTGAGAGACGCCCTGCCGAGAAGGACATGGGGGTTCTGGTGGACGAAAAGCTCAACATAAGTCAGCAGTGCATGCTTGAAGCCCAGAAGGCCAACTGCATCCTGGGCTGCACCAAAAGAGAAGTGGCCAGCAGGTCAAGGCAGGTGATTTTCTCCCTCTCCTCTCTACTTGGAGTACTGTGTCCAGGTCTGGAGCCCCCAGCACAAGAAGGATGTTGATCTGCTGGAGCCCTGAGCAACCTCATCTAGTGGGTGACATCCCTGCCTATGGCAGGGGGGTTGTAACTAGATGATCTTTGAGGTCCCTTCTAACCAAAGCCATTTTACGATTCTGTGATTCTATGATTCTATTGTGAGACCTTCCCAGCCTTTGCAAAAGAGACAAATGCTATTAAGAGCAAGCTGGTGTGTCTTATCTGGTTTTGTTCAGATCCAGAATCTTGAGAAAAGAGAAAAACAGTCCAGCAAAGCCGTCAGCAAAACTGTAATGGATTCAATGAGTGACTGGACCAGCTTCTTCTGCTCTTATTCTTCTCTCATCCTCCTCTGATGAACACTGTGGAAAAAGGGAGCCCTTGTTGGGAGATAGGACCTCTCTTGTGGTTTTACCTCCTAGCCAGAATAGCCTGAGGAAGAAAACTTCCTTCTTAGCCCTGCATCTGGGCATAAGCAAAACGCTAAGCATGTGAAAAAAACAACAACAAAAAAAACCAAACCAAACAAACAAAAAACCCCACAAACATTACTCCTTCTGACATAAAACATCTGTTCTCTCCCATTTCTAGGTATGAGCTTGTCCCACTGTGCTCAGTGCCTTTGGCATGCAAGTCCTTAAAGTCCTTTTGGTGCAGCAAAAAACAGACTGGTTCCTTTCTGCCACTTTTTTTTTTTTTTTTTTTTTTGAGAAGCCAGGAATGAACAGCTGTTCTAAATACAAGGGCCTAAAGCTCTGTCACCTGTCCAGAACCATCTTTTGGATTCCTGGGATTTTGGGTTCTCTGGGATTGCCTGCAGCAGCTTTAGTAGGAGAGGCATGCTGTGCTACAGTATCAGCTGCTGAAACAGGAGAGGTCTCAGCACAGCTGTCACAGCTGGGATGATTGGCACTTGTCTGAGCAGGACATGTGTCCGTGCTGTGGGTGCACGTGGGAGACAGGGCAGGAGGAAGCAAATACAGTGGCATACGAGGAGCAGAACTGAGCCGAGTTATGGGTTGAGTCAAGGCGCCTACTGGTCTAACATTCACTGCCTAGCTCAAAGCCTAGGATCCACCTCAACCAAGTCCCAGCCTCACTCTGTAGAAGGCTTACTCTCCCCTTCCTTCTCCTATGAGAAGAAGCTGCCATTCCCAGGCTAAGACGATTGGTATCAACTCAGACATTCATTGAGGAGAGAGCTGATCTTGAAGAAAGAGAAGAGGCATCACACACACCTAATTCCCAATGAGAAGGAGGTAAGAGAAGTATATTAGAGAGCAGAGAGTTGGGGTAGCTTTTATAGTAGCTCTGCACTGCCCCAGGACCAGACATACTCATTGTGGAGGTAATAATTTTCTGACAGTCTTGTGTCAAATGCAAAACATCTCAGCTAATATGGGCTGTGTTCTAATTTCCTGCATTTTTGCCTTTTCATTTCCTGGCTTACCCCACATGATTCCTGTAAGAAATCTTTAAGTGCCAGATAAAAGGCGCAAGGACTTCTGGGGCAGAAACACAACAGTGCAGATGGAAGATTCAGATCAAGTGCTGGAGGGGTCCATACAGGCAGGTGATGTGCACTTGGAAAAGGGCACTGTTCTTGAACCTATTGGCTGGATTACCAAGGAATACCATGTGACATGGGCTCCCTTGAGGATGTGCCACATCCTTTTATCTTGCTTGCTCCATCTCTCTGATGGACACTTACTGTTGCATGCAGGTGGGCTTTTGCTCTGGGGTTTGACCATATCCCAACTAACAGTGCCTTCAGGAAAATGTCACTGGGACCTTTTGCATCACCCCCTCTCTGTGCAGTCTTTGAGGGTCCTCAGACAATATCAAAAGCATGTCTGGGGCCTGGTCCTTTCTCAGAGTATTTTAGTCTTGTTCTGCCACTGTGGTCCACTGCATTTCCTAAGCAGAGTCCACAGTTGCACAATTGCTGATATTTTCCTGTATAATTTTTGTTTGTGTGCTTGACTGCATGCTGGCTTTACAAAGATTAGCATGAAATTTTTGCAAGCATGTGAGATTTTTCCATGATTGCATGCATATGTGCATGTGCACAGGTATGTCTGTGCTTGTGTGACCCCTCATCATGAAGGCATGTGCAGATCATAACAAGGGGACTCCTCCATGATGTATGCATGAATACCACAGAGTATCATTTCCCCTTTTCCAGACAGAGCCCATTTGTAGCTGAATGGTGATAGCTTCAACCTGGCCAAGAAGTGTCCAGAGGACTAGCACTGAAATGCAGTCCTTGTCTTGCTTTATATACAGAGAGAAAGGCGAACAAATCATTCCCACCTCATTTAAGCCACATCTGAGTGCACCCCATGATGATGCAGTGTTGCTGGTGTCTGGGATGGGGCACAGTCTCCTCGTGCCCTTGTCAATGTCAAATGCACTTCTGCAGGTCATCCACCGAGGGCTGAATGAGTCTGGGACCAAGACCCTTGGGCCAAATGGGTATTAAATTAGAGGAGCAGAGGTCTAAATATTGCTCCATTGTGAGATGTAGGACAGACACCCTGGGTTGCAGAGGGAGAGCCAAATAAGTGAAGCCTCCTTTGGTTTTCACTCACCAGGGCATCCATGTCACCCATTAAAATCTGAGTCTGAGTGCCCAGAAACTGTGTCTGGGAAGACAGGAACATGCACGCAAAGCCTGCTGCAGTTCCAAGAGTGGTTACAGGCAAAGTCCTTTCCAACAGGGGCTGCAGGTAGTTTGTAAGGGCTTCAGTCAGGGCTGAGTCCCCTTCCCTTGGGAGCACTTTTAAAGCTGAAGTTCTAGAGGTTGACCCTAACCTGAGTTACAGCTCCAGCTGTGTCACATCTGTGCCTGTATCTGACCATGGACCCCACTTATCTCAGATTGGACTTCAACATGTGGATGACTTCCCAGCTTGACCTGAGACCTGCCTCTTCTCTATGAACACAACTGGTGATCACTGGACTTTGTGCGACTGTGCCAGACTGTCACAAGGCCTCATCCTGACCTTGACTGACTCACTGACTTGCTTTTCAAGCTCAACAACAGAAATATGTAAGACAAGAATCAGCACACACCTGTAGACCTGTGATCTTATTGGTGTTTTGGAGATAAGCTGCAATAGCTGTCATGATTGGACTGTGCAGCAACTGTGCAAAGCAGAAAGCAGAATAACAGCCCTCCACTCCATGAGAGCAGATTTCTACCCTTTCAGGGACCTGCTGGGCAGAATACTATGGGAAAATGCCCTGGGAGGTCTAAAAGGCTCCAGGAGGTTGTGTATTAAAGTAACCACTAATAATAGAATAATGAAAATCCTTATAACTAGTTCCTTCCACTTAACTTGCTTCCAAGCCCGCTGCTTTGCCTCCCCCTTCCCCTCAGGCTGCTTGCAGGGCCCCTGTGGCCCCACAGCTTAGGTGCCCATGCCAGGGGAAGCCTCTGCCTGCACTCCTACACACCTGGGGTTGCTGTGGGTGGCTTGGCTCCCTCTGTTCCTTCCCATGGAGCCTCCAGCAGGCCCTGGGTCTGAGCAGCATTTCCTGCTTGCTCTGTGATTCCAGCTGCCATGCCAGGCAGCACTCACTGCCTGCCTTGCACGGGACCCTTGACTGGCAATGCCAGCTCTATGCACAGCACCAGTCGTTGGGGCCCAGGGCTCAGGGTGTTGTTGGGGCACCACATCCCCGTCCCCCAGCACATGACCTGCTCCTGCTGCTGGCTTTTCACAGCTGCAGCAGTGTTGGCCACAGCCGGGGGATCAGTGCTCAGCACCCTGGACCTGTTTTCCATGACTGCAGTCTCTTCCATGACTGCACGGGTGTAGCTGGAGGAGGTCTGCACACTCTGTACATCACTTAACAAAACTAATGCTTACCAGAGGCCCATTGGAGACTTTAGTGAAATGATGGGCAATGGAGGAAGTTGTGATGTATTTCTGCTCTCTCATTCTTCTTGCCGCATGCTGTTTGTTAGGTTATCCTCTTACAGTCGGGGACCTTCTCCTGTTCTTGTTCCTAGCCTTCCCCCATCCCTACCCTTTTCATTTGCAATGGGATGAATCTCCATGGCTCTAATTAGAAGCGCAATGGGACAAGCAAAATACCAAGCAGTCATAGGCATTAGCATCTGTCAGGAGAGGGGCTAGGGGGAAAGCAAACTCATGCTGAAGGGAAGGCCACTCAACACAGTGGAATCACAGGGATTTGGACAATAGTTGCTGTTCTGGAGCTGCTCTGTCTGATTGGAGTTGGGGACATGCAATCTGTGAGACACCTCAGCCCTGCAAATCTGTCTAACCAGGGAGCTTCATAAGGCACTGTACAGGTGTGACAGAAGAATAGGGGACTTGCCCTACCTATCCTTGTCCTTACATGCAATGATATGCCTCCTGATTCTGGAAATGGATGGGAAGGGGAGGAGGAGGCTCTGGGCTGTAAGCAATGCAATTTCTCCCATCATCCCCACTCCTTCCATCCCTGAGGCTCTCTTCTAAGATTTCTCCCACAGCCCAGCTCCATCTACAGAAAGAAAAGCTCCTTTGAGTGATTGTAGGCCAAATCTGTGACAGCTACAGGGGCAAGGCAGTGATAGGGTCAGTGTCAGGGTTACAGTGGGATGCCTGTCTCCATTTGTAGAAGGAAGGAAAGTACTTCACAGGTGTTTGAGTCATTCCTAGTTAGTTCAGTTAGTTCCATGTTGATTTCTCCTGGGCACAAGAACTGGGTGTGCTGCCAAGTGGGCACAATGGAGGTCTTCAGAGTGGGATTGATCACTGATCTATTGATGACAGTTTTAGTAATTCCAGAGCTGCCTGGCTGCTCTGAACATCCTGATCACAGCTACCATATGAACACAGCAGCTGTCTGCTGGGCACTGGGCTATTGACTCAGAAGAGCAAAGGAGATCTGGAGGCTTTCCCCAGGCAATACCTCTTTGGCTGTAATGCACAGCTAGAACAATGCTCTCAAGTGCTCTGTATCCTGAGCACACTTCTGTGTACCTGACAGCTTGGGGCATTCCTGGCATCTTCCCCTGTCTGCAGAATAACTGCCATGCCCCTAGCAAATCCCCTCCCTGGCCTTCTGCCACAGGTTTACCTCATTGTTGCACACCCCTTAAAGAGCAGCCCTGTTTCTTCATCATGTGTTGGTGTCTTGTTTTTAAGAGGGATGTGAATTGACCTTGGCTGGCCACCAGGTGCCCACCAAGCCACTCTCAGACACCCTTTCCTCAGCAGGGCAGGGGAAGAAAATAGGATGAAAAAAACTCATTGACTGAGATAAGGACAGGAGATCACTCACCAATTACCATTGTGGGCAAAAAAGACTCAACTTGCGGAAGATTAATTTAATAAAGGCAACAATAACAATAATTTAACATAATAACAATACAATATAATTATTTAATATATAGCAATAAGCCAGCTGTTAACAGAGTAGGACAGTGAGAAATGAAAGAAAACTAAAACAGATTTAAAATAATTTCCTGTCCACCCCCCTTCTTCCCTAGCTCAAATTCAGTCTTGATTCTTCTACCTCCCCCCCCTCTTGCTCCAAGTGATATGAGAGGATGGGGAATGGGGGCTGTGGTCAGTTCATTATGCTTTGTCTCTACTGCTCCTTCTTCCCCTTTCCTGGCTCAGGCATGGAGTCCTTCACATGGGATACAGTCCTTCATTAACTTCTCCAGCATGGGAACCCATGGGCTGCAGGGGGACAGCCTGCTACACCATGGGCCTCTCCACGGGCTGCAGGTGCCTGGAGCACCTCCTGCCCTCCTTCTGCACTGACCTTGGTGTCTGCAGTGTTGCTTCTCTTACATTTTCTCATTCCTCTCTCTCACTGTTACTATGCAGCATTATTCATCCCTTCTTAAGTATGCTCTCACAGAGGTGCAAACATCACTCAGTGGCTCAGTTTGGCCAGCAGCAGGTCCCTTTTTGAGCTGTTTGGAACCATCTCTATCCCCCATGGGGGCATCACCTGGCCTCTTCTCTCAAGATCACCCCTGCACACTGCTCCTTTGATCTACACAAATACTTATATTTCCACCCACAATCTCCATTACTGGCACCTTGGGTATTCAAAACAGGCAATTAGAAACAACGGAGTTGAGAAATCTGTGCATCCAGGAATTACTAGAGAGTTGCAACAAGAGTCAGGCATTTAATGGCAACGGTCAGTTACAGCAAACCAGAAACATTTGTCAGAGGTTTACAGGGCTCTCTGCTCTGGTCTACCATGTGGGGTTATCTTAATTTGAAGAAGGGGCTGGTTTTGTCCCTCTGACATCAACAGAAATAGATTTAAAAACCACAGCTTTGGTGTGGGGTCTTGGCGTGGGTGAGGTCTTTCTGTGGGTAACACACCCAAAGGAAGGACACAGAATGTGTAAGAGAAGGTGGAATGAGAAACAGGCTGCATGGGAGGAGTACAGTGACATTTCCTGCATGTCATTTCTGCTAGTCAGAGGAACCTGAACAGGTTGGAGAAATGTGCTGATGAAATCTTCAAAAAGTTCAACAGGAACAGGATTAAGTTCTTGCATCTTGGGAATAACAACCCCACATACAAGTACTGGCTGAGGGCTAACTATCTAGGAAGCAGTTTGGCAGAAAAATATGTGGGGTCCTAGTAGATAAGTTGAACTAGAGTAAGGAATGTGCCCTTGTAGCAGAGAAGGCAAATGACATACTGAGGAGAACTTGACATGCAAAGACAGGCTAAAAGAACAGGGCCTTCTCACCTTAGGGAGAGAAGAGAAAAGAGAAAATAGAAAAAATGAGAGGGGAGGAGAGGAGGGGAGAAGAGAGGAGAGGAGAGGCTCAGGGTAGCTCTTGTCTTCTTCAACTACTTGATCAGAACAGAAAGAGAAGATGGACTCAGACTCTGGAAGTCCCAGCAGGAAGGCTATACAAAAGGTATACCAATTGGATCATGAGGAAAACATCCTCAGACACGCTGGGGGATTCTTTGCAGTGATTTCCTGATGATCTATTTGTCCCAGCCTGTTCTCACACGGCCATAAAAAGGGCTGGGTGACCCTGTCAGGATGGAAGGACAAGGGTCCCTGCAGATCTTTGGATATGATCTCTTCTCTGTTTTTGTCTTCCCCAGGCTGTTAGATGACTTCAGGCCCTTCACCCTCTGCCTAGATACCCAGACTATGTGCCCCAGAGAGCTTATGGATCTGCTGACTGCCTGGGGCCTCCTGTAACATTGGACTCCTCACCTGAAGGTAGCAGAAGTTGTACTCTCCTTCTGCAAGATATGCTCTGAAGCCAGGGGAATATTTCTGGGCAGAGATGCTGCAAGGAGAAGGTGACGGTGGACTATGAAGTAGCCAGAGGTGTCCTCCTCAGTTCTAAGGGACAGACAGTACCTGAAAGGGATTGAGTGCAGTGAGTCCCACCACCCTTTTCCTCTAGGAACGATGAAAGGATACTCTTGTGTCCCTGTTTTAACTCTCCCAAAATAAATCCTTTCTCCCTGGACAGCTTTTGGAGGGTGCTACAGAAGCAAAGACCACACAGAATCACAAGATGAGATGCACAAGACTTTAATGAGTTTAATGAGGAAAACAAGATGGCTCCAAGGGGAGGCCCCAGAGAAAGGATCACCATGGGCAGCTGAGAGAATCAGTGCTCCATAGCCAAGGGGCAGTTCCCACAGGGCAGCCATGTGGCTGCAGAAGGAGAGGGGACACCAGGTGCCCCCTGTGCTGGCTTTGGGGGGTTTCATGGCCCAGGGGAGAAGAAAACAACAAAGAAAAAAGAGGGAAGGGAGAGAGTGGAGAAAGGGAAAGAGAGGCATTGACCATGTTTTCAGAGAGACCAGGCTAGTCCCTTCGAATGGGCTACCACCCTTTGCAGGATGAGCAGGAGATGCTCAGTCCCTCTTGAAAGCAATGACCAAGAAAGATCTCCGTCATCAGTCTGGCGTCAGCTTGTGGGTTCCTGGTTATGGAGTGTAATCCTTTGGGTTGTGACCCATGGCTTTAGCAAGGGGGGCACCTTCTTCCACAGTAGCAGCTGGTAATACAAGAGAGGTCACAGCACCCAGAGTTGATGGGGACTCCATCACAGCTGAGGATGCTGCCAACGGCAGCAGAGGTGGAGGATCCCACAACGGTGTTCTGCGGGAAGGAGCTGAGGATGGGGCCAGGAAGAATCACCACCACAGTAGGGGGCTCGATGGCAACAGTGGAAGCCTGGCACTGCCTGATGCAGGGCTCATTGCAGCTGCTGGCCAGAGGGGTCGGGCCGCAGGGTCCACATGGTGAGCATGGCTGGCATGGCTGGCACTTATCAGAGCAGGACATGTTCTGGGGCTGGAGGTACACCTGGGGAAGAGGTAGGGAGGAAGCAGAGCAGAGGGACACAGCCTACAACCCACACCTGCTGGAGGGTGGAGCTGGAGGCTGTGTGGGTGGTATGAGGGCTTCTTTGTCTCAGCCCACCACAATCCTTCAAACAGACCCAGGGATGTTCCTGCCTAGCCTGTAGTCAAAGAGCCACTGCTGCCAAGATTCAACTTTTTCCCATGAGAGACCATGTGTCCTCTGCCCTCTCCCATGAACGGACTCTCAGAGCACTAACATAAGACCAAGGAATACGTATTAGCTAAGATGTCCTTGATGGCTAGAAGAGAGGTGGGGAAAAAAAAAGGGGATTCCAACTTACCTGGTTCCCAAGGAGAAGGAGGTGAGAGAAGTGGTTGAGAGAGAGAGAAGTTGGGCTGGCTTTTATACTGACCCTGCGCTGCCTCAGGCCCAAAGACAATTTTTGCATAAGTGACATTTTTCTAACATGCTCATAATGAACGGAAAACATCTCAGCTAATGACATGGGATGTGCTGCTGTGCTCCTCTTTGCTGCCTTTGCATTTCCTGGTTTATGTCATGCCCATTCCTTCATGGACGCTTCTTTTGAGTGCTGGGATGAGAAGCCCCAGGATTTCCGGGGTAAGAATGCATCTGTGTGTCAGAATACATGGATTAAACACTAGAGGGGTCCAGAGATGTCAGTCTAGGGCTCTCTGGTGGGGTTGTTTGCTATGCTCTTCAGGGGAAGAGGCCCAACTCCTCCCAGCCCTGAAATCCTCATTTGGTCACCTATGGCCATAAAAAGAGGAATAACACTGCACATTTCTTTTATGTTTGCAAGTACCTTTACATATATTATTTTTTACATTGATGTTTAGAGAAAGAGACAACTTGTATGGAAGAGACCATACTCCATGCAGACTTCAGAATTATTGAATAAAATGAGGTCTACCTATGTAGGAAGGGACAGAGCCCTTAAAGCCACACAAAGAAGATTAGGTCAAAGCAAAGATAAGTTAAAAGCTGCAGGAGGACCAGGTATGGGCAGATCACGTGGCATGAATTATGGAGAAAATATCTGGTGAGAAGTGTAAACAAAAGGAGAAGCAGGAAAACTTGCCACTCCCCTGTCAAGTGAGAAACTGACTGTTACTACACGCCAGTAGCAGCTATAGAGACAGCTGATGGAGTTAATGCCTGGTGAGATACTTCTGAAAGCAGTATGTACTGGCAGACTGTTTTATGCGTTTTGACATGAGTCTGCAGTATAAGGCTGCAGCATAAGGATCCGGTTTAATGAATCAACATGTTCTAGATTATAAAAAGTGAGACAGACAGTGGGGAGAGGGAGGAGCTAATAAAGTGATAGTTGGACAGATACAGATTCAAGCAGTGTAAAAATGAGTTTCTGGCTTCCCAGGTCATGCACAGAAGTTCCAGTTCCTAACAGAACACCCATCACAGTCTGAGACAGCATTAAGATGTAATACATTTTCTCCACCAGCAGCTCTGATTCCTATATCTTCTGATACATGATCAGTCCCCTAGGTGGATTCATGGAGGTTCTTCTCTGCACTGTCTGCAGAGAACTCCCTGTTGCTTCTTCCTGTGTGGGATACCAAGCCCCAGGCTATTACTGTCTGTCTCTGTATGCTGAACCCACACTACTGCCTGCAGCACTGCACAGAAAGGCACGAGGTGTGCCCTGGGGAGTGGTTAGTTCACTGCCATTGTTTGGATGTAGATCTGGTGAGTCTGGGTCTCTGCCTCTCCAGTCTGTGCAGTAGGAAGAGTTGTCATTAAGAACATGCTGGGTGACTTTTACAGCTGAAACCAGATCTGGAGCCTTGGGAAATAAGCCAAATGGCCCAGCAAAACTGTTCAAAAGAAGATCTAATTTGGGGAAACCACTGATGGCCAGTGCTTGAGAAGAGGGCTCTTCGTAGGAGATATGTCTGCTTTTGTGTTTTCCATCCTGCCCAATGTAGCCCAAGGAGGGAAAATCTCTTCCCAGACCTACATATGAGGATCAAATAAATCCTCAGCAGACAAGCAAGACCCATCAGCCAAAGAGTGGAGGAATCTTCTCCTGTCCAACCCCTTGAGCTGTCCCACTGCTTTTAACATCTCTCCTCCATCTCTGTAGCTGGCTGCCTTGGGGACTATTTTCTAGTTTTCTGTACATACAACTCTTGGGTTGCAATGTCTGCATTGGGAACCAAAAAGATTGCTCTGGAGAGCAGCTGTGGTGGAAGATGAGAAAACCAGCCATGGTCCCTGAATTTTTTGTTCTGTGCGGGCGTAAATGTGAAGGCATTTACAGTGAGGCCTTCTGAGCTGAGACACAAAGGACAACCTTTTACACCAAGGATGGTGGTGAGTGTCAGGTGGAAATGTCAGAAGGACAGTCTAGACAGCAAGAAACAGAAGTAGGCAAAGAGAATGAAGCACTGGAATAAAAAAAGAGGGTCTGTGCCTGTGGATGATGAGAAGGTAGACAAGGTGAGAAACTGATCATTTGCATCTCAGCAGAAGGTTCTCTCCTCATGCTTGGGGCGTGCCCAAAGACATCAGGATTCAGGGTTTTGTAAGTCACTTCTACAGGTGTTCTGCAGTTGGGTCTGGAGAGCTGGAAACACATTCTGGCTGGAGGAAATTCAGAGAAGAGTTCTTCATGTGCCCATAAGCATGGCTTCTGCCACAGCCTCATGCCATGAATCAGCACTGCCAGATCAGCAGTGAAAAATGCTGGCCAGTTGCCAATGGCTGAAGTTTCCTTAACACGGGTTTTCAAAGGAATTGTGAGACTGCTCACCACAGGATTATCCTCTGAAGACATGACTAAAGAGACAGCAGTTCCTCTGGGGACAGACACATTTCGGATTGTTGATGTAGTTCTGACAGTGATGTAGGCAGAGATCAGACAGCGGATGTCTGGTGACCAATGGCTGAAGATGAGTAACCAGTGTCTCCTTGAGGCAGAGGTGACCAAATGCACTCTGTGCTGTGTCAGCAAAAGTGTAGCCAGCAGACCCAGAGAAGTGATCCTTCTCCTCTATTTGGCACTCATGAGACCACATTGGGTTGTGTGTTCAGTCTGGGGCTCCTTGGTCTAGGAAAGCTACTGATTTGTGGGAGGAGGTCCAGTAAAAGCCACCAAGACATTTGGAAGGCTTTGTGGACACATTAAGAGAGGCTGAAGGAACGGGGCCTTAGGAATAGCAAAGGTCAAATTGGAGCCACCTTGTATGTGTCTACCACTACATGCTTGGAGGATCTGGAAAAGATGTAACTAGGCTCTTCTCAAGAGTGCACAGTGATACCATGAGAGATGACAGACACCATTTAGAACTGGACAAGTTCTATTTAGATATTATAAACTTTTATTTATTTATTTATCTATTTATTTTGCCTGAAAATTATCAAGTACTAGAGTAGGTTGTCCACAGGTTGTCTTCAGCCTTGGAAAATTTCATGCCTTGACTGGCATAGTCCTGTTCAACCTCATCTAATGAGACATTCTCTGAGCAGGTAATCCGAAAGGATAATCTTCAGAGGTCTTGTCCAACCTAAATTAGACTGTGATTCTAAGGAACTAGTAAGAATAGTTATGGAAGAGTAAGAATAGAGATGGGATGTGATAGTGTGGTACTAAACTTCATGTATTGGGTCAGGAGTTACCTTGTAGGATAAAGGGAGAAAGTTCACAGTGCCTGCCTGGGAGGCCTGACAGGGTCACATGGGGTCTCCAGGGTTTGGGAGTGTACACCATTGTGTTTGTGAAACCTGCAGCCCTGGGGTGTGCTGAGAGGAGTTTGCTCTAGATGCTATGCAGGAGCCAGGAGACACTGACTAGGCAAAGCCTTGAGTTTGGTGAGAGAGGAGGCACAGACATCAAGGCAGGATAGACTCCCACGGTATTTGCACAGGAGGATGTGTCAGAGAGGTCAGTCACCAGGTGCAGGTCAAACCCTCTTTCACTCCTTATATTGAAAAGGCAGGAGTCCTAATCTTTCTGCATTTGCTTTTCTTCTGCTGTGCAACCTCGGATGAGAGAGCTTAAGGCACTTTCCTGTCCAGCTTGGGTGCATGGGAGGACAGCTTTGGGGTGATGACCTCCTGGAGGACTCCTACAGGAGGACTGCCTTTTCTGGGTGAATCTGTGTGTGCCTTTGGACTATTCATGTCTCCTGGAATTCCCTTTTTATGCTGAGGTTGCACATGATGCATTCCATGGGATGAAGGTTCTATGATTATATGAAATGTCCTGATGGCTTTAATGCTTCAGCTCTCAGGAAACTGAAGAACACAGAATATTATTATTTTGTTATTGCTGCTTTTGTTAGTATAATTAGAATTATTATGCAGAGATTTGATGAAGGCTGTTTTTGACTTTCAAGTCCTTGTTGGAACCTAGTTAGTTCTTCTCTGGGATTGCATGTCATTCCACCCCAGCAGGACACAGCCACACACCTGGGGTTGCTTCACTGCAAGGTTATTCACCTATTTCTGGGGACCTGGAGATGAGGCATTGTTACTGGGTAGTAGAAGAAGGAAAGAGGAGAGATGGTAGAAACAGGAGGGGCTATCTGTTCCCAGAAGAAATAGAATCATCACCAGAGAACTGGGACCATAGGATGTGATGTAAAACCTCATAAACTCTAAATAGTCCATCAAGAGTGTGCAGAAAGGCAGACATTTATTGCTACAGAGGGGAGAATCCACTGGAGGATCAGAACAGGAACAGATACTTCCTACTATGGGGACCCCAGACTCACCAGTTTCCCCAGCTGTGAAGTTGTTTTCTGCAGATGCAACGCATATCACTACTGGAGGGGGGAAAACCCCAAGCAAGGGTATCTCAGGCATGCTTAGAACAAGAATTTTCTGCTCCCCATTCCCTTCTTTGTTCCCATTGCCCAAGTCACTTCTGCAGGTCTGTTTTCTTGGGGCTTTTGGTGGGAATGTGTTGATTTCTGAGTTTCTCACACATACAGGAGATTTGATCTCAGCGTCCACCTCAGGTATGTTGTCCTCACTGCCTTTCTGAGGCAACCACAGTCTAAACATTGCCACTGACTGCACAGAGATGCTCTTGAAGTATTGGGAGAGTGAATTAGAAATCAGCCAGATCCTCTTTCCCAAAGGGACTGGTGTGAGAGGAAGGAGAAGAAGAAAGTGCTTTAACTTAAAGTCCTTTAACTGTTCTCCCCATATACCCCTGGACAAGGCAGATTTTGCCATTTGATGTGCAAAAAGCTCATGGTCCATTCTGATCTGTTGGCTCTGCTGTGCACTAAAAGCTGGAAGCAACTTGTCAGAGACTCACCTGATCCTGGCATTACCATGCAAAAAGCTTCTTTGCCCTCTGACTTTTTCCCAGAGTTCAGTCAGGGTGGGCTGTCCCCGAGTGGGCATTTCTAGAGCACATTACAATGCAGGCACACAACTTCAGCAAGAACTGGATTCCTCCAGACCCCAAGAAACAGTGGATCCCCAAGTGGGGAGGAACACAGGATATGATCCATGATTTTCTTGTGCATTAGACATATTCCTGTGACTTTTTCCGCCACTCCAAGGGACTCTGCCTGAAATGGACCCGTTGCTATGTGTCCTTCTGTCACATTCCTCTGGGAATGATGAAAGGCCCCTTCCCGTGCTCACCACAACCTCTGCCAACCAAGGCAATGCCTTTCTTCCCTGGCAACATGAGACCACCATAAAAAGCATCATGTGGAGGGTGTGGGTGGGATGCAGAAAAATTTAACAACTCTGATGAAAGAAACAAGGTCACTTCTAGAGGAGAAGACAGAAGTGTAATTTACTGCACCCTCAGCAAATTTGCAGATAACACCAGGCTGAGTGCTGTGGTTAAGACAATAGAAGGAAGGGATGCCATCTGAAGGGATCTGGACAAGCTTGAAAAGTAGGCCCATGTGAACCACAAGAGGTTCAACAAGTCTAAGTGCAAGGTGCTGCACCTGGGCCGGGGCAATCCCAGACAGGAGTACAGACAGGGAGAAGAACTTAGTGAGAACCGCCCTGCAGAGAAGGAAAGGGGGGAGGGGGGGATCTGGTGGACGAAAAATTCAATATGAGGCGTCAGTGTGCACTTGCAGCCCACAAGGCCAACTTCATCCTGGTCTGCATCAAAAGAGGAGTGGCCAGCAGGTCAAGGGAGGGGATTTTTCCCTTCTACTCTGCCTTTGTGAGACCCCACTTGGAGTACTGCATCCAGGTCTGGGGCCCCCAGAACAAGAAGGATGTTAATCTGTTAGAATGGGTACAGAGGAGGATAAACAGCATGCTGCTTTTCATGGCAGACTCCTACATCTGCATCCCCTTTGCCATTCTCTCTCTTCCCTTGTCTTTCACTCACCAAAATGCATTCTCAGCTTGTGCCTCCAATCTCACCACAGTTTCCATTCTCTGAGGACCTTTCTGTCAATATTGGCACTTTGCTTGACAGTGCGCTGCAACTGAGACTTGCATGGCTTGGGAACTGGAATAGGTTCTCCAGGGAAGTAGTCACAGCACCAAGCCTGCTGGGGTTCAAGAAGCATTTGAACACTCTCAGACCTGTGATGTAATTTGTAGGTAGTCCTGTGTGGAGCTAGAGAAGGACTCAATGATCCTTGTTTGTCTGTTCTAACTCAGGATATCCGAGAGTTCTGTTATTCTATGGTTTTCAGACACAATGAGATGCTATGTGCTTTTTTAAATGTTGGTCTTTTTCTCCTCTCCTTAACTTGTGCTGCAGGCTGGGAATAGGAAAGATGGAATCAACAATTTGACTTGTTCTCTAGGAGGATTTTGTCGTTTCCAAGACAAAGGTGAATCTCCAAACTGTGAGTGTGCTCCTCCATCTCAGACTTCAGTGTTAGCCAGGAGATAATTCTGGCTCAGGAGTACCTATTGATTATTGCTCTAACCCAGGCAATAGATGTGTTATGTGTAGAAGGTCTCGGTCCCAGGGTGAGAGCTGGGGCTGGAGGGCAGGCCAAGGCCAGACCCCAGAGAGGTCTGGCTGAAGGCTCCATCCAGTGAGCTCCATCCAGCCCTGCAACACCTAGGAGCCTGGTGTGGTGTTTTACCTTGCTGGGTAGCTGAACTCTATCACAATCACTCTCTCACTCCCTCTCCTTTGAAGAAGAGGGGGAGAAGAAAGTATGCTGGAAATTAAAATAACAATTCACAGGTTGAGATAAGGATAATTTAATTAAAGAGAAAAGGAAGAGGGAAAACAAACAAACAAACAAACAAACAAACAAAAACACAAAGGCTGCACAGAAGCACAGAGCCTCTATATGCATAGTAGTTGTTAGGACAGACGTCTTCATAATGAGAGCTCCCCCTCTGCATCCCTTTTCCCACCTTTTATTGCTGAGTATGACATCATAGGGTATGGAATATCCCTTTTGACTGTTTAAGTTAGCTGTCCTGGTAATGTCCCCTCCCCACCCCCACTCTGCTAGCAGACTCCTGGGGGTGGGGTTTGAAGGAAATCTTGATGTTGTGTCAATTTTGCTCAGCAGTAGACAAAACACCGGTGTGATAACAAAACTGTTCTAGCTAAAATTCCGAAGCACAGCACTGTATGGGCTGCTGCTGGGAAAGTTAACTTTTCCCAGCCAGACCCAGTACACCTGGTGAGGCCAGATTGACAAAATTAGGCCAGGCACAGACGAACATGCAGCAGAGCTTGGTCAGGGCTGTACTAGGCCTGAGCTTGTGCAGAGACCCTGAGCCAGGGGCCAGGACAGAGCTGGGAGCCGTGGAAGCCCTGGGCTTTGGTGGGCTTGGTTCTGATGCTTCTTGCCCTTGTACTGCCATTTGAGCCAGCACTGCCTCCCAGAGAACCTGGCCTGGGGACAGGTTCTCCTGCTCACCCCATAGAGCAATAACACCATCCTCTGTCTGGTCCTGTGATGCAAGCCGCATGCGGAGTCCATGTGAAAGCAAAGCCACAGGGCCCCAAGGTGTGCAGATGTAGGAAGGCCCTGGCCTGGGTGTGGGGAGCAAAGGTGCTGCATGGAGCACAAGAACCACTTCATCCTCATGGCTCTGGGAATGATGGAGGAGCTTGGTGCCTGGGAGAAGAATGCCCAGCGTTTGCCCTGTGGTTGGGTCGCTGCATGCTTTGTGCCATTCAGGGCCTGTACACAGATCCTTCTGAGTGCCCAATCAGGTCCCATTCTCACTGCAATGTCTCAGTGGGGCTGGGGATATCTGCACTAACACAATGCCTTTTCTGGAGCAGAGTGGTGTTGTAGCACCTACAGGGCCTTGGAGTTTCTGGGCCTGATGAAAGCTGTTCCATGCGTGGAGAAGAGAATGCAAGACTGAGCAGCCATGAGTGTTTGGGCACCAGATCCTGTCCTGGGCTTGCATTCATGCAGAAAGGAGTTGGGAGTGGGAGCTCCAGCGTGTAGCCTCCTGTAGCTGGTAGCAGTAAGAATGTGTGGATTCCCTCACCACTATGCATCTTGACAACAGCTGGGCCAAGACAGATTCTGTGCAAAGGGTGATAGAGCCGCACAGGCAAGCTGCACCTGCTGTCCATGCCCAGATACACTGCTCATGATCAGGTGGTGGAGGAAAGGGGAAAGTGGAGTAGAGACAGAGGGCCATCCCCAAGACGATCACCCATTCCCAGTTTCAGCCATCCTTTGGGAACATCTTTGTCTGAGCCCCCATCCCCAGCACAGCTCCACCCAAAGCAAGAGGAACACTCTACCCCAAGAGATGGTGCTTCAAAAGTCAAGGGAATATGCCTAGGCAGAGACTTCACAAGTCAAGGACTGGTGGCCATTGGCTGTGGAGGAACTAGGGATGTCTTCCTCAGCTTCAAGAGACAGTGCCTGAATGATGAATTGCTGCAGTGTGCCCCACCCTCCGATGCATAGAGGAGTGAGGCAGTGCCTGCAATTAATTCCCACCAAAGCAATAGCTTTCTCCCTTGGCCATCTCCATGTAGAT
>JAACYO010021726.1:0-12626 GCA_011074415.1 Stictonetta naevosa | reverse complement strand
CGAAGGCTGCGGGCTCTGCTGAGCACAGCCCGGGTGCGTGGGAGGGAAAATTACACGCAGGGAAAAAAAAAAAAATCCCTCCCCGAGCCAGCGCTAACCCACTTCCCAGCTTCGGCGCTGCCAGGGGGGCTGGCGGCACGGGGGGGGGAAGGGGAAAGACCCCAGAGCGGGCAGCTTCCCCCCATAAGAGCCAGCGGCGAGGGCTGGGGATGGGGGGAGCGGCTTTGGGGCGATGCTTTTGGGGGAACCCAGGTCCCCCCCGGCAAAGCCTCGACGCTCTGGCCCCGCAGCGCCCGGCCTCCAGGAGCTCCCAGCCCCGCAGAGCCCCCGGCAGCACCCAAAGGCCACGGGGTGGATGTGGGAGGGGGCACCCAGCACCCTCCGGCCCTGCTCGCTGTGGGTAGGGGGCTGCAGGGGGGGCTCTCACCGTGGGTACGGAGGCGGACGCAGCACAGGCGGCAGCTCCCACGCCACCTCCCCAGCAGTTGTTGGGCGAGGGAGGCTGCTGGGAGGGGAGGGGGCTCGTCCCTGATGCCCCCCCCCCCGAGGGTGCTGGGGTGGGGGCGAGGGTGCCCAGCTGGTGGAGCTGGGAGGGGCTCCCTGCAGGGGTGCTGCGGTGGGAGGGGTGCGGGGTCCTTCTGGGGATGCGCGTGTGAGCTGTGCCGGGTCTCAGCACAGGGGGAAAAATGTGGAAAAAAAAGCTGTCGCTCCCTGGCAGGGGCTCTCGTCGCTGTGCTGGCACCCTGCTGGTCACCGTCCCGCGCTCCGGCGGGACAGGGATCGAAACACACCGAGCCCGAACCCATCGCAGCGCTGCAGGGTCTGGGATTTGGGTCGCGCGACCCAGGGGTTAGAGGGCACATCTCAGCCTCAAGGCAGAGAAACGCTTCTGTTGGAAACAGGCGATTTCTGCTTCTCAAAGCTCGGTTTGACGGCTGAAATGAAGTGCGAAAGGTCGCCGAGTTACAAACAACAAACAAAGGAGGTTATCGCTGCTGGGGAGGGGGGCGTGCAGGGGCTCCCAGCCCCAGAAGGTGGGCGAGGGGGGCACCTTCCCTCGCCGCAGATGGGGACGTGGAAGCCGCGGCACGGTGAAGGAGCGGCGGTGGAGCAGCGTTCCCACTCCTGCCGCGCAGCCTGAGCCAGCAGCTGGTGCTCCCCCCCCCCCGCCCAGCACGTGCTGGGGGTGAGCGGCAGGCGGCAGCGGCCCCGCTGCCAACTTCCCTAACGCAATTTGTGGCTGCGAGGCCGGGGCCGAGCCCCTCTGCTCGTCGAGGTGCCCGCAGGACCGCGGCGGTGCTGGTCCCAGCAGATCTAACGCGGGGAAGGATGCTGATGGGGTCCCCGGGGGGCAGCAGCCCCCGTGATGGCAGGAGCAGGGCCGAGGCGCTTCCTCCTGGGGGCCGAGCCCACGCTGGGTGCGTTGGGGCGGGTTGCAACACCGCCTGCCGCTTCCACAGCGGCAACACCCAAGCGCTGGGAGCAAAGCGCTCCTCTGCCTGCCCTGTCGAGCTGGTTTGGCTGCTGGCAGGGCTGCTCCGGCAGTTGTTGAGGTGCCTCGGCACCCAGAAAGCTCCCTCTGCGACTTCGCAGAGCTCTGGGGGCGGGTGAAAGCTCCCCGTGCTCGTGGGTTCCCACCTTACGGGAGCTGAGAGCTCGCACAAGCACGGACCGAGGCTGCTGCTGACAGTCACCAGGAGGGCTGCGTCGGAAAAAGAAACAGGAGGAGCTTCTAAATTAAGTGGCCAGCGCGTTCCTGACGCTCAGCTGCCCTCCGTCGTCTTAAACAATGGCAGAAATAAACTTGCTAATTTGAAGAGAGAATTTCAACCAAGAATTTACTTATCAGCTGTCTGCGCGGGGGTGCAGGGGACGTCGGGTTTCGGCCAGCCAGCCAAACAAAGTCAGATACCCAAAAGAAACAGATCAGCTTTACTGAAGGAGCTGGTTCATCTCTTAAATAAAAACGGAGACCACAATCAAGCAGTTGAGTTTAACATCTTAGAAAGGGAAAAGGGCAGACGTTTACTAAAAGAGAGAAGTCGCGAGACTGGCGGCCGCGGAGCGACCCCGGCGGCTGGTACTGCGGTGACCTCGGTGCCCCGGGGGGAAGGAGGGCCGAGGAGCAGCAGTGAGAGATGGATTTCAGGAGGGCACCAGTAAAACCGGGGAGGGAAGGTGCCTGGCCCTGAGCAGAAGACGGTGCAGCTGATTTCATCCCGCCGCCTCACCTACGCACGGGGAAGGAGCCTTCTCCGGGACGGAGCTTCCTCCTCGCCGCGGTGCCAGGTCCGGCGCTGGGATTTCCACGGCCACGTCCCTACGTGTTGCTCCTCTCCTTTGATTTTTCACTTTTGCTGTCCTGCTGGGGAAGCAGACAGGCAGCAGGGGGGTCAGGCTGCCCCCCAGCTCCACGGGGGGGTGCTGCCAGCGAGCACCCTCCGCACCTGGGCGCCAGAAAGCGACCGCCGCCCTCCCACCCCGCGGCGCCTCCGCGCCTGGCTCTGCAGAAACCAGCTCCCTGCAGCCTTCGTGCTCGGGGTGGAACCCTCCTTCCACCTCACGGCCTTTCAAAGGGCACCTTGACGGGATGATCTCAGGGCGGATTTACAAGAGCGGCGCGTTTCCCGCGTGGGAAAACAAAAAAGGGGCGAAGCGGCTCCGCCCTGCTCAGAGGCAGCGCGGCGGCAGGAGCCGTGCCTCCGGCTCCGCGGCACCGCCGAGGGACGGAGCAGCCACCGGCACCCGGCACACGCCTGCCCGGGCCTGGCCTCGCCGTGAGTCAGGTTCACTCCCGAGTGCTAGGCGAGGCGTGAAAGAGGAAACCAAAACACACACGTGGCGCTCGCACACTCGCGGCACTGCCGGGAGGAAACCGAGCCCGGCGCAGGGAAATGGTTCTCAGCTCTGCAAAGCCTGCGCGTCTGAGCTAGGCACCAGGCATTCATCCTTCCGGAGGAGTCACTGCCTCCTAGCTTACGACTGGATTTTTCTCCCTATTAAGTGTTTTTATTTCCTACCCTGAACAGAAAAAGAAAACAAGAGTCAACTTTGGACTTACTTTTTACGTGCGTTTAGATTTAAAGTATTTAGAAATTAACTGGAGCCCTGCTTACCACCTGCAACGAGAAGCTGAGGTTTGGGACACGTCAGAAATTAGACAGTTTACGATTTCCTTGGAAACAACATTTTTTTTTTTTTTTTTGGATGGGAGAGGGAGCCTGCAGCACCGCACGCACCCCGAGGGGACAGCCCCGCGCGCGCGGACTCAGGCCGAGGGGACAGGCGGAGGGGACGGTACCTCGGGAGGCGGCGGCTTGATGGTGACAGGCTGGGACGTCCTTCGCGGCGGCGAAGGCTTGGGCTGCACTTGCTGCTGGACAGTGTTGTAGTACGTGACCCCGCCGTACACCTGGGACTGCGCCTGCGTTCCCCAGAGAGCAGGAGGGTCAGCGAGCTCGGGGCGGCAGGCACGACGCGCCTCACCCTCTGCGAGGGCACCGCGCGTCCCTCGAGGGCACCAACGCGGCGCGCGGGAGGGCTGGGAGGACGCGGTGCTGAGCACGGGCAGCTACGGGGCTGCAGCAGCCTGCGGGCTGAGCTCGTGGCAGACGGGCTTCCCTCGCCCCGCAGAGCTCTGTGCTTTGGCGTTCGTGCTCCGCAGCAGCGGCAGCTGCTGGCGTTTGCGTGCGGAGCAGGCAGGGAATAACCCCCACCGCCACCGAGATCTCCTCCAGCCGCCCGGGGGCCTGGGATGTGCCCCCAGCAGCGGGCTGATTCCCTGCGCGGGCGGCTCTGAGCGGGCCAGGGGAGGTGAGGAAGGGTGCCGGGCTGGAGGAGCGTGCACGTCTCCCGCTCGCCACTGCGTGTCAGCCGTGTGCCGCCTCCCCTCGGCCACCTCGCCTTGTCACCCGGCCGCCCGCAGAGGCGCATCGCCCTCTCCGTCCTCATATGGAGGCAGAGGTAGGAAGCTGCCGGGGAACAGGCAGCGCTGCCGTGGGGGTGCTCACACCCGGTGCTGTCCCGCTCAGCGCCAAAGCACAGCCCCTGGCAGCTTCCAGCTCCTGCCTCAAACAGAAAGGGAGGACGTGCAAAGCAATTCTCAAGGTGTCCTTGGCTTAGCACGGACCAGGAGGGAAAGCAACGGTTCACAGGCTGCCCGTGGGCTGGCTCCCCTTTCCGAAGGGAAGATCTCGATTCTCAGATCACCCATTTTCATCATTTAGACCCCAAATCTCTCCCGGGCGGGCTCAGAACGTCCCCACAGCAGCGCAGCGTTCCGCCCGGTGTGCTGCTCCTGCTCGGGGAGGACGCGGCGCAGCCAGCTTACCTGCGTGTTGGAATAGAGGTGGGGAGGGGGCGGCGGGGGCAGCGCTCCCGGGGGATAGGGGTAGCCGGGGTTCCCAAAATTCATGACTCCAGGCGGGGAGAAGTAAGTCGGTGCAAGCAGCTGCTGCGGCGGGGGCTGGCCCGGAGGCATGGAGACCGGCGGAGGATAAAGGCCGGGGTTTGCCATCGGGGCTGGCGTCTGGTGGGGGTGTAAGCCTGGGGAGGGCGACAAAAATAAGCAAAACGTGGTGACCCGAATGAAGCCGGCACGTCGCGTCGAGGGCCGGGGCTGCCAGGAGGCCAGCGGAGGGCAGCAGGGCTGCGCCGGCCGTGCTGCAGCAGGGAGGGGAAGCGCTGTGCTCAGAGGCTCTTCCTGCAGCCTCCAGACCTCGGCTCTTGCGCTGGGGAGGGGAAAGGGAAGCTGTCCCCAGCCCCGAGCCCAGCCGCCTCCCCGCTCCTGGCTCACAGGAACCGGACGCGGCCCCACGCAGCACATCCACTTCAGGAAACGGTTTTGCAGGCAAGATAGGGAACACCCCACTTCGACAGCTCTCGGTTCCGCTTTTCTCTCCTAATCCACAAGCAGCAGGGAGCGAGGAGCCAGCCTGGCCCGGCAGCTGGCACGGCCACACGCCCCGCTGACGAGGAGGCGACTCGGCCAGGAGGCTGCGCGCACAGCCTGCAGCCATCCAGGGGAGGCTGCCAAAGCGTGCGGATGATCTCGGTCCCGCACTGCCTGCAGGGGCCAGAAACCCCTCTTCTTCTTCCCCGGAGATGGGCACTGATTCAGCCTCATCGCACGAGGGAAGCGGGTCTCCTCCATGTCATAGGAGAGGGGAATCGGATTCCCCCAGTGCCTGAGGCCGTGCAAAGCAGATTCACCTGCGCCCCAGCACAGGCACAACGGCAAGGTCGGCAGAAACACCAGCTGCCCCGCGCCCTGCCGAGCGGGATCCTCACCTGGATGAGGGAGATGCATTTCTGGCTGCACGATCATCCCCTGGGGCGGCAGCGGGGCCGGGTTCTCGCTGTGGGTGTAGATTGGTCCCTGGAATTGTACTGCAAGACAGAGCGGTGCGTAAGAAAAAGCTCCACCAGATTTTATTCCACTGCAGCAGATCACGCCGCGTATCCAAGCCATCTACAGTTCCAACGCCCGAATGCAGCGCTGCGAGCTCCGCTCCCCCCAGGAACAGCGCACGCAGCCTACCAGGCTCGCAGATGCTACGTGCTCCCAACCCAGGAGCTTCCCATTCCCTTTACAAAGCAGCACAACGCTCGGGGAATTTCTCCTCCAAATGATGGAGTAAATTCCAAATCCATCCATGCTCGTGTTCCGCAATTCTCCCTGCTGCTACCCAGCAGGAACACTGCTCTGGTTTCAGATTAATTTTAGCTCCTAGCCCTCACGAAGCAAAGCAACGTCCTAGAGAGCCCTTGCACGGGGTGGGAAGGCAGTGACAGCTCCACTGGGTTTGAGCACGGCACGGGGAGGCTCCGAGCAGCCTTTTGGTTACCGGAGGCGAAGCAGCAATGCTGTTTACGAAGGGGAGACCAAGCCCCTGCTCTGCCCCACGGGGCAGCCCTGAGGGAGCAGGGTCTCCTGCCCCAGCTTGCTGAGCGCACAGAGCGGGAGGGGAACACTCACGTGGGTCGTAGTAGTGCCCTTCCATGATGCTGATGTGCATGGGGGGGGCAGGCTCTGGCACCGGCGGTCTCTGCCGCTGCGATGAGTAGCGCTTCACGCGTCCCCCCTGCACCGCCTGCAAGGGCCAAAGGCATCGGCACGGTCAGCGTGCGGGGCAGAAACCCCCCCCCACAGGGCAGCACCGACCCCCTTCCCCCAGCCCCTGCCCTCCTCTCCGGGTCACGCAGCAAGAAGTGAGCAGAGGCGAAAGGGAAAGGCCGAGGAGCCCCGGCCAGGCTCTGATTATCGCAGCCCGGATCCCAATAAACGCTCGGCTTCCCCACTTCCCCACGCAGGAGTCACGCCCCACACAAAAGCCTCACCATTTCCTCCATCCTGTTAAACTGCGGCGGTGGCCCCGTTCCCACGTGCATATGGTTGGGAATGCCTGCGGAAGAAACGAGCTGGTTATTATGGGTTGTTACGGGTTGCATTTCGTCAACAGCCGCCTCGCCGGCGTTGCCAGCAGGTGCCCGCGAGCACCGGGCTGGGCATCACCGCACGGCACGGAGACGCAGCTCCGCCTGCACGATGAAAACCCTACACCAACTTCATTTGTTCGCAATTTCCAGTATTTCAGCACAAATCAGGAGCTGCCGTGTCACCGTACAAACATCCAACGCTGCTCGATGCCTTAAATCTGCCTTAAAAAATCTGGAGCTTGGAGTCTGGGTTCCGACCCGAGCTGCTCCTGCCGGACGAGGATCTCTTCCGAGCAGAAACACGAACCCATGTGGGACAGTGAAGCACTTTAAACCCTCCACAGGGCACGATCTCTTTTATCACGTGCTCTCTCAATTCCAACAGCAGATTTATGGTGCTCGTGCAACGCCGCGGCGTCAGGCAGGTTGTGGGCAACTCCAGGGGAGTGGAACCCAACCAGAACCACCCCCCTGGCTGGCTCACCGAGACAAACACCTCCCTGAATCAACTCCCACCTCCTCTGCTGGGGAGAAACGAGGGGACAGTGGAGGGACAAACACCTCCTTCTGCCAGCCAGGAGCAGACGTCCCCAGGTCTGGGGCTCCGCTGGGCTCCGCCTGCCCCCCGGGCTGCCTCACGGTGCAGATGTTCAGACGTTTTGTTTTTAAGCATCGAAAACCCCAACCACCGTATAATCTGAGCCGTGAATCACAGCGTTTTTGACCTCTCGTTCTGCTGGCATATTCAAACCCTGTCCGCTCTCGCCTGTGATCAGGAGCAAGGCTCTGTTCACACCAAGGTTTTACCCGGCACAGCAGCGTGAGGAGACTTCTGGTCTCACAAACCTAACCCTCGAGAGAGGCTTATGAAAGCAGCGAGCCTTCCTTCTCCTTGCTCCAGTTTGATTCCTCTCGGGAAGGACTCTGACTCTCCCCAGAAAAGACTTCAGTTCTGCACAGAGATAATCATACCCCAACGGCCCTCGTGTGGATGCTCAGCTAGAAGTCAGTCCCTCACTCACGCGGGTGTAGCCCTGCCCTACCTCCCGACCCGCCTGCACAAATTCATCTGCACCCAAATCACGATGCGAGGAACCAAGCTCAGAGGCTGGTGAGTAATCGGGCTGATAACCACAGGAAAGTCCCTCCCTGCCCCGAGCAGAAAGGACATCATGGGTGAGGGCAAGGAATAATCGAGCTCCCGTGAGCGGGGCCCGGCGCTCCTTATCTGCTGAGCTCCGGCAGCACGTCTCCCCGTGACTCACCCCGAGCAAAGTTCCTGCTGCCTGTCCCCAGAGACCTTCACCTTCCCCGAACCTTCCCCGAGCTCAACACAAAGAGGGGCAGAGAAGGGGAAAGGATCTGCTCTGACGCCCACACTCAGTTCACCTGCACCGAAATGGTGAATTGCTCCCTTTTTGGCTCTGTTTTGTCCCTTCTGACCATTCCACTGCGTTTTCTCTGCGCTATGAATCTCCACCACCCGCCTAAGCCGAGGCCGGACGGACACAGTTTGGCTCTGCCGGCGACGGGGCCGCGGAGCTGCGCGTGGCGGGGGCTGCGGCAGGGACCTGCGAGGCGGCACCCACTTACCCCTCAGCTCCCGGGGCTGGATGAACTGCGACTGCCCCGGAGCCCAGCTCTGCTCCGCGAGGTTCATTTGGGTCAGCTCTTGCTCGAGTCCATCCAAGCTGGATTCCACCGGCGCCTCCCAGCTGCTGCTTTTGGCTGGCGGGGGGGACGCCTCGGCTTGCGCAGGTTTTGGGGGCACTGGAGCCAGCCCTTCCGAAGGAGGCACTTCATCCGCCGACTTCCCCGCGTCCCCAGCTTTGGCTCTGGTCCTCCTCGCCCGGGAGTAAGACTTCTTCTCGACGGGTCTGTCTGGAGGCGGCTGCGCAGCCTCGGCGCTCGGGGGCTGGTTTTCCAGAGCAACCTCCTCCTTCCCGGGGCTGCCATGGACGTGCGCCGCTTCCAGCTCCGGGGACTTGGTCCTCGGCGGGGTCTGCTCAGCGCGCTTCGCTCGGTAGCCGGCCTCCTGCTTCGCCTGCTCGCCGTTTCGAGAGAGGTGCGGCACGCTGGCTTCTGAGGCTCGGTAGCCCGGACGGGTCTCTTTGTAGCCCCCCATCCTCGGGTAGTTCCTGGGTGGGGGCATCCTCCCCGTTCCCGCAGAGCTCCTGCTGGTGAAGGTGCGCGGGGGAGCCGAGGTGCTGTCCGCGCCTTGGTGCCTCGGGGGCTTGCTCGGCCTCTCGCCGGACCAGTTGGGGTCTCGCTGAGGAGGGCTCCCAAACCTGGGGATGAAAATAGCACAAAGGGCTGCAACCAAACCTCGGGGTGCTGCGGTGCCAGGGAAGCCCTCTCCAGGATGCAGCACCCAGAACGCCCAGGACCAAGGTCACAACCCGGGCCCAAAAACTTTCCCCTTCCGAGCACCAGCCCGGCGGCCCGACGCGAGGGCTGAGGTGTCCCTCGGGGACGAGCCGGGCTCAGGTTTGCCCTCGCTGCTCACCTGGGTTTGCGCATCCTCCTCGGCTTGATGTCGTCGGGGTTGTGAGCCGACCTGATGTCGTAGCCGTAGAGCGCGATCAGCTCCTGCCTGGTCTTGGGGGCCTGCTCGTCCTCCCGAAACTTATCGTGCTCCCAGCGGCCCTCGTCCTTCCACAGCTTCCGCTGCCGACCCTTGGGCCTGGACGGTGCCACCGGGAGGGGAGAGAGGTTGGGGCAGAGCCACGGAGCCGTGGCAGCCTCAGCCAGCACCGAGCGCTTCTAGAGGAGACGGCTTCTCTTCTCCCTCCCGCCCAGCTGCTGATCTACCCGCTATTTCCACAGAGCAGTAGGAAGGGACGCTGCTCGCTGGCAAGAGGTTTCCCTTGTTGGTTTTTTTTTAATGCCCAGTTCCCTCCTTTTTCCACAACAAAGACCCGAGAAGTCCTGGCAGGACGCTGCTACTAACGGGGCCAGAGCTCGGGCAGATCCAAGTGCTGGCTCGAGAGCGACGCTCGCCTTGCCAGGGAGAGGCGGACACCCGGGGGATCCTCACGTACCTGACCTCCTCCTCCTGCGTCTGCCCTCGCAGGTCATGCTCAAAGAAGAGCCCTTTGCGTGGGATGTAAGCGGGGTTCTTGCGGTCCTCGTCATCGTCCAGGTGCTTGGGGGCTTTTTTCCCAACTTTATTCTCAACGGGCTCGGTGCTCTCCTGTCAAAACCAGGCAGCTCTTAACACTGCAGCAGTCCCTCTACGAGAAGCCCCCCACGGAGCAGCGGGAGCGTGTCTGACACCTACCTGCCCGTCCCCGCTTTGCCTCTCACCGGTCACAGCACCTTTGGCGTCGGGTTTCTCGTCCCCTTTCTCTGCTTTCGCTGCGGACTCGCAGGAATCGTTGCTCTCCTGCTTCAATTCCACTTTCGCGCTTTCTTCCTCGCTGTAATCCTCTTCCTCTGCCTGAAACAGCCCCGGTTACTCAGACGTGCACCCTGAGCAGCAGGTCCCTCACGAATTTCCCAAACAAGTCCCAAATCTGGGGTTAGATCCCTGTTCTAGTTTTTGGAGCTCTGACTTTCGCAGCAGAGGACTCGCCCGAAGCCCTCCCCATCCCTACATTTTCACAAAAAAAAAAAAAAAAAAAAAGCAAAATTCAACTCGAGATCTCTCCCCAGTGGCACCGGATCCAAGAGCCAAGCTTCCCAGAGCGCAGCCAGCTCCCCCACACCGCCAGAGCCTGGTCTGTCTGAAACGAAAGGGCTCCTGCCACCGTCCCTCGGCTCCCACGCCCGGGGCCCCGCTCCAGGCACCGCCGCGCTTCCAAATTCCCCGGAGTCCCCGAGCTGACTCACGGCGAGCGCCGCGCTGGCAGGAGCGTGACCTCGTTTCACCCTCCAGGAGCCTCATTTCGGCTGGGATGGAGGCTAAAAATAGCTGGGCGATTAACAAAAAGCCTGCTCTGTTTTGCTCTTTCGACACACGCGCGCACACACACGGCGTATTTGCACATCAACTGCTCCCGCTGTTTACGCTGGGGAAGCCCGGCCGTGGCGGTGGCATTATTTTTAGGCGCAGGAGCGGAGTCATCCTGGCACGCCGGTGATGCAACGCGGCCGCTGCTCACGCCCCCAGCGCTGCGAGGCCTCCGCCTGCGAGCACCGAGCCTGCAGCGAGCCCTCGCTGGGGCTTCCAGGCTCGGGGGGGTGCTGGAAGGGGGGCGCGGGGGGCTGCTCCTTCCCCCCTGGGGCTGCTGGAAGGGGGCACGAGGAGCTGCCCCCTCTCCTCCGCGTGCTGCCCCCGCAGGGCTCGGGGCAGAGGTCGGTTTGCCACTGCCCAGCCCCGAGAGCTCCCCTTTCACCTGCCCTGCGGTGGGGTTTTAAACCTGGGGTCCCCCTGAAGACCCCTAAAAAATCCATCTCAAGAGAAGGGTTTTCACCCAAACACCTTTGTTGTGGTTACTGGAAGCCAGGACTTCTCTGAGCAGCTCTGATCTAAAAATCTGGGGGTTTTTGAGCCGGGGCTGCCCCCCTGGCTCAGGCACCGGGTCGCAGCGGGCGTGAGGGCAGCTTTCTCAGCACAAACTGAGCACGGAGCGACCGGCACTCGTGGGGTGCATGAATTACCCCAGGTGCTTCACAGAGAAAACAGGGATGCCGCTTGGGATGCGTCCAAGCCAGTAGTTA
The DNA here is from genome assembly GCA_011074415.1 of Stictonetta naevosa. NCBI lineage: Eukaryota > Metazoa > Chordata > Aves > Anseriformes > Anatidae > Stictonetta > Stictonetta naevosa. The sequence goes on along the minus strand of JAACYO010021726.1, from coordinate 1,526 downwards.
GAGTTTAATTTCAACTAATTACAGCGCAATCGCCCTCCTACGCCCCCTTCCACGCCCTCCTTAGCCACGGCTAACCCCGCTGTCACGGTGTCTGAGGAGCCAGGCGTTGTTTTGCCACACGGGGCAGGACGAAGCAACGGCTCCACAGGACAGAACTGTCCGGGAAGGGGGGGATCAGCCCCAAAAAATCCATTTTCCGCAGCGCGGCTCACTCCAAGCCTCAGCGGGAGAGAACCAAGGACACAAAGTGGGCTTTGTGCTGAAGTGACCCGAGCTGCGGCCACCCGGCGGAACCTGGGAGCAGGACGGGGCCTCCTCTTACCTCCGAGTCCTCGGCGCTTTCGTAATCCGAGAGCACGGCTGCGGAGGAGAGAAAGGAGCCGGGTGTCAGGGCAGGAACGCAAGCACGGCTTCGCTCCGGGCTGCCACACGCCGAGCAGCCCCACGAGGGGAAGCCAGAGGCTGGCACTGAGCGGCCCTGAGGAATTCGTTCCAGGGCTGGAAGGAAGCGAGGGCGAGCCCGGGGAGCGGCGTCCCTGCACCCCAGCGTTTGCGCGCTATTACGAGGTGAGATTCAGGACAACTGCAGGACCACTGGAAATGGTGTTTTCTCCCGTTTTTACCTTTGCGCACGCAGACAGCACCCGCGGTGCCGGAGGGAGTCGTTACTCACCATCTCCTTCGATGCCGTCCTCGCTTTCCTGCAGAGAGAGGGACGGAAAGGTGGTGTTAGTGGGGGGGGGCCCCCCCCGGCAGCCGATTCCCGCGGCATCCTGCGACCCCAGACACCGCTACGGCACGGCCTGGCCCCAGCCCTGTCGCCGCCGCCCTTGGAAGTTCAGCTTCGACGACCGAGCACAGAAAAAAAAATATATAAAAAAAAACAGGGCCAGGGCTCCCAGCACCCTTCCTCTGGATCCTTCTAGAGCGGGCTCCGCAGAGGGAGCGCGGTTAAATAAAGGAGCACAAACTGTGTCAGCTGCTGGGGAAGGACACGAGGACTGCTCAAAGCAGGAGCCCGGGAATAACGAGCAGAAGCCGGGCAGGACCGAGCCCAGACAGCACAAACTGCCCCAAAAGACAGCACAGACGTGGCACGAACTGCCCCCAAAACAGCCAGGGTCGGGGAGAGTTTCAAGAGGAAGGAGCGGGCGCTGCGAGCGGTGAGGAAGCTGAAATCCAAAACAAAAGCGGCCGGTGACCAAGATAACCCCGAACGCCCAAACAAGGGGCAGAGCCGCGAGGAACTCGAAACACCCGGCGGTGTAAAACCGCGCCGGGATGAGCGGCGCCCAGCTGGGGGCTGCGGGGGGAGGAGAGACACCCTGCAGCACGGGGGGGGAGGGGGGGCACAGCAGGCTTCTAACGGCCCCCCCCCCAACGGCCCCAAGGCCCGGCCACGAGGCGGGGAAGGGGCCTGAGGTGGCGGTGACCCCGACCCTGAGGGGTCCTGGGGTGCAGAAGGAGCCCCCCGCCCTCAGCAGGGGCCGCAGCCCGGCTCCCCCCGCTGCCCCCGACCCCCCCCC
>MU012312.1:1580-28767 GCA_011074415.1 Stictonetta naevosa | reverse complement strand
GCTGCGGCGGGACTACGGCGACGCGGACCGGGAGGCGGACGGCGAGGCCGAGGAGGAGGCGTCCTTCGAGCTCCGAGCGCAGGGAGACCAGGTGGGTGCTACCGGCACCGGGACCGCGGCTGGGCACGGCGCGGTGGGTGCCGCGGTGCGCCTCTCGTCCCGTCCGGGGCGCGCGGCTCGGTTTGGCTCGGCTCGGCTCGGCCCGCGGCTGTCCGGTACCGTGCTTGGCTGCGCTGCACCGGCCCCGCTCCCGGTGTACCGGCCGCTGCCTGCGAGCCCCGAGCGTGGCTCGCGCGGGGCTCGGAGCCCGTCCCGGTGCGCGCCGTGCGGGGACGGCGCCGCGGTGCGCACGGGCTGCCCGGTCCCGGGGGCCTTCGGAGCTCGGCCCGGCGGTCGGGGCACCGGGAACGGATCCGGCCCTTCCCGGTAGCGACCGGCCGGCTCCGGTCTCCGCCGCCGCTTGCCCGGGCACGTCCCTACCGCGGTCGGGGCGCGCCGGGGCCCGCGGGCAGGGGTGCCCTTGGCGCGTCCCCGCACCGGCCGCTCCCCGGGCACCGGGACCGGAGCCACCGCGGCTCGGCGGAGCTCCCGGGCACCGGGAGGGGGGTGTCCCGGCCGCGGGGGGCGTGCGGGCTCCCGGTACCACCGCAGGTCGCTGCGGGGGGGGCTCTGCGGTGCGCAGGGGGCCGGGCTCCCGCTGCTCCGCGGTGCGGCCGGGGGGCTGCCCAGGGGTTGGGACCGATCCTGGCACAGCCCGGGGCACTGCGGACCCCCTGGGCTCGTCCTGAGACCCCCGTGTGCTGTCCCCGGCTGGGGTGGGGCCCTGGGGGGGGGGGGGTGCTGGCCGGGGGTGCTGCCCCCCTGTGAGCAGGGCCTGCGGCTTGGGCACGGTGGGGGGCACAGGTCCATGGGGCTGTATCTGCAGCCTGGTGGAGGGGACGGGGTCCTCTGGCCCAGGGGTCCACCTGCCCTCCTCGGGAAGAGGCAGCCTGGCTGCTTTTTCAGCCCTTTGGGGCCTGGCTCCGTGTTCCCATTAGCTCAGGCTGTGTCTGGTCAATGGAGGGGCACTGGGGGCTCTCGGACCCCTGGTGCCCCCAGCCCCTGTGCCCAAGCAGGGCTGGCGTTGGTGGCTCCTGGCCGCTTGGCCCAAGCGGTGCTGGTGCCCCCAGGTCCCTTGCTTGGTTCTGTGTGGGTTGTGGTGGCGGCTGCTGGTGGGGCCGTTCCTGCCAGCCCGGTGGGAGCCTGGGCACCCCCAGGGCTACGGGGCGCAGCCAAAGCTGGGGTGCTGCCAGCCTGGGGAGCGGAGCTGCCCATGCCTGCTCCCCAGGCAGGAGCAGCGGGGCCGGATCCTGGCTTGGGATCATCCCCGTGCCGCCGCCGAGGGTCAGGTTGGCTCGGGGGTCCCTGCGGGACGGGTTCCTCGGGGTTCCTCTGCGCAGACCTGCCGGCCCAGGCAGCGCTGCCGGGGCCGTTCCCGGCACTCTCCGCGCCGGGGAGCAGGGCCTGGATCTCCCCGCTCCGGCTGCTTCCTCTGCTCGGGGAAGCGGAGCAGCGCGGCGGAAGCCGGCGCTTCCCTCCTGCCAGGCTGCCTTGGGGACGGCTGATAGCGCAGGGGCGGCCGGGGAGCCACGGGGCTGAATCCCTGCCCTTAGGGGACGCGGGGCTTGGTGACAGCCAAGCTCGCTGCAGCCCCTCTCCTGCCCCGCAGCACCGTTTGCAGCCTGGTTCCACTGCAGCCGGGCTGAGGACAGATCTGAGCGCCCCCCCTCCCCGGGCTCCCACCTTGCAGCAGGGCCTGGCTGTGCTGGGATCCCCTTCCCCAGCAGTGCCAGGTTCTGGAGCTGGGCCCACCGGGCTCCGGTGGCGGTGCCAAGGGCACGGGCCAGCAGCAGAAGCCGTTTTGGGCTTTCCCGCGTCCCACGGGCTGCTCTGGCTCCGGAGGTCCAGGCTGGCGTGGGTGGCCGTGACGCTGGTTCCCCCGGGAGCCCTCTGCCCGCCCCACGGCCGCGGGGTCCTCGGAAACCCGTGGCGCCAGCCGCCCCTTCCCGGGAGCGTGGGAGCAGCTGCCCTGGCCCGGCCGTGGCGGCTTCTCTCCTCTCCTGTTTATTTATAACCCTGAGAAGGAGCCGGCCGCCGCCGTCTCCTCCTGCGGGCCACGGCCGACAGGAGCTGGGCACCGTCTCCGTGCCTTGCAGACGGGCAGGAGCGTGGGGAGCCCTCCCTGGCCGTGGCCCCGGCAGTAGGACAGCCCTGGCAGGAGCTGGCCCCGTGCACGAGGCGCCGGCGTTGCGTGACAGGTGCCCTTAATGCCACGGGTCAGCGGAGCCTGCTCCTGCCCCGACGCGGCGATACCTGGAGCGGCTCCTGCTCCCCCTCTCCCTGCTGCTATTTTTAGCAGCCGTCTCTTTTTCTCGGCGTTTTGCGGAGCGTCCTGACCTGGCTGCGGCTGCCCCGTGGAGCTGCAGCTGGCGGGGGACCCCGCACCTCTCCTGGGGCCGCATCCCGCCCGTGCCGCCGCATCCCTGCGCCCCGCGCTGCTGCGTTACCCTGCCCTGCCCGGTGCCTGCCCGTGCCTGGGCTGTGCCTCATGTCCCGGCACGTGTGCCAGGCTCGTCACGTGTGTGGCACCGCCAACGTCAGGCCGTGCCGCGCGAGGAGGAACCGGCCCCCGTCCCACTGCAGGGCCAGGGACTTCCCTGCGCAGCGTCCCACCGCCGCGGGCAGGAAGTCAGCGGCCCCATTACAATGGGACTTTGTGCCGTAAGCGTATTACTCAGCACTGACCTTGTGCAATTCTGCACGGTATTCAGCCCGCTGGGGTCAGCTGAGGATACGCGGCCAGCGCGCCCGGCGGCTGCCCCGAGGGGTGCCCCAGCTGCAGCCCCAGGTGCTCCCCAGGACGCGAGCCCGTCCCTCGGGGTCTGGAGCCGAGCGATGATCAGGGGGAGACGGTTTTGGGGTGCCAGGCGGTGGCTGTGGGGCTGAGACGTGTCTCCTTCCTCCCCAGGCGTCCCTGGAGGTGAGCCTGAGCCAGCCCACCCGCACCAGCAGCGGCTCGGAGCGGTGAGTGACCCCGTGCCACCAGGCATCCCATCGCGTCCCCCTCACGGTGCTGCAGGAGCTGTGCACCATCCTGCCCCGCTCGCGTGGCCGGGCACCGCGCCGTGTCAGGCCATTGGCAAGAGCAGGGGATGGTGGTGCTGGGACTGCCGGGCTCTGTCCCCGTATCTGCTGCACCCTCGGGCTTATCCCCATCCCTTTGCCTCGGCCTCGCCGTGTCGGAGGGCGTAGCTGAGGCAGCCGGTGGGGCCGTGCCTGGTCCCCTACCCCGGGAGGCTCTGCGGGGCCGTGTCCGTCCGTGGGGACCGTGTCCCGGGATGTTGTGTGCCCAGGGAGACGGGGTGCTGGGGCACAGGGGCCTGCTCGCTCCCCGTCCTCCCAGTGCCGACACCGCTGCCAGCATTCCTTCCTGGTTGTTCATTTTCCGAATTCCTTGGCAGGGCCGCGACTGCAAACAGCTTATTTTTAGCCAGGGTCATCTGCACCCGATGGCTGTGCCGCGTTCCCACCGCGGGGTTGCGGGGTGTCCGGTGCCCCCCGGGGACGTGGCTCCCCGCTGCTGTGACACCGCTGGCCCCCGCTCCCGGGGGCTTGGCAGGCTCCTGCGGGCGCCCGGGCTCAGCCCTGCGATGTCCCCAGGTCCCTGCTCGTGTCGGAGGAGATGCGCAGTCTCATCGTGGAGAAGGGACCGGGGCCAGTGGAGGAAGACCCCGATGCTCTCGTGAAAGGTAGGCGCAGCGCTACAGGGGTTCTTCTGCCCCCCTCCCCTGCCCCCCCCACCCCGGGTTCACAGCTGGGGTTAGCAGGATTGTGCCCCGACGGGCTGGATGCCATCCTAGGGTGGCACAGGGCAGGGGACACGGACATCCAGCGGGGTGGATGGTGCTGGTGGCAGGGGCTGAGGCTTCTCCTTCCCAGGCTGGCTGCAGCGGGAGGTGCGGGGCGGCGTCAAGACCCCCTGGATCCGGCCACGGAAGTACTGGTTCGTGCTGACCCCCGACTCCCTGGACTACTACAGCAGCAACGAGAAGGGAGCCAAGCGCCTGGGCTCCCTCGTGCTCACCAGCCTCTGCTCCGTGCTGTGGCCGGACAAGCAGACCTACAAGGAGACGGGTAGGGTGCCCGTCGGGTGGGCTGCCCCTTCGCGGACCCTAGCGCCCCGCGTCACCCTCCGGCACCCGGGGGGGGGGGCTGTGGGTGAGCTGTGTGTCCCCCGCAGGCTACTGGAGCGTGACGGTGTTTGGTAGGAAGCATTGCTACCGCCTGTACAGCGAGCACCTCAACGAGGCCGTGCGCTGGGTGTGCGCGGTGCAGAAGGTCATCGACAGCAAGGCGCCGGTGCAGACGCCCACCCAGCTGCTCATGCGCGACGTCGAGGTGAGTCTGCGGCACCGGTGGGGGGGGGGACGGGACTATGGGAGCTCGGCCGGGCGGCCCCTCTGCAGCCGCTGCCGTCGCTTCGCCCTCGCAGGAGCACTGCGGCAGCCCCGAGGTCCTGGAGCAGATCTACCGCTGCAACCCCATCCTGCGCTACACCAGCAGCCCGCTGTACGCCCCCCTGCTGCCCTTCCCCTACGGCAGCCTGGACCAAAGCGGTGAGCGGGCGCGTGGGGGGGGGGGGCGGACCCTGGGGTGCCAAACCGTGCCGGTCCCACGCCGCCGGTGCAGCGGGGAGGGCTGGGTGCTGAGCAGGAGTGGCAGGAGCTGGGCTGGGTCTGAACCGCACCACGGTGTGGGTACGGCACCTGGTTGGAAAGCCCAAATCGTGGCTGTTAACCCCCCCACCCCGTCCCGTCCCGCAGCCCCCGGTCCCCGCAGCTACACCACGCTGCGCGACGAGGCCGTGAAGCTCTTCAACTCGCTGCAGCAGCTGGAGTCGCAGCGGGACCCGGTGCCGCTGATCCAGGGCATCCTGCAGACCTGCCTGGACCTGCCGCCGCTGGTGGACGAGATTTACTGCCAGCTGGTGAAGCAGACCACGGAGCCGCCGGCGCCGGGCGGGCCGGGCGACTTGCACTACTGGCAGCTGCTCACCTGCATGAGCTGCACGTTCCTGCCCTCCCCGCCTGTCCTGCGCTTCCTGCGCTTCCACCTGGACAGGCGAGTGCCGCGGAGCCGCTGGCTGCGGGCAAGGAGCTCGCCGGGGTCCCTGGCACTGCTGTGACCCCCCGCCCCACCCCGGTGTACCCCGCAGGACGGAGAGCCGCTTCCCCGCCTCGGAGATGGCCAAGTACGCCTGCTTCATCCGGGAGGCGCTGGGGAAGACGAGGGGCCGGGAGTGCGTGCCGTCCCTGGAGGAGATCCTGGTGCTGATGCGCCGGCAGGAGATGGTCTGCACCGTGCACTGCCCCGGCGCTGCCGCCTGCAGCGTGGCCATCAGCTCCCACACCACGGCCGAGGAGGTGAGGGCCGAATCCGTGCTGTGTGCGGGGCTGGGGAGCATCGGGCAGAGGGGACAGGGATGGGGGAGGCAACGGGGGGGGGACGCGGGGATGCCTGCCTTTGCCCGCCGTGACCTGTCTGTGTCCCTTTGCAGCCCTGAGCGCCGCGGCCAGGGACGCGCAGTCACCGTTGGTTGCCTTTGTCTCGCCCCAGGTGGCCCGGGAGCTGGTGTCGCGCCTGGGGCTGTCCCAGAGCCCCAACCTCTTTGCGCTCTACGAGCAGTCCCGGCTCCGGGAGCAGCCCGTGGGCAGCTCCACGCTGCTGGCCGACGTCCTCACCAGGTTTGAAAAGTAAATGTCCTGCTCTGCTGCCTACGGGGAGGGCGAAGGAGGGGGCACGCTGGTCCCGGGGACGAGGGGATGCTGCGGGGGCTGCACCCGCCTGCATTGCCCGGCGCTGACGGCGCTGCTCTCTTGGTGCAGCTTGGCCGGGGAGGAGCGGGAGCAGGACGCGCCGTGTCGGCTCTGCTTCAAGCACTACGGCTTCCTGGACACGGACAACGTCCCGCGGGACAGCCTGGAGTTTGCCCTCCTGTTTGAGCAGGTGAGAGCCGTGCCATGGTGCCACGGGTGGCTGTGCCGTGGTGGCTGTGCCGTGCCGTGCCAGTGGTGGCCGTGCTGTGCCAGTGGTGGCCGTGCTGTGCCAGTGGTGGCCGTGCCGTGCCGTGGTGGCCGTGCCGTGGTGGCCGTGCCGTGCCATGCCCGGGCACACATCTCCCCCTGCCCTCCCGCAGGCTCACGAGATGGTGCTGCGGGGCTACGTGCCCACGTCGGAGGAGACGCTGCAGACGCTGGCGGCGCTGCGCCTGCAGAGCCTCAACAGCGACTTCTCCACCCACGCCCCCTTCCCGCGCCTGGAGGAGCTCTTCCCGCCCCACGTCCTGCACGCCCGCCTGCCGGCCCCCCGCCCCGACCCCCCACCCAAGTGCCGCGGGGCCCGGCTGCGCGTGGGGCTGCTGGCCGGGGGGCTATGGGGGCACTCGCTGGCCAAGCAGCGCGCCGAGCGGGATCAGCGCCTGCGGGGCCGCCTGCGGGAGGAGGGGGCCAGCACCATGGCTGCCATCGTGGAGAAGTGGAAGCTGCTGCAGGGAATGGGCCGGCCCGAAGCCATGGCCGCCTACGTGGCGCTGGTGCGGGAATGGCCCGGCTTCGGCTCCACGCTCTTCGACGTGGACCTGCGCGCGGTGAGGCCCCAGCGCGGCGGCGTGGGGACGGGGAACGGGCGGGAAGGGGGTGGCCCTGACGCCCCTCTCCCCACAGAGCCCGGTGGGAGCCGGACCCCAGCGGCTGTGGCTGGGCATCGGGGCCAAGGCTGTGTCGCTGTACAAACCGGGGGAGCCCGAGCCCTTGGACAGCTTCTGCTACGGCCGCATCTCCTCCTTCGGGGCCTCCGACAGCTGCACGTTCCGCCTCTCCGTGGAAGACCGGGACCTGCTCTTTGAGACCTCCCAGGTAAGGGACATCCCTCCGTCTGTCCCTCCATCCGCCCCGTCTGTCTGTCCGTCCATCCATTGTCCCCCTCGGGGACCGTGGGGCGCAGCTTCTCCAGGCTCCCCCAACCGTCTCCCCTCCGCCCCGCAGGTGGACGAGATCGCCCAGCTCCTCAACACGTACCTCGCCTCCACGGGTGCCCGCCGGCCACCCCGGCCCCAGGAGCCGGCCCCTGTCCCCCTCGATCCGGACCCCGCCGCGCTGCCCCGGGGGCTCTGCCCCGTGGCCGGGCCCTGGCAGCGCCCGCCGCCCGCCGGCTCCTTTGGCAGCTAGCCCGGCAGCCACGAAGGATGCTCCGGATGGACGGCGCGGGGAGGGCGAGCGGTGGGGTCCGCGCCGACCCCCGGTGCCGCGCGCTCCCTGCTCCACCGTTGCCTTTCTGGTTATTTCCTTAATTTATTTCGAGACGCCCGCTCGCCCACGTCTCCCAGCACTTTCCCTGGAGGGGGCAGCGGGACCGCCGTGTTGCGGGCGCCCGGTGCTGGCTGCGCTCCTGCTTGCCCCGGCTGGTCCCCCCCACGCTGCCCCCCCAGGCCCATCCCTTTCCCCTGTCCCCCTGGTGCCTTCGCCTCCGGCACTCGTGCTGCCCTCGGTGGCTCTGCCTCTGCCCTGGCTCCTTCCATCCCGGTGGCTTTACCCGGGCAAGGAGGTGCTGGGCAGCAGCGCTGCTGCCGTCCGTCCGTCTGTCCGTCCGCTGAACCCACCCTTCCTGGAAAGCTGCGGGCGGCTTTTGGCCGAGCCGCCTCGGGGACCAGCGCGCTCCTGCCGGGTGGCCCCGCAGTGGGGCTCGCAGTGCAGGGGTGGCCGTCCCGGGGGGCGGCGGGGTGGGCTGGGCAGGTACGGCTGGGGCTCAGCCCCTTGGCATTGCCTCTGTAAAGTTTGTCGGTTCAGTCTTTTTGTTGTTGTTGTTCGTTTTTTTTGTTGTTATTGTCATTTTTGTTTTTTAAAATAAATGCACAAAGGAAGAGCCGAGCCCTCCCGTCCCCCAGCCTGGGACCCACAGCAGGCGCAGAAAGGATCCAAACCCCTTGGGACAGCGGGGGCCCCATCCTGGGCGGCCCCCGTCCGCGGGGAGGGATCGGCACAGCGTGTCCTTGGGGGCAGGGAGCCGCCGTCCCTGCGGCCAGCGCCGGGAGCCGGGCTCCTCGCTCTGCCCTTTGGCATTTCGTCAACAAGCGCAGCCAGCGCTGCGGCTCCGCTTCCAGCTCCCCCCGGCACCCGCTGGCACTGGCTGCCCCGGCTGGGGGGGGACCTGTCCCCGCAGCGGGCGCCTCCGTGGGGCCCGTGCCAAAGAGGGCGTGGGAGCATCGGCGCTGCGATGGCCGGCGAGTATTTTTAGCCCGCTGCTCCGTGCCACACGGTCAGAGGAAAAGGCTAATTCTCACCTTGGGCCGCCGGGGTTTGGGCTGGTGCCAGCGCCGCCCCGCACCCAAGGCGGTCACGGCCTGCCTCGTGGCTGCTGGCGTGGGGCAGGACCGGAGCCGGCCACACACCGATGCCCTTGTCCGATGGCACCCCGAGGGTGCCATCCCCTCGCCTCGGGGCCAGAGCCCTTTTTTTTGTGCGCTCTCCCCCTCCTGCACGTGGCCTCGCCCCTGTGAAACATTAACGCGGGCAGCCGTGTGCGGGACAGGCGGCGAAGGCAGGGCGGTGCCGGCGCCCGGTCAGCCTTGCCGGCAGGTCCTTCCAGTATTTCTGGCTCTGCTGCAGCTGCCACCCGGCTCCCCGACCCTGCCTGGCCGGCCCCGCGCCGTGCAGGTGAGCAGCAGGAGCCCCTTCGGTGGCGAGGCGAGCGCTGGCTTCTGGGGGCTTTGTCTGCGAGCTTCTTCGAAGCTGCTCGCTGCAGCCAGGGTCAGTGCAGGAACAGCCTTTATTAAAGCAAAATAACCTACAAAAATATAGATACAGCCTGTGCCCCAGGCCTGATCTGGCGAAGGAGGAACAAGGCCCGTGCCCAGGGCAAGGACTGGCTCAGCCGCACAGAGCCCTCGGCCCCAGGACCCAACTCTTTGGGCCCAGCCTGCTCCAGGCCCCCAGTTTTGCTCTCGCCCTCCTCCGTGCGAGCGCGTGCTCCCAGGGGAAGAGGTTTCCCTACCAGCAGCTGCCCCAGTCCCGTCCTGGGCCAGGGCATGCGGTGGAACGGAGGCTGTCCCCTGCCAAGGGTCCTCAGGGGCAGTGCAGCTCCCTGCGGAGCCGCTCGTGCCGAGGAACGCGTGCGTGTGCAGCCGCTGCGCCGACGCCGGCTGCGGCCGGGCAGCTCGGAGGGGTGCTAAAGGTGGGCGCAGCAGAGCCGAGCCCTGCCGGCGTGCGTGGGGGCGGCCGTGGGACCCTCCCGTCCCCCCACACAGGGCGCTCACTGCTCCTGCGTGCCCCAGGAGATGTAGTCGGGGCGCGTGGCCGCGTGGTACTCGTCGATCAGCTGCTGCACGATCTCCCGGGAGTTGTCCAGCTCGTCGAAGTTGTCCTTGAAGATGTCCTCCTTGCGGAACTGCTCCAGGAAGGCCTCCCGCTTGCGCAGCTTGTCGTACTGCCGGCACGTCCGCTCAAACAGCTGGAGAGCGGCAGCGCGGCGGTCAGGAGGGCCGCAAATCCCCGGGGAGCCCGCGCGCAGAGCCAGCGGGATGGGGCCCTTGGCTTCCTCCCCCTGCTGCCCGGGAGGGAGGACGGCGAGCTGCAGCAGCTCCTGCCCGGCTGGCCTGCACCCGGCCAATGCTCGCCCTCAGCTCGTGCTTCTGAGGCTGCTTTAGCCCAGGAAGAAAGGCGTCGAGCTCCTGCGAGAGCAGCACCAGGGATGGGGACCCTGCCTACAGCAAGGAAGGATGGGACCCCAGACTGGAGCTGAACCCCCGCCGTGCTGCAGGTGGAAACTGGCCCCCACCCCTCATCTGCAGGCCCTGCTGGGGCTTTGGGAAAGGCCAAGAGAAGGAATGTTTGTGCCTGGAAGGTGAGAACCTCAGCTCCGGGGTCCCGGTGCTGCCCGCGGCGTAGAGGGAAGGCACTCACCGAGGAGATGTTGGTGTGGTTTGCCATCATCAGGCCGCTGACGCGGTGTGCGGACGGCAGGTAGGGGGACTTGCGTGACAAAGCCACCTGGATGCTGGCAGGACCCCAGGGGATGAAGTTGGCCAGCTTTCTCTCCCGGATCCGCTGCAGGCTCTTGTGAACCTGGTGGGACGAGAGCAGCAAGGGGGAGAAGAGCGGTGGGCAAAGCAGCCTCAGGAGCTGCTCCTTGCAGGACGTATGACCTCAGAGAGGAGGATTTCAGCAAACAGCAGGGACAAATGGCCCTCGTGGGAAGTCAGGGCCCATGCAGGAGCAACCTGGAGCCAGTTCTCAGGCACCTCAGGCTCTCTGAGGGATCCCCACGCAGGAAGGTGGCGACTGTGCCCTTCTCACGCCGTTCCCACGAGCACCTGAAGTGGCTGCGATGGCTTAACCCCGCGGGAGCTCACCTGCGTGGGATCCACCTCCCCCTGGATGATGTTGAGGATGGCGATGTAGCAGTGGTTGGTCTGCCTGTCTCGCCCCGTGGACACCATCACGTTTTTAGGCTGCAGCAATCTTCTCATCACATCCAGAACCGTGGTTTTCCTCACGCTGGCCACCTGCAAACGGCAGTCGGGGTCAGAGGCAGCGGGTGCGCTGCTCCCTTGCCCTCCCGCTGCCCTGCACACGCACGCAGGGGCAGAGGGCAGCCGGAGGGAGAAGCCCACGCCCCGGGGGATGGAGCCACATGCAAAGCTGCGTGCAGGATGGGCAAATCCCAAAGTCACACCACAGGCACGGCCAGGCTGAGAGCTGGAGCAGCAGCGAAGGCTCCAACGAGGGAGCTGAGCTCCTCCAGCAGCACAGCAGGGGCTGAGGGGTGAAGCTCAGCCGAGCTCAGAGCGCCAGGGCCACGTTTCGTGTTGTTGCCATCAACCGCCTGTCCTGCCCTGCTGCCAAGACAAGGAGCGGGGCTGGAGGAGAGGATGGGGTCTTTCCCCACTGCAGCCCACCCCATTGCTCCGCAGTGAGCCCGTGGGGGGCTGCGGCAGTCCCCGGGTGCTGTCAGCCTTTGCCTGCACAGCTGCAGCCTGCACGGTGGGTGCCAGCACCCAAAGGAGCGTGCCCGTGGCGAGGACAGCTTGGCGGTGCGGCAGCCCAGGCCCCCTCCGAGCTGCTGGCTGAACCCCTCCCCGCACTCCTCCCTGGGAGGACAGATCACACACTCGATACCCTTTTCAGAGCCAGCAGTTTTTCAGATTTGCTTCTCTGAGTAACATCCTGAGGAAATGCACACAACGAGAGGAGAACAGCAGCTGTTAGCCCCGAGCAGAACTGAGACGCGGCCAACGCAGGTGAGCGTCTCAAAACAAAACAGCCCCGGCCTCCCCTTGCAGCCAGGGGGGGCACGGGCTGGGGGACAAGCTGAACACGAGCGGCAGCATTTGGTACAGCTGAAGGGTGACCATCCCTTCGGGGAAGGGGCTGACACCTGCAGACCGCGCTCAGCCTCGGCATGACACCGACCAACAGCCTTCTGCCCCGCGTGGGCTGAGCTGGTGGCTCACTGCGGCGACAGGCCTGGCAGGGCTGCTTCGCCGGGCTCGCTCCGATCCTTTCTAAGGATGGCTTTTGCCAAATCAAACGGCGTCGGCTCTCCCAAAGCTGCCACCGCCGACCTGAGGCGTGTAGGAGGCAGCCCGGCACGTGCACAGCTGCCTGCTCGCGGCCCATTGGCGTCACAGCTCGGGCTGTCACGCGAGGTGGCTGGATTAGGACCGAGCATTGACAGCTCACGCCACGGCTCCGGGGCTGAGGGATGGCACCAGGCGAGCGTGGCAGCTCCCGCTGCCCTCGGGGAAGGGGAGGAGCCCCCGGCAGGCTGCCTTACCGACCGGGCTGCCTTACCGACTGGTCCGTAGTGAGCGGCGTGTAGCCCGTCATGAGGAAGTGCAGCCGCGGGGTGGGGATGAGCGAGGCGATGAGCCCGATGAGGTCGTTGTTCATGTACCCGGGATACCTGAGCGTGGTGGTGCTGGCAGACATGATGGTGGAAACCTGGGGGGGAGAGGAGCGGGTCACCGCGTGGCCACGGAGCGTGTTCAAAGCTCGCTTCGCGCAGCGGGGCCGAGGGAGGCTGGGGTGCCCAAGGAATCCACCCCGAGGAAGGGCAGAGGGCTCTCGTTCATGGCTCCAGGCTGCCCGCCGTCACGCTGAGCCCGGGGAGCAGGCTCAAACCAAATTAAAACCACCGGGAAAGCCCCGTGCCAGCTCCTCCGGAGAGAAGAGCCCTTCTCACCAGCTGGTTGATCTGAGAGAACGAGGGATTCTGAATGTGCAGCCGGTCTGTGGCGATCCGATTCAAGGCTGTGTTGTCTAGAACCACCTGCAAGAGGAAAAAAATAAAAATAAAAAACCAGCTCCGTGAAGCCTGAAGGAGGCACCCAGAGGAAGAGGCAGCCCCGGCCACGTGTCTGAGGGCACCGGATCCCGCAGCCTAGCCCAGCGCGGGCCCCGAGCACCGCAGCCCGGCCGAGCCCTCCCGTGGCAGGTGGCAGACACTCGAAACCACGAGCTGACTCATTCGGGGAGCGTAACTGACACTGTCAATGGGAGCTCTTCCCTCCGCCTTGGCGGCGCTCCCCAGCGCTCTGCCGAAGAGCGAAGCCTCTGGGCCAGCACCTCACGGCAACTTCAGCCTCGGCAGCTCCGGCAGAGCCTCTCCTGCCCTGCCACCGGCGGGGATAAGCTGGGAGGGACGAGCGGGCGTCGTGGTTCGGAGCTGAGGGGGGTGCGGGCTGGAGGTGCTGCGTGGCTGGGGCCTGTGGGTGCTGAAAGCAATGCTGGAATGGAGCTCAAGTGGCAGGCTGCAGCGCTGCAGGGGAAGCACAGCCAGCCCCTCGCTGCCATGGGAAAAATCTGCTGGATCCCGGAGGCAGAACTGCCGAGCAGGAGAGCTCAGCAGGGGTTAGAGCAGAGTCCTCGTCCCCTGAACCACCGAATCTGCCCGGTCGGAGCTGCTGGGGACCCTTACCACGCAGTCAGCGTTCTGAGTCAGCCTCTTCAGCGTCAGCAGGGAGTTGTACGGCTGCACCACCACGTCGCTCATCTCGTCCTGGTTTGGGAAAACCGAGTAGGTCTCCACCAGCTTCTTGGGATACCTGGTGAGAAAGCCCAGCCCTCGCAAGGGTTAACAGGAGCTCTCTCCTCCCACAAGCTCTCTTTGCAGTCTCCAGGGCTCAGGACAGCAGTGAGTCACCAGCGCCGCATGCCAGAGTCGGCTCCCAGGGAGGGAATTTGTCCCAGCACTGCCTACCCCAGCAGCACGGGAGCAGGCTGCCAGACGGAGCTACAGGCAAGGCTGAGCCATCCGCAGGCTGATTAAGCAGCTGCCTGCAAGCCTTTTCAAGAGGCTGCAAGCTCCGACAGGCGGAGACGGCAGCTCAAAGCCCGCAGCTAGAGCCTCCTACCCTCCCCGGCGCAGTCAGGGTGGCAGAAGGCAGCTGCCTGCTAAGAAGGGCTGAGGGAAGGCAGCGTTGGGACAGCGCGAGCCCAGCTCCAGAGCCTCTGCGTAGTCCCCAGGCGTATCAGGAGCCGTCCCTTCCCTGGGCATTTTGCCAGGGATTGCACAAGACAGTGTTTGGGTGGGGGCGGTGGCCCGGGCTCTGAGTCAGCTCTCTCCAGCTCTCAGCTCTGGCAGGGTGCCCGGGCCTGGGCCAGGCTCTGCTGCGGTGCGGGAAGGGGATGGGGCCGAGCGCTCACCTGTCATTCAGCCTCTCGAGGAGGTAGGAGCCCAGCCCCGAGCCCGTCCCGCCAGCGATGGAGTGGCAAAGCACAAAGCCCTGGAAGGAAGCAGAACGAGGTCCGGGTCAGCACCCAGAGCAGGGCAGAGGCACGCTGAGACACCGCTGCCAGCAAGGGTGAGAACCTCCCTCCGTGGCCAGGGCTGCAGAGAGCAGGGAGGGAGCTGAAGGCAGGCAGAGGTTAGCCCTGGCTCCTCCAGGCCACACGCTCGTCACGCCACTTCTGCCACTGGGGGAGGAATCCACTTCTCTGCAAGCACCGCAAAGCACAACCGCTGCTCAGGAGCCTCCTGGATTCCTCCCAGCCCGAACCAGGCTTCAGAACAGCTCAGACGTCACCTTCAGGACCCAGGTGGTCACAAAAAACGGACGCAGACCTCCTCAGCCCTTTCCCTGGGCAAGCCTTCCAGGGTCTCTGAAGCCAAACTCCTTCGACCTAACTTCAGGGCAGCTCCCCCCCCTTGCTGCAGGTCCCACAACCCGCTCTCAGAGCTGCCAGCTTATTTTTCAAACCGCGTTTTCCCTTTCTCTGTTGCCATGTGACAGCCTGACACAAACACCAGCGAGCCATGTCTGTCCCCACGCAGAAAATGGGTTTACACGACGGTAGCCAAGGTCCTGCCAGAGGCAGGCGGCAGAGCAGCCTGAAAGCTGTCTCCAAGCTCTTGGTATCCCTGGTCCCCCTTCGATCCAGCTAGAGAGAACGGAGCTGCCGTCGTCCACGTTCATTCTGTGGATTTCAGGGCACTCAGCAGCTCCGCTGCTGTTTAAACCCCTTCCTGCCGGCACCCTGTGGCTCCCTCCGCTGCTGCAGGCGTGGAGGAGCAGCGGGTGCCTCGTTTCAGCGCAGCCCTTCCTACCCCCAAGGACTTTCGCCGGAGGATGAGCCAGAAGAAGGGCAGCAGGCGTGCTGCTTCAGCTGATGCCGGGGAGAGCCACGGGACGGGGGTGGAACAGGGAAAGGAAAAAGCATGATAATGCCAGCAACTCCTCCTGCAGGCTATATCCTGCGGGAAGCGGCATTTGGGACAGAAAAATGCCCCACTGAGAACACAGTAAAATGATTTCTGGGGAAGCCTGGTAAATGTAGTAATGACAGAAAAGACCTCGCTTCCCCAGCTCCCCTCCATACTGGCTGTCTGCTCAGCACCTCAGCGACCCGAGCCAGTCTGCGTGCACTGAAGGACTGAGCCTGACCTCACAGAACATCAGCCTGGCTCTTAAAACCCCAGGCAGGGCAACCGCAGCCAAAGCCCTCAATTTACTTACTTCCAAACTGTCGCTCCCGTCAGCCTCTCTGTCTATTATGTCGAAGATATCCTCATGGATTTTTTCTCCCTGCAAAGGAGACCGGAATGGGATTTGTTTCTTCCCCGCCAAGTCTGACTGGCAATGCGATCCTGCACCCAGGGTGCCCCAGATCGTCAGTCCTACGTCCCTGCTGAGCGACGTGGTGCTCTGCACAACCTGCTGGCCTGACGTGGGCAAGGCCGTGGTAAAGCCTCGTGCCGAAATAACCAACGGGTGCTCGCACACGGGGGCACCAGAGCCGGTTACCTGCGAGAAGCCACTGGCCCAGTTGTTCCCAGCTCCGCCTCCATGCTCGGACAGGTAGATGTTTTCTGGGTTGTAGAGGTTGGCGTAAGGGGAGTTCAGGATGGAGTGGATGACTCGGGGCTCCAGGTCCAGCAGCACAGCTCGCGGGATGTAGTGCTCGTCATCTGCCTTTAACGAGGAGCAGCGAGATGAGGACGCAGCCGCGGCTCAGTGCGGCTTCTTACTGCAGGGAAACTGCGACTGAGCGTGCCACCCCCTGGCCGCAGGAGAGCACAGCACAGCCGGTGTCTGACGGAGGAGAGGAGGAAGAGAAACTCGCTACGGCTGTATAGCACGGAGCCTCTTTACGTGCCTCACAGCGTCCCCCGAGCGCAGAGGGCTGGCTCTCCCCTAGCAGGCTGGCCCTCTCAGCAGTTAGGTGCTGCGGTGTGAGATGTGGCAGCCCCAGCCTGACGCTCTGCCTCCCCACCACGTCCATTCCAGCACCCGGAGCAGGGCCGGCAGGGCTGGCAGCGTGCTGGCGGCAGCAGCGGGGCTCACGCCGCCGCTGGGGCAAAGCACGGGGGCCGAGGCAGCGCGGCCGTCCCCAGCGGGGGGCTGCTGAGGACAGAGCTGGAGGAGCCGGGACAGCTCTGGGGACGTTCCTTGGGGCACGGTGCAGCACCCAGCAGCCGGTGGGGCAGCATCCAGCACCCATCAGTGCAGCGCTGCAGCACCCATGGGCGCAGCAGGTACCTGGTAGAAGAAGACGTCCTTGCGGTCGGTGCCCTCGGTGGCGAACTCCTCCACGATGCCCTCGGGGCTGATGCCGTGCTCGGCACAGAGCTGCTTCCAGAACTCGAACCCGACTGCGGGCAGCGGGGGGGGGGGGGGGGGGGTCGGGGGGGGGGGGGGATGGGGTCCGCCCCCCCCCCCCCACCCCTGCAGGCCACGCCCCCTCACCAAGCCCCGCCCACGGTCCTCACCAAGCCCCACCCCCTGCACCCCTGTCCCCACAGCTGGCCACGCCCCTGACACTCGGTGACCCCGCCCCCTGCAGGCCCCGCCCCCCGCGCACCACCCCTTCCCAGGCCCCGCCCCCTTCCCAAGGCCCCGCCCCCTCCCATCAGGCCCCGCCTCCACCCCGCAAACCCACCCCCAGCAGCAGGCCCCGCCCCCGGTACCCGAAGCCCCGCCCCGCACCACGCCCCCTTCACAGACCACGCCCCTTCACAGACCACGCCCCCTCCCCGGCCCCGCCCCCTCCCTCACAGCTCCCCGGCCCCGCCCGGGGCCCGCTCTCCCGCTCCGCCTCGGCCCGGCCCGGCCCAGCCGCCGCCCCCCGCCCCGCCGCTCACTCTGGTTGCCGCACTGGCCCAGCTGCAGCGTGATGATCTCCCGCGGCATGGCGCCCGCCGCTCCGCTCCCCTCCCGCCTCCCCTCCGCCGCCGCCGCCGCCTCCCGCCCGCCGCCACGGGCACTGCGCCTGCGCGCCGCGCACTTCCGCCACCCCGCCGCCGCCCCCCTCCCGCCCCCCCTCCCCGCGCGGCGCCCTGGCAACGCGCGTGCGCGCTGCCCGGCGACCTCCACCGCGCCTGCGCCAACATGGCGGCGCCCAGCGCGGCTCCAGCCCCCTCGCCCTGGCGGCCGCCATGTTGGCGGCGGCCGGATGTTGATGCCGTGAGGGAGCCATGGCGGCGCGGCCCGGCGGGGCCGGCGAGCGGCGGCGGCGGGTGGAGGAGCTGAGCGCGGCGCTGCGGGGCCGCCTGGGGCCCTACGAGCCGCTGCTGAGCGCCGTGCAGGCCGCGCTCGTGTGGGAACGGCCGGGCCGCAGCGCCCTGTGGTGGGCGGCGGCGCACGGCCTCTTCTGGTGAGCGCCCCCGGGGGACCGGAGGGGACGGGCAGGGCCCAGCCGGGCCGCGGGGAGGTTCCCGGGGGAGGCTCCGGGCCGTGCTGGGCCCTGACGAGGCGGGGAGAGCCGGGGGCGGCTGGCGCTGAGGTGGTTTGGTTCGTGTGGGGCCCTGGCAGCGAACCCCGGGGGGGGCGGGGGGCTCTGGCGGGGGTTCGGGGACTAGGGCGGGGGGGCAGAGCCTCCAAAACCCCGGGCAGAGCCCCCAAAACCCCGGACAAAGCCTCGAAACCCCGGGGCAGAGCCCCAAAATCCCGAGCCAAGCCCCTCGGTGCTGTAGGGGTGCGCTCTGTGCCCCCCCAGCCCTGCCCACCGCAGGGTTCGGTGAGCACTGCCTGCTCCTCAGAGCCCTTCCCAGCGCCGGTTACGGTTTGGGGTTTGGGCTGCGAGCCGAGCTGCTAGGCCAACGGATTGACTCTGTGACCTGTTTCTGCATACAACAAGTGCTGGAAGCGCTGAGGTCTGCTTTAGCTTTGTCCCTCTGAGCACGTCCCTCATAAAAGCATAAAAGCAGCCAGCAGAAGATAAACTGTTAGGTGAAGAGCAGAGGAAGGGCAGTGTGTTCTGCTCGCCTCTGGCAGGTGAGCTGTAAATGGGGGTGGTTGTGCTAGAAATGACACGAGCAGATACTGTAAAACATTCTCAAGGCAGCTGCGAGATAAGCTCCTGGCCCAGGCAGTGCGGGCAGGCTGAATGCTGGCTGATAACTGCTTGCTTGCTTTTCTCTTGCTGTAGCTGATACCAGGTTCTGAGGGTGGTTTGTGTCTCCTTTCGTATGCCTCACGCAGATCATGCTGGTTATATATCTGTTCGTTTCTTCCCCGTAGGTTCTTTGCTCTGACTTCTCTTCGATTGGTGTTCCTGGTTGCGTTTACTCTTATTGTCGTAGTTTGTATAGATCAGTGGAAGAACAAAATCTGGCCTGAAATTGGAGGTAAGTTGCACCGTTTACATTAATATCAAAAAGCTGCATGCTGTTTGTAGATCTAGAGTGTGCAGCATTTGGAGTTAAATAGGTAAAATCCAGGGCTTTTTTCTTTTGTGAATCTGGAAGCAGGCAAGAATGCTGTAGGTACGTTCTTCCTGGAGTTGCTCTGGGAAGTCCTAACCTACGTAAATTATAAGAGCTTTTTCTGCCAGTGTCTCATAACCTTCTGAGTTTCCCCTTCCATTTTGCTTTGTAGAGACTTGAGATCTTTTAACACGTTATGAAGTAGCCTACTTGTTTGTGACACTTCTGTTTTTGGGATGTCACCCCTGGCTCTTGTTTGCTCGTCAGGTGTGGTTTGATGGCGTGTTGGAATATTAGCCAGTTTGGGCTTTTGTCGTCTCTGTCTAATTTTAGTGAAGCACAAACTGTTCTTGAGTTACAAGGAAGTGATCTCCGCAACCTGTGTTGTACGGAATATTCTGCTAAGAGAAGAACTCTAGAATAAAGAGAGCGTTTCACTAAACGGTAATGTTTGAAACAGCTGGTGTGTGTGAATTAGGGCAGGTTTTGAAGCAGTGATTCATCTCCTAAGCATTCAATATAAAAGCAAGAAATTTCGATTTCAAAAAATCAATATAAAAGCAAGCGTTTACGGAATACATCTGGATTTCTCCTCAGATTTGGTAATAAATCAGCTTCATGCTTTAGGACAGAGTCCCAGCCTTGCCTGCAAAGTAGAGAATTCATTAAAAGGAGAGGCATCTTAACGGCTGTTAATTAAATTAGTCTTAAGCTTTCAGGGAACAAAGCTGTTCTTTGTAATATTACTATACTCGTGAATAATACCAATCCTAGCAGGATTGTGTTGCTTTTGCGTGGTCAGGTGGCTTTTGAAGCAGTGTATGTGGTTTGCATGCTCCCAGAGAGAGTTCTGTAGCTAATGAGCAGGTTCTACCCCAGCTTTTGTGCCTCAGCCTGTATTCCGTGTAGTTCTTTGGAAGACATTAAAGCTTCGCTCGGTTCCTGCCGTCAGCTTTCTGCAGGCTTTATAACTGAAGTGTTGTTACTGGTGAGGGAAGTTTGGAGAGTTACCTGCCCGGCTCCCACGTATTTAAACTCGCCAGGAGAACTGGTACATCCCTGGGCTACTTTTCAAATCCCAGTCTGGGTGAGAAAATATCAAAAGGCTTAAATCTGATGCCTCCGAATAAGCAAGCTGTTTGTCCTTCGCCTTCTGGGTGTGTGCAGGGGAAGGGAGGGAGATAAGTGGTATTTTTTGCAAATGCCTGTTACTGCAACCAGAGCAGCCTTCCAGATGCTGTCTGAGGAGCAGCAAGGAGGCTCTCTTGCAGTCTTGTACCGTCACTGTACAAATTCAGAATGTGTTAAGGAGTGATGTGTCTCTGGTTCTTAACAGTTAATGTCTTTTCCAGGCACTTCCCAACCCATTAAAGCTTTACTTAAAACCCAAGAGCTAAGCATTCTTATGGCACATTCCTTGCAACTAATGTCGTGTCTGTTCTTAATGTTTTAGTGGCAAGACCTGACGACTTAGACAATGAGAGGTAGGAAACTAATTGAATCCTCTGCTCTTTGGTACTTTGCTGTGATCCCGTGTAATTGTTACCTGCACGTGCTTGGAATGTTGGCTTCTTAGAGAGGAAGGAAGGGGAGAAGGGAGCTGCTTAAAGGAGTGAGGATGGAGCCCTGGGCTCCGTCATGCTCTTGTGACAAGTTTTTGACTTGCCCAAGCCATTTTGTTATACTTAATCTCTGCCTTCAGATTGCCCGACACTAATGCTTGCTTTAGTGTTGTAAAACTTCCACCGCCGCTTCCCCTTGCACCCCCAGGTTGGAGGTGCTGCCTGAAAACCAATTCCTTTTGTGTGGGTCTCCAGCAGTAGGAAAACAACTGGGGTTTATGTTGGAAATAAATAAATCTTCTGAGACTAGACCCGGAACGTTTAAAGAGGCATTTCCCAGGAGCTGTTCCTGCATAGCTCTGATCTGACTGCAGCTTTAATAACAGTGTGTTGAGAAATGTTTGGGTGTTGCCTTACTAATAACACCTTGCTCTCTCTGGGCACACCTTTCTGCCTGCTTGTGCTGCCCAACCACACTTGGATGCTCAGCTCTTGATTAAATCACTGGAGCTGTTGCCAGATAAGTTTGTTTGTTTACTGCAAGAGGCCTGAATACAAAAGGAACTGCTATCCCTAAGCTTCAGGTACCCGCGACTAGCAGTTAAGAAGCACTAATAGAACCTGCCAAGGATAACACCTCCAAAGTAACTGAACGAATTAAGTAAGGTACAAGGCTGCTTGGAAACCTCATGCTGAATTTTTGGGGGTTGCTGTTGACCAAGTCGATGCAGAGAAAGCAAATGGCTTCACTTGATTTGCTTCTGCCATGCCCCTTCCCTCCAGTAGCGTGGAAACTCTAGTCTAAGACAAATACAGCAGGCTGAGTGACTCACATCACTGCTCCTCAGCTGCTAGGGGAGAACGGAGACACCTGCGGAAGGGGACGTAGAAAGCAGCTTTTGGCAAGGTGGCGTTGTGAGAGGCAGGCTGACACTCATCTCTGGAGCTGAGCAGCTGGGCGAGAGGAGAAAGCGGTATCGCGACAAGTGTTTGTAACAAGGGATGTCTGCACTGGATCCGATGCGGTAGTAGCTGTTGCTGACTTTTTCCATTCTCTGCAGCTGGGGATATGTCCACCCTCGGCTGCTCGGAGTGCCGGAACTTTGTCACCATTTGGCTGAAGGATGGGTGACTGGGACCAACTTCTTAAATAATCTCTTCGTTTTCAAGAGGCAAAGCCCTGGCAAGGTGAGAATGTACAGACGTTAGCAAATGGCATAGCTGTCCAGCCTCTGCTGGTATCCTTTTGTGATGGCATCCAGCACTGGCTGAATGCGTTCCAAACAGGGGAGGTTACCATGGGAAGTCTCCCGGCTTGGCGTGGCTGTGAAGTGGTGGAGAGGAATAGAAAGTGCAGGCAGAATAGTCGTGTGGAGGAGGGAGGAGAAAACAAGCGTTGGCACGTTGATTGCATTAGTGAAGTGGAAATAGAGCTGCTCCTCCTGTAGGTTTCTAGCTTTTTAAGTGTCTGTCAAATGCATCACCCTCATTGGATTTTAACAGGCACAAAAAGTGTCGAATTTTTTGTTGTTCTTGTTTTTGAGGATTATGCAAAGAGGAACCTGTAACTGTATTTGTATTCTTCATTGTGAAAGAGTTCTATGTCCTTTAGTCTCTTCCTCGCTTTTAGCATACCTGCTTTGGGAAGCTCCCTATGATCCGAAGCAAGGAACTTTGCTGAGCCTATGGCTCTGAAGGCAGATACTCCCTGAATCTGTTCTAGTCCTGGAACGGGGTAGCGCTAGGAAGGCTTGGCTGTTGTTAAATTACAACTTTAGCTAGAATTCTGCAGGGAGCAAGATGGTCAAGAAGTGAGTGATTCCATTGCTTAACCCTGGAAACTCACCGTCTCCCATGTCTTCAGTTTTGCCTTCTAGTCTGTGGAGTTTTTACTTTCCTGGCTGTTCTGGGCCGGTATATCCCTGGACTCCTGCTCTCATACTTGCTGTGTAAGTAGAAGATCCCTATGCCAAATACAGACTTGAAAATGAAAAAAGGGTAGAAACGAGTAGGATCTGATTGTCTGAGGAGTAAGGCTCTGCTCCAAAGAGAGCAGCAACCATTCCTGCTCCGAAGGAAGGGTCATGTTTAATGGCTTTAAAATTTGAAGTGATATGTTCTGCCTAGAATGTGGTGGTTCCTGTCCAGGACTCTAAGGTCTCTGGTCTGGACAGAACATGTTTGAGCGGTTAGTAACGTTAGATCTGAGCACTGAAAGGTTGGCCTCTCCGTTTGGTTACGTTGGCAGAGGTGATTGCACCAACTCTAAAGCAGCATTACCTTCAGTACCCAGATCTTGCACTCTGGATGTGTGATACTGCATCACAAACACGGGCACGGTGTTTGCCAGGTAGCATGCCGTACAAGCTTGTAATCGGCCTTCCCTCTTCCCTCAGTGCTCTTCGTCCTGCTCTGGCCCCTGGCTGTGTACCACAGGCTGGGGCACCGCATGTACCTGAAGCTGGAGCCAGCTCTGCAGCGGCTGGATTTCAGCGTTCGAGGCTACATGATATCAAAACAGCGGGAGAAGCAGCGTAAGTTTCGAGAGAGTGTTTCTGGCCCTTCAGACACTGATGCTTGGTACCTGAACTGATCTGTAAACCAAGCCTCTGGTCGTGGGGTGGGTTAGCCCTGCACGTCACTCCAGTTCCCTTGGCAAATACTTGCAGGTACTCTGGGGGGAAGTGAGGCAGCTCTGCCTCCACAGGAGTCTGTCAGTGAGCGCATGGTGTGAGCCTTGCGTGGTGCTGAGCTGCGCCATTTCTCAGCTGTCAGAACCGTGTGTTCTGGATTGCAGTTGTACCGAGTCCTTCCTCTTTTCAGTGCAAGGTTGCTGCTAAGCATGTTCATCTCAGCCCAAGTCAGAAATGATCCCATTGCTCTGTTGAGGAACCAAGTATGCTGTGTTATGTCCAAGCCTGCCAATTTATTATCTTTTTTTCTTGGTGTAAGATCTCTGTCCTAACAGCAAATAATAAGCTTTGTCTCTGGTTTCTGACAGTGCGTCACCGATCCCTTAATCAGGAGGGCACGGATGACGGGAGTGACAGTGAAGAGGAGCTTGCTGCTTTCTGTCCCAAGGTAACGAACTGTACGGAAGGTACTGGGTACTGTGGGTGTCCAGAACTGCTTGTACCAACTGCGGTCTCCTAGGCTAGGCAGTAACGTGTGAAACGAGCCTCAGATACCAGCCTCCCTTGAGGACTGGGTTTAACTGGCAGCCACTGGATCATGGCACAGGAATTAGCTTTCCAGTATTTAATATTTTCTATTGTATCTCCTGTTTCAAAGCTGGATGACTCCGTGGTTGCCAAGGAACTTACCATCTCTGACTCGGAGCATTCGGATGCTGAGGTGTCCTACACTGAGAACGGGATGTTTAACCTCTCAAGGGGCCAGACTCCATTGACAGAGGGATCAGAAGGTGAGAGGAAAGTGGCAGCTCCTCAGAGGTGTGAAATGCTGAGCAGGCACCGGAGTGACAGGTTGGAGGGAGGCCATGCATTCCCTTCTGTCCTTGAGGTCTAGCTGTTTGATGTCTGTTGCTGGCCAGGATGAGATGAAACTACCTGTTTTTTTCAGAGCAGAGCTTCCTTCTTAATTCCTGTGGTGCTTTGGTAGAGCAATTTCAGCTGCTCTTCAAAGGCAGATCCAGCTCTGCCAGCCTTTAGCCGCAGGGATATGTGTTGCAGCACAGCCTCTGTCACCGTGACCGACCTGTCCCTCTGGTCATGTCATTATAGTATAGACACAACCAGCTTGTCCTGTCCACAACCCTTCTGTACCCTCTGCTTATCTGCTGAGTGAGCGAGAGGGTGGTTTCCTCTTGTTCAGCACCTGCATTCCTTGAGAGTGAGCTGGGAGGTAAGCAGGCACCCAGAATAGCTATGTGAGGGGGAGATTAAAGAGAGCTTGATGTGGAGATGATAGGAGACAGTCTGTCTTCGTGAGGGAATGGCCCAGATTTTCGGTGCTGTGCTGTCCTTGCCTGCAGGGTGTTTGGCATGTGCTATGTATTTAAAACACTCTCTCCTCTTCTAGACCTGGATGGTCACAGTGACCCAGAAGAATCTTTTGCTAGGGATCTCCCTGACTTCCCTTCCATCAACCCAGAAGCAACTGGCCTAGATGACGAAGATGACACCAGCATTGGGATCCCGAGTCTGGCTTACCGCCCGCAAGTAACAGAAGAGCTGCATTTCCCTTATTACCAGGAAGAAGCCGGTGCACTGCCATCTGTACAGAATCTCACTAACAACATAGCTGGGTTTGTCACCAGAGGGATGATACAGCTTGCGCTGTCAGGAACCGCTCAGCCAGGCTCTTCGCACAGTGACAATCCCCAAAGAGGTGCAAAGACTTACCTTAGAACGGCCAGCTCGGATTTGGACACTGATGCGGAAGGGGATGACTTTGAACTGCTGGATCAGTCTGAGCTGAACCAGCTGGATCCCGCTGGCTCACGGGGCCAGTAAGCAATCACATCACCTCCTTTCTGGTTTTCTGTTGTGCGTCGTGGAGGGGAATCCTGGAAGGAAAAAGCATTGCACGGTTACCTAGATTGTCTCCCGTGTGAGTGCGAGTGATATGACAACCAGTCCTGGCTGGGAACACCACTGTGACCCGTGACTCTGTAGCCTCGCTTGGATTTTAAAATAAACCACACTGGTAATTCGTAGGGAAAAGGTGTTGATGTGATGGCTCCACAATCACCCACGCGTTGCCCTGCATTGTCTGCCAGGATGCTGCTTGCTCCAAAATTCCTCAGCTAAGACAATAAATCTGGTGTCTGCAGCCTAGAGACCACTAATCGGACTGAATTAGCGTCACTGAGAACAATCTGGAAGCCGACCTTCTGGGGCTGATACATGACAAGGTGAATGGGACTGGTTTCCCCTCAGACTTAGTGTCTAGGACTTAATGCCGTTCTGTCTTTAAGACAACCCTTTCCTGCTCCTAAAATGTGCACAGAAATCCCAATTCTTCTCTCCCAGCAATATCCAGCCCTGGGTAGAAACAAACACCTTGCTCCTCTTGTGGACATGATGGTGTACGGCCACAAATGTTTGTACTTGTAATGACCACTCATCTCCAGCTCAAGCTTTCTAGTGATGCTATTTTGTAAGAGACATAATGGCAATAAGACATCTACTGTGATGACTAGAGTCCTGCAGAGAACATCCACGTGTGGCAGCTGTTCTTGTGTTGCTTTCTTAAAATACCGGACTAACAATTTACTAAAAATCCCGTGTTATTCCCGAACACATTCGGCATGGATGGTAGCAATACTACATTTCCCCTGACACTGCCTCTTAGGGAACGACTAGGGAGAGGTTTTCTGGAGGAGGGAAGAAGCAGAGTTGGCCTGCTCGGCCACTTTTGTTCTAGGCTTCTTTCACGGCTTTGTATAGCTGAGAACCTGCCGGTAGGAATCGAACAGAGGACACCAGCTCAAACCACAAGTGACTGAAGAGCTTGTACCTGCTGTGGGCACTTAAACAAACCAGCAACCTACAGGGGAGAGACGTTCTGTGAGCTGGATGGCCTGAGCCTTCCAGCCCTTTCCGAGTCACTGAGCTTTCCCATTGCTTTTTCTAAGCCATAAAAACTGATACAGATCACATTTGTGCAGCAAACAACTTACCTCTTCAGGGAAACTCCCATGTATGTGCTTCTTTTTGTCTAAATCTGCTTGCCTGAAAGTGTTGGCCGTACAGATGCTTAGACTGTCTTGAATTAAGGAGGCATGGGTAAGGTGGAGGCTTTATTAATTTTATACTAGCGTAACTCTTTGTTTTGGCCTTGCAAGGACAAGCTGTCACCTGATAAAATGTCAGCCTACTTTGGGATCTGAAGTAAAGAGCCTGTCACAAACCACTAGGAGAGCTTGGTGATACCAAACGACCAAGTCTGTGTGTTACACATACACTCAACAGTTTAAAATCTAGTTCTTGTTTCGTCTTGGAATCAATCCCCAGAGTTCCCTGGGAGCCGCTCACCCCCTGGCTGCTCTCCAGCCTCCTCTCGTCCCTTCTGCCTGGCGGTGGCTGGGGCAGCGTCGGTGTGAGTCAGCTCCGTCACCTCCACCTCGGCCCTTGGTTTCTTTTTCTCTGCCTCAGGGGCTGCTACAAGAGCAGCGTTGTCGGGTGCCCCTGGGGAGCAGTGGTGGAACAAGCCCCTCACTAGCACTTTCTGTAGCCTAAAACCGTTGGTTCTGGGCCCGCAACTGGAGCCTGGTGCTGCGCGGCTGCCTTACTGCCCCGTGGGCTTCTTGGTGAAGCAAGCTTGATTTTATCTAGCAAAGCGGCAGAGCTGGGCTTGTTAAATGTGCAAAGAACCCCAATGTTTAGGAGAAGCTGCAGTGCCTCTGGCACACAGCTTCCCAAGGGCTGTGCTGATTTCAGCTCAGAAGCCCGTGCTATCTACGAGGTTCTCAAAAGGATTTTTTTTTTTCTTGTGAAACCGCCCCATATCAGGTGAGTTACAGCTAAAGGCGTGCGTCAAGGAGGGGGTGTCCATTCACCGGACCGCTTTTATTTGCCTTCACGGTGAGGCTTTGCCGCCCTCAGGGGTTGGCGTGGCAGGGGCTGGGAGCCCTCAGCCTGTTTGGGGTAGCTCTGGTTTCCTGCGTTCCTCCCCTGGCATCAAGCCCTTCATTGCCACTCACGAACAGGGGGGCTGGAGGGGAGCTGGGTTGGCCGTTGTGGCCACCAGGCAATGCCCTGGCACGGAGCTCTGGCTGCTGGGCGTTTTGGGGACCGTGCGGCTGTTTTGGGGGGCTCTGTCCCTCTGCAGGGGCCATTTTTGGGGTTCTCTGGGGGGATTTTTCAGTTTTGTGGGGCTGTTTCGGGGGTGGTGTCCACCTGGTGGGGATCTTTTTGGGGCTTTGTCTCCCCAGTACGGCTGGTTTTGGGGTCATATCCTCCGGTGAGATGATGCCCTCTGGTGGGGCCGCTTTTTGGGGCCATGTTGTGGTGGGACCATTTGTGGGGCTGACTCTCAGCGGCCTAAGTTCCTTTTCCTAGCACTCCCTTCCTAAACTACGTGTTTCAGGGCAAAGCGCCCCAAAACGGAGGAGCCCAAGTAAGCCACCGCTGCACCATGGTACAAGGGGTACACCTCAGCTCCCTGGGGGAGCCTTTACGCAACCCCACACACAGCAGGACTCTGCGCCTTCGCTCTTTCCAAACAACCCTAAACATAACCCTAACCAGAACACCTGAACTGCCTTGGGGAGCCTTTATGCAACCCCACACACAACGGGACTCTGTGCCATTGCAAACAACCCTAATTGTAACCATAAACATAATGCTGAACCTAACCCTTACCCTAACCCTAATGCTAACCCTAAACCTAACCCTTACCCTAACCCTAATGCTAACCCTAAA
>MU012311.1:992-19400 GCA_011074415.1 Stictonetta naevosa | reverse complement strand
CAGGTCCTGGTATTCTCCCCCCCACCCCCCCAAAAAAAAACCCACTGCTGCCGGAGCCGCAGGCCCAGGCGGGACACTTTATTGCGGTACAAAGAAAGTCAGATTTGTACAAAACCACACCAAAACCCCCACCGCGCCCCCCAGCCCCTCTGAAGGCTTGGGGTTGGGGGGGGGGGCTCAGCGCTCCCCATCCTCACACCCCCTCCTTCTGCCAGGGAAACCGAGTCACCCCCGCGCCCGGCGCCACCCCGAGCCACGAGCGCCCCGTCCCCACCGGCCACCGCCACCCACCGCGGGGTGGGCGCCCACCCCCACGTCCCCCCACCCTCCTCTGGCCTCCCCCGGGGGCCGCGGCGTGCACCGAGGACCCCGCCGCCGCAGCCCCCCGCCCTCAACCCCGAGCCCCCCACCCACGGCCGCCGCCTTCAGCCCCTCTGGGCTTCGTGGGAGAGGGAGCGGGACAGGGTGCGGGGGACGCCCGCCTTGGCGCCGCGGAGGTCCGGGGGGGCGAAGAGGGGCAGGGGCAGGGTGCGGGCGTAGGGCAGGAGGTGCTGGGCCAGCGGCTGCCCCAGGACCCCGAGCCGCAGCACGCCCCAGGGCGAGCGCTGCTCCAGCACCCGCGTCTCCCCGCGCTGCTCCAGCGTCTCGCGGCGCCGCTCGTCCGCCTCCCGCCGGCACCACCTGGGCACGAGGCGCTCGTGGGGGGGGGAGCTGGGGGGGGTCCCTGTCCCTCCCCACCCCAATGGGCAACCCCGGAGATCCCCTCTTCCACCCCCCCCCACCTCCCCCCAAGACCATCCTGTGCCCCTCTGGGACCACCCAGCTTCATGGGGACCCGTGGAGATCCCCGTGGGCACTTCGGTGACCCCCCCCCCAGGGCATCTTCAGCTCCATGGGGACCCCTGGAGACCCCCGCTGCACCCCCAGGTCCCGCCCAACCCCACGGGAACCCCACCGCCCTGGGACCCTACAACGTGCACTGAAGGGCCCGGAGCCCCCCCTGTCCCACACGGACCCCCCCCTCCAACAGCCTCCCCAGCCCCACAGGGACCCCCGGAGCCCCCCACGTCCCCGTGTGGACACGCAGCCTCCCCCAGCCCCACTCGGACCCCCCCTCTCCCCACAGGAACCCCCAACACCCTCCCAGTCCCACGGGGACCCTTGGACCCCTGGATCTCCCACGGACCCTCGGAGCCCCCCGCAGCCCTACGGGGACCCCCTCCCAAATCCTTCAGGGACCCCAAGCACCCGGACCCCCAGTCCGTGGGCGCCGCTCACCCCTCCTCGGGCCGGGTGCTGAGCTCCAGGTCCAGCCACTCGGCGCTGAAGGTCTCGCGGCGCCCCACGTCCTCCTCCTTGACGCGGCAACCCAGGCGGGCCCCCGAGAGCAGCCCCCCGCTGCGCACCACCGTGCTCGGCCCCCACATCCCTGCGGCACCCCGGGGTGCAGCTGCACGCGCCCCGGTTCCGGCTTCTGCTGCCCCGCGCCTGCCAGCCCCGCTTATATGGCCCCGGGGAGGCTATTTTGGGATGTGTCACTGGCACCGCGGGGACGGGAGGGTGCCAAGAGCCCCCCCCCCCCCCCGGGGGGGTAAGCAGGGGGGTGGCACTGGGGACACATGCGTCACCTCGTGTGCGTCCGGCCACGCTCAGCCCCGTGTGCCCAGGGTTGCTCTGGTAGGGCCAGCCCGTGGTGGCAGCCCCTGCCCCGGGCTGTGTCCCCGTGGGGTGCGGGGACACGTGGGGACAGCCCCCGCCGGCACCGTGAGCCCCCCCCTGGCCCCGGCCCAGGGCACGCCTGGCCTTTCCCTGCCCGCTGCGGCGCTGGCACCGGCCCCCGGGACCAGCAAACACGACGGACCCCAGAGGTGGCAGCGGCTCTGTGGGGGGCTGCTGCCCGTACCGTGGCCGTGCCACCCCGTGCCACCCCGTGCCACCCAGCCCACGGCGGTGCCGGCCCCATTGCTGCCCTCAAAGGGGGTCCCATCCCCGGGTGCGTCCCCCCCGCTGCGCGGTGCGAGCTGGCAGCGGGGTGCTGGCCACGGGGGCCCCCCCCGGCGGGCTATTTGTAGGGCCGACAGATGGGGGCCGCGGACAGATGGGTGCTCGCAGGGTGCCAGCGGGCAGAGCTCGCCGGCCGGGCCCTGGGGACGTCGGTCTCTGGCCCCGACCCCTTCAGCGGAGCAGAGGGGACGCGGGGCTGCGGAAACAACGGGGGACCGAGGGGACGTGCGGGCAGAGCCTGCTCGGGGTGGCAGACGGATGCTCCACGCCACCACCGCTGCAGGACAGGGACGGTGACCCCACGGCCAGCAGCCACGGGAGCCCTGGGACCCCTCCTGGGGGCTCGGGGCCAGCTTGGGCCTGCTCCCCCCCCCCCCCCGCCAGGCGCTCGTCCCCGCTTTTATTCGATCGAGTTACAAAGGGCACGTGGAAGGCAGCGGGCTGCAAATAGTGCAAGGCTCTTTATTTCGACAGGTGCCGGCCAGAGGCGGCCCCCGGGCCATGGGACCCCAGGACGGCACCAGCGGAGGGTGGGCGGGGGGGCAGAGACCCCGTGGCTCAGCCCAGGTGGGGGCTGCCGTGGGCGCTCGCCCCCGTGCCGCAGCGCTGCCGGTGCGTGCCCCCGCGTGCGGGCGTTTTGGCGCTGCTTCCCTTTATAGCAGAGCGCGGCAGCGGCGCGCACAGGTAGAAAGGAGCTGCGCTCGCCCCCGCATCCCCCCAGGAAGGATGAAAAATCTCTGAACCGTTCCCTGCAGAGCTGCGGGCTGCGGGGTGGGGGGGAGACGAGCTCAGCCAGGACCCCAGAGAGGGGGGCAGCCCCAGGGGACAGCTCCAGGGGTCTCCACGAGTCCCCCCAGTGCTATCCCAGGGGTGAAGCCCCAGGGGAAGGAGCCCACGAGCCCTGCAGGGGCTGCGCTTTGTCCCCGTGTGCGAAGGGCAGAGCCTGGAACGTGGCCCCGTTGGGACAGTGACAGGGGACAGACCTGTCCTCACCCCCAGAGCAGCTTTCCCCTCTGGCCCCCTTAACCCAGGGCACCAGTTCGGGAACTTGGGGGTCCCAACAAGCCCCCAGACCCGCCGTGTGGGGAGAGGGCAAGACTGGAACCGGAGCAGGGCAGAGCCCGGCCGCACGGAGAGCGGGGCAGGGGTTTGGCAGGTGCCGGGCGGAGGAAGGAGCCGAGCACCCGAGCAGCCTCACCCGGTGAGGTTAGTGTGGGGCAGCCCCCCCCCTGCCCGCAGCCCCCCCGGGCGCAGAGGGCTCGTTGTGCTGCTCAGGGCTTGCCGGACAGCTCGCTGACCCGCTGGCGGAGGTGGAAGGCAAACTCGAACATGGTGGCCGCCAGGCTCTGGTGGATGAGGTACCGGGGCAGGCGACCCTGCGAGGAAAGGAGAGGAAACAACAGCCCGTGAGAACGGCAGCGCGATGGGTGCAGCAGCCCCCAGGGAGGTGACCCCCCCCCCGCCCCAGCTCCTGCCCAGGGCTGCCCGGGTTTTGCTCCCTGCCCCAGGGCTGCACGAGTGCCGCAGCGGGGAGCTGCTGCTTTCAAGGAGTTTTCTCCGGGGGAGGAACTGAAACGCGTTTTGATTTCTCTAAAAAGCCCGGCACGACTCAACCCGAACCGCCTCGGCCCGTGCTCCATTATGCGAGAAGCATAAGAAAGTCAGGCCGGGCTCTGCGGGGGCAGGCAGCAGCGGCAGGGCTGGGAGCGCCGCTGGGGCTGGCGGGGGCTCCGCGCCCCACGGGGACCAGGCAGGGACGGAGGGGATGGCACAGGACAGGAGCAGGAGAAGCCCCGGGGATGTGGTGCACGGGGAAGGGGGCTTCCTGCAGCCCCCTCCAGCAGGGCAGGGGCTGAGGCTTCTCCTCGGAGCCCGGTGCTGTGGCCCCGGGGGCCGTTTCAGGCTCCAGCCCAGACACAAACACACACACGTGTGCAACCCTTGCCCTTCGCTGCAGGAAGGGATGAGCCATGCGCTATAAATACTGCGCCAGGGCCAAAGGAAATACCAAGGCAGCACAGGCGAGGGGTCTGGGCAGCAGCAGAGCCCTTCAGGAGGATGGTGGAAGCAGTCGACGGGCCGTGTATTTATAGCTCGGCCGGCACGGCCTCTCTTCCAGCAGCAGGCAGGCAGCAGGCGAGGGCTCCCCGGCCCAGGAAGCGCAGGAAGGTCTCTCCTTGCCCAGCCCCATCTTGCCCCACCAACGGGGCAGTTTTCCCCCCCGAACCAGCCCCTTAGAGAGGGGAGGAAGAGGCACAGGAGCCAGACCCACGAAGGAAAACCACCTCCGGCCCCAGTCCTGTGCCGAGCAGCGTTGGGGGCAGCGGGGCCGGGGTGCGGCCGCGCTCGGCTCGTCCCCGTTGTCACTTCCCAGGCGGGGAGCTGCCAAGGCGAGCGCTTCTGCAAATCCCCTGCAGAGCATTTCAGCAGGAGCGCTGGTGCCTGATCTGCTTTGTGGGAAGGGAGGGCCGTGGGAGGGGAGGGGGCCGCAGCTTTGCAGCAGAGTGCTGATGAATGGAGCCTTTGTGCTCGCTGCTGCAGCGCCGTTTCCACGTCAACCTCGGCTCGATTCAGCCGAGGAAGAAAACAGGGCAGCTCCCCCCCTCCCCCCCCCATGCACCCGGCCTGGCTCCCTTCACGCTGCCTTTGTCTGGGCCACCAGCAAGGGCTCCCCGCACGCAGCTCCGCAAATAGCTCCGGATCTGGGGCACGGCCTAGGGCCCAAGCGCCGCTCCCCGCATGCGGGCGCAGCCCCACGCACCCCCCGGGGGGCTGTGTTTGTGCCGAGGTTCTGGGAGCAGGGCACGCCAGGGCGAGTGATTCATCCCTTCAGCGGGTTCCGGGGAGCAGCAGGCAGCCAGACAACACTTGACGTGCCCAACTATTCCTGGTCCCCTGAGAGGATAAAATCACCTCTTCCCCAGTCCCGCACAGAGAGGTGAAACCCGTAGCCGAGATCTCGGCCAGGTAAGGAATGGTTTCCCAGCCCCACACCGGGGCAAATTCAGGGGGGGGAAGAGGGTGCACAACCTCTGCCTGCAAAACTCAGGTCCCCTTAGGGCGTCCCTTGGCCCCGAAGCTGCACCCAGGAGAGGCTTGCAGCAGGACAGCAGCCCCCGCGCTGCCCGGCTGGGAGCACCGGGCAGGTCCCCAGCAGGCATCCCGCAACCTGCCGGGGCTCCTGGAGCGTGCCGGTGTCCCTGCTGGGGCGGGAACACAGCCACGGCACTCGTACGTCAGCGACGAGTTGGCTTTACCTTCAGGTCCGTGTTTAGGATCCAGATGAAAGTGCAGACCCTGGGGTTGCTGGGGCACTTCAGCACGATGAATCCTCCGGGCCCGTTCTCACCCCTGCGGGGAAACAGCAGCAGCAGCAGCACGGAGTCAGACCGGGGGAGGCTGAGGAGCCGCTCCCTGGCACGCCGGGTGCGTGGCACCGACCCTGGCTCCTGCTGCGGCACCCCCTGGCCTGGCAGCGAGGACGGGAGCCCCGCGGGGTGGGAGCAGATGCGCCGAGTGCCCGGGAAGGGATCCGGCTTGGCTGCAGGCTCACGAGCAAACACCACGAGGCAGGTTTCCCACAGGTGCCTTGGCAGCGGCGGAGCCAGGGCTGCTGCAGGGCTGCAGGCTGAGGAGCAGCCTCTGCCTCCGGACCGTGCCAGCGCGGCCGACGCCGGCACTGCACCGCAGGGAGGTTTCAGAGGCACGGCCTGGCAGAAACGGGTACCAACAAGCAGGTCCCAGGGAAGCCCAGCACCCAGGGAGACCGTGCTCGGTCAGGACAGGCTCAGGCAGACAGCCTCGTCACTACAGCCCCCAGATCCTTCCTCGCACCATCTGAGCGTCTCAGAGAGGAGAGCTGTGCTTACACACACAGCCCAGATACAGATTTCCCTTCTCTGCTCAGGAACACACACTATTTTTGCTGCATACATTTGTTAAAAGATTTTTCTAGGCCCCGAAGTCCCCAGCTCTTAAATAGACTGAGGCAGCTATAACGGCTCCGAGTTAAAATGTCTATTACTTTAACCAGATTATTAGGAAAAACAAAGTCAGTGCGTGAAGTGGCACAGCTGGGCCCCGGGCACCAGCGCAGACAGTAACAAGGAGTCCTTGTTTGATGAGCCCAACCCCACCGAGATCCATCACCAGCCGT
This sequence comes from Stictonetta naevosa, assembly GCA_011074415.1. Taxonomy (NCBI): domain Eukaryota; kingdom Metazoa; phylum Chordata; class Aves; order Anseriformes; family Anatidae; genus Stictonetta; species Stictonetta naevosa. Next base: position 13,240 of record MU012311.1, on the reverse strand, counting down.
GCGAAACCTTCCCTTCGAAGGGGAGAGGCCAGAGACCTGCTGACACCCTGGGAGCCGGTCCATCCTGACGCAGCTCGTTTCACCCACGGGACCACCTCTCGGCGCCTGCAGCCTTTAAAGTCCGTAAGCGGCTGGCTTACGAGAAGCAAAAGGCATCCGAGAGGCTCAAGGAAAGACACGGTCAGCTGTTTACTGCCCCTCAGAAATGGCAGCTGGCCCTGCTTGGGAATTAACGGTTACGTAAACAGGATGCGGATCGGGCTGGGGTTTGTGCTCCTACTGGTCGGCACCTCCACTCCCCAGAGCGGAGAGAGCAGAGAGCTGGGAAACGCCCGAGCAGCGCTCACCAGCACGGAGAGTTTCTTTAACAAAGGGAGAAGAACAAGGGAAGCAAGGTTCAGCTCCACAAATAGATTAGTTTCCTGAAAACGGTGCCAGAAAGACAGCAGGGTTTTCATTTAAGTGGCTCTTTGCCCTAAGCTTAAGCAAGGCGCGTGTGTCAGATAGCAGCTAAAATAACAGGATCTGCCTCTCACCTGACATACTTGGAGAGCGGAGGCTTCAGGCTGTGCGTGGTCGACATCCCTGAGGAAATGTACCTGTCTCTTCTTCTCTCGATCCGACGCACGTTCACGAAATCCCTGTGCAAAGGAAGGGCAATGACTGCTTGGAGATGTGCGGGGGGCTTCGAGGGAGCAGATCGCAGGCTTGGGACTGCTGGGAAAGGCTGTGGCAAAGGTATGGCAGCATATGGGCACAACCCAGCCAGCACTGTTAGCAGGGAGACAGGCTGACTGACTGGGACAGATCTGGGCTCTGAGACTCCCGCCAGAAACGGCTGGAGGAGACTTCAGGGGCTCCCTGCCTTTGGGAGCAGAACCCAGCCCTGCTCTGGGGATGCCAGGAGCTCCCAGCCAGCACACAACGACAGGGCTGGAGCCGAGCGCTCTCGCCGCGGTCGGAAGCTTCCCTCTGTGTTTTAGGAAGGTGTTCGGGGGGGCTCAGCCCAGCACAGACAGCAGGATGAGCTGACCTGGGGGAAACGACACCGCCTGCGGCCCCAGCTGCCACGTCGTACGAAACGATCGTGTTGTCTTCAACCCGCTGCAAGATCTGGAAGGAAAAAAATAAAATAAAATAAAGGATTTCCTCAGACCGCGCCTGCGGGTGCCAACAGCTGGGCGATGCGGCCCCTCCTCAGAACAGCACCGGGACTCAAAGCCAGCGCCTTTAGCAGCTGATGGGAGGCTCGGGGCTGGGGCCGAGCCCCTTGGCAGCGCACGCAGAGGTTCCTCTGCTGGCCCGGGGCTGCCCCTCTGCCCCTCCAGGGGGGCACGGGCGTTGCCTTCGGATCGCCGCCACACGGGCAGCGATCGCCCCAACCACACCGAGCAGAAGCCGGCTTGGCTCGGCCGCTGGCCCAGCTCCCTGCCCACCTCGTGGGCTTTTGGACGGGCACCGCCACGCAGCTGGCTGCCGCAGAGCATTCGGATCGTATGGATGAGCGGCGGAGATTTAACGCCTCAGTGACTCTGATCCAGCTAAGCTCCAGTAGGGCCTGGGCACCGCTGACAGCCGGTGCAGGGCTGGGAAGCTCCAGCTCTCCGCTCCAAGGAGCTCCTGTGATTAAGCCATCTTTGTCCGGCACGCTCACCTGGCAAGCTGCCACTGTTCTGTTCCACAGGATCATCTTCTCGGGCTGGAGAATAACCTCCTGGTAAACTGTTTCAGCAGAGCACTGCAGGAAAGCCTGAGGACAGAGCCAGAGCAGTTAGCCAGTCCCCTGCTACACCTCGGTAAGACGATTTCGAAGGAGCACAGGGCAGATCACAAAGAACAACAGGGACAGAGCAGGAGGGCAGTGGCGAGGCTGCAGAGCTGAGGCTGTGACCCCGCTGCCGCAGCGCTCTCGTTCCCAGGGGCCTGGAGGGCACACGAGGAGTCAGAGGACGGATCGGACCCCGGGGAGCAGCAGTCGCTGAGCTGCTGCCTGCTGGGGTCTGCGCTGCGTGGGAGGGCAAATATCTGCCTGTACCACAGAGGGACCTCGGGGCTGACCCGGGCCGGCTCCTCCACCCTCACCCTGCCTCATCAGTGATTCTGCTGCACGTGCAATTGCTTCACAAAGTCACTGAGAAGCCGCTCTGAGCTCTAGCACGGACAACAGTCATTTCCCCGCATCCCTGTGGGACAGGGGATCTTCAGAGGCAAATGGTTAACGCAGCAGAGTGGGACCATCCAGCTTTTCCTCGCGAACACAGAGCGGCTCCGCCGGCAGCTCCTGCCAGCAAGGCAACATATGCACTGGAACAAAGAAAAGCCACCGCAGCACCGATGCTTCATTAAAGCGTGGTTTGCAGCCAAGCCACTCCAGCGAGAGGGCACGGAGCACGGCACTTCCGCGCGGCTCTGCTCAATGCCAGGCAGCAGCAGACGCACGCTCAGCCCTGGTCTTGCTGGCAATTAGTTGCAATTAGCCTCCTTGGTCAGATTAGTCCTAGATGCTGGGGTTGGAAGCGAGTCTTGCAGTCACCTGCTCCCACTTCTACCAGCAGAGACTGGGGCCCGGCATATTTGCCGGGGAGTTTGTCTGCCAGCCAAGGGGTTTTCCTGGAGAGATTCCCTAGAGCGCGCAGTGCAGTTCATCTGTCTCAAAGAGCGCTCTGCAGCCTGACCTGTCCTGCCAGGGCCAGGAGAGAGCGTGAAAGCCGAGCCGCGATGCCAAGCAGAGCAGGCTTTTTGCCTGTGCCACACGGGCTGAGGAAGCGATACGGGAAGGTTCTTACCTTTAAAATAAAGGTCTTGCCATGGAAAGGTATTTCGAAAGTGTAAACAACGTCGCCGAAGTCCTGCGCAAGAAATAAGAAAGTTACATTTATGCCGGCAAAATAAAATTAACTGCTCCTACCTGGGCTAAAGCCTGCTGGTCTATGAGCACTGTGCTGCGAGGGCAGGATCCGGCCCGCTCCCGAGCCACGCCGGACCGGCCCCGGCCCTGAACCGCGCCCGCTCCCCCAGGCCAGGCAGCCAGCCCCACGACAGGAACGACACCCAGCACATTTCAGATGCCCATGCACAAATTTCCATAAACAAAACAACATCCAGAGAGGCAGCAGTGATGAGACAGGAAAAGAATCCAGCCCGTGCCAGGCTGCAAACTCCGTTTCAAGGTCAAATTCTCTTTGTAGCAAGCTACCGGCACCAGTGCAAGAGAAAGGGGTTCGTTTGCCAGCACTGCTGTTGTTACCTACATCTGAGAAGAGACTCCCTGGAGGGGTTAGGGATGGACAGATGATAACCTTTCATCATTAGCCCTGTGTTAAACTCTGATTAGTCTATTTAAATCCATCCCCCTTTGGATAAAGAAAACAATCTGCCCAGCTAGTTTGGCATCAAACAATGGATCACTTGACAGGGGAATTTTAAACACCAGATGAGACTGCAGTTTGCAGGACTCTCACCCCAGCCATGTCAGGAGCCCACAAGCAGAAAGCGAGGTTGGTTTTAGGGGGCAGAGGCAGGGCACTTTTCACACCACACTTTGGGCAGAGCAAGGAGCTCTAGATACCCCAGCAAACCCCGCTGTAGCTCAGGGAATAAACCCGTGAGGTGGGGAAACGGGCAGGGCTCCCTGGTTTACCCTCGGCCTCCCACAAGGTCCCTGCCCTGGGGAAGGGGACGAGCACACGGCCTTGGGGTGGGCTGGCAGGAGCAGCCCGTGCCCCACGTGCTCCTGCTCCCTCTTGGCTCACAGCAACCCCAACTCGGCCGGAGTCTCCCCAGACCCCAGCACGCTCCTAAAAACACCTTGCTCTGCAGCAAGAGCGAAAGCAGCAGCGCCAGGACCCTGGGTGCTGCACGTGGCCGGCACGGCACGCCTCTGCTCCTCCCCGCCGCAGCTCTGCGCCCTCCCGCCTACCCAAGGTGAGTTGTCCGCCCCTGCCCGCCCGCTGTCGAGAGGGAGGAGTGATGGGCTCTCTCCTGTCAAACGGGAAGGCAATTAAACGTCTAATTAAATAAGAGGGGATTTTACATTTAACTGAACTGGAATGGATTCCTAATTCAATCAGGTAATTGTAACGCTTGTTAATTTTTCATGTCGCAAGGAGGTTTCAAAAGCCTCGTTTGTCCTCCGGTTTTTGCTAAGCCATCCGTGCTGGCTGCCGGGCAGCGGGGCGGGGGGGACACTTGCATTGTTTTTCTCGAACTTCCAGTTCTCCTCCTGTGCCAGGATTTGGTCCACAACTTCCATCGCCTCTTTGCCTTGCCGGACGTATTCTTTCTCCTAGGGGAGAAGGGAGTATTTCACTCGTGGGGCATGCAGAGAGCCCAAAGCGTGCGTGCAAGGCTTGCTACCCACTTTCCAGGGCTGGCAGAGGGAAGCAGGCAACCTCCCACCACCACACCGCAGAAATCTCTTCATTCAGGTCACAGAGGCCTCATTTTGGAGCTCGAAGTCACGCTCCCCGCCCTGGCTCGCATCCACACGCCAGCTGCGCCTACCAGCGAGCCTCCTGCCTCAGCGCAAGGGCTTCCAGCAGGCCGAGGGCTGCGAGGTGCGCAGAGCTTCCTCCTGCGGGAGCGCCGGGGCTGGAGCTGAGCAGCAGCAGCACCACTTGGAAGGCAGCGCACAGAGGCCTGCGCCCAGGCAGACCGCGGGGAGGTGCGGGACCGCCCTGCTAGCTAGGACTCGGCGAGGACGGCCGAGGCGATGCCCTCTTGGGGTGTGACCACGTAACCAGGGGGGAGAGGGAGAGGCAGAGCCAGAATCACTCCCCCAGAACAACGGCTGCGAGACGAGGGACGGGAAGGAGGGACAGGAACGTCCGCCTCGAGTTACCTGCGCTGTCAACGCCTTCCTCCCCAGGCCTTCCTCGTCCGACTCGTCCGACCCTAGGGGGAAGCACACAATTAACACACAGACAACGAAGATCCCACGTGAACAATCTCCCCCTGACCTTCCCGTGGAGCAGACAGCGTCCGATCCCTGCTGTCAGCGGCTGCGACCCCAGCACAGCCTGGGTCCTGCCTCCCCCAAAATGCAGCCGGCTGCTGGGGGGGGCTCTGCTCCCCGGCTGGGTGTCAGTGACACCGGGACAACTGCTCCTGCCCAGCTGGGGAGGTCTCGGAGCAGCCCGGGGCGGTGTCAGGGCAGTGGCAGCAGCACAGGGCAGTGGCACAGGGCAGTGGCACACTGCCATCTCTGCCCCTCACCTGCTGGTGGCGATTTGCCCCCATGCCCTCATCCCAAGGGCGATGTTTTTCGAGCACAGCATGTGAGCATTTAATCCCAAGACCACAAAACTCTCCGGCTTCCCACAGAGCCAAAAGCAGGCGCGCGAGGCTGAGCACCACTCTGCTGTCAGAGGCAGAGCTCGGAGAGGAGGAGGTGAGAGGGGTGAGGAGCCCCCGAGGGACACGGCGGGGAGCGCACGTTACCTGCGAAGGACTCCGGCGGGGAGTAGAACTGCCCATCCGAAAGGGCTCCGGGGTAGAGCAGGGGCCCGCGGGCGGCCGCAGCCTGGGCTGCCAGGTACCCTGGGAACCAGAGCGGGTCTCACACACCGTGCCCCGTGCTTCAGCCCCGAGGGGGCTGGGGGCCCTGTGTGTCCCCCCCCGCCACCAACCCAGCCCTCCCCAGACGGCCTCCCAGCCACTTTCTGCCAGACACAGCTGCTCGGCTCGCGCTGCCACCAGCCAGCCCACGAGCCTTTCAGCTCCCATTGCCTCATCTTTTGTTGGAGACATTTTATCTGCATGGAGATCAATGGGCTCTTTTGCCTGTCAAATCCAAAGGCGATTAAGCATCTAATTAAATAAGAGCTTCCCCTGGAAGCAATTTGGAACCCGAGCCTAATCCAATAGAGGCATTAAACACTTGATCATTTTTCATCTTAAAGCCTCCTTGCAAGACCCAAACATCCTCTGGTGTTTTCCAGTCACTCGGTGCATTTCTGACCCAGCCTCGCTCGACAAATACTTCTTAGTTTACGTGCCACTTCCCAGTCCTCTTTCGTCAGAGAAGCCCGGGAGAAGGACGAGCTCCTTTTGCTGTAACAGGGCAGCTGCACCGCCCCAGACCGAGCACCCGCTCCCTAGAAGGGCCCTTGGAAGTGACAGGTGCCCTGCCGTGCGCGGGAATTCGTACAGCATTAGGTCAGAAAAACTCGGTCTCAGTTTAGCCTGACCTCAGTGACTAGAGACTGACAAATTTCACACACCGTAACCCACGCTGTGCCCCTGTAATGTATCTACCAGTGAAGCATTCCTCTCCGAAGGTCTCCAGCCCGGATCTGAAGACAGATATCAGGAGCTGGAGAGTCCCCCAGTCCGCCTGGCATTTGTCCCACTGTTTCAAAACATTTTCACTGATGCGGAGGTGAGCTCTGTTTCCAATACGTCTGGCTTCGGTATCCAGACATTGGGGAATTTGGCATGTTTTTCTCCTCTCAATTAAAAGATGCTTTTTATAATCTGGTATTTTCTTCCCCTGAAGGGACTTGTATACCATCACAGAACTGAGTCAGGCACTTACCGTCACAGCCAGCCTGGAGACCACTTCCCCATAAATGTCGTATCTGTCAAGGTGCTGCCAAAGCAGCAGAAACCCCAGGCCTGGTAGCCTGCTCTGCCAGCTCCTACCAGAGAAGAGCAAAATACTTACATCGTTCCTCTTCTGCTTCCTGAGTTAGGACTTTAAAATCCAGGAACCAGGTCTCTAGCCAAGCAATGACGAACGAGACGATAGGAAGCAAATAGCCGAACGCCCCTTTGGTCAGAAGCTGAGTGGAAGAAAGCAAAAGCCACAGGGAGTTTACACAAAATGGCAAACAGCAGCATCAGGCAATCACAAAGCAATCCCCCGTGAGCCCAAGGAAACCAACCTCGGAGAGGATGACCTTCACAATCAGGAAGGCACTGGAGACCAACGTGGTGACCTGGAAAATAAAATTACGCACCTCAGATCCCTGCAAGCCCTCGGCAGAGAGCACAAACTAAAAACAGGAAAGCAGGAACTGCCTTCTTACCGCTATGACCCACCAGTGGCGCAGCCTTACGATCGCGTAGGCCAGCAGCAGCACAAAAAACCGGAAGAAAGCCAAGACCTTTGAAAACAAAAAGCCATCAACACGAGTCAGCGCCCTCGTCCCCGTGTCAGGCACTGGGAGGATGCAGCCCCCAGGCAGCCCCCGAGGACCTCGCCACCCAGATGGGGCCAGAGGTGCAACAGGACGGGCTGGGATGCTGCGACCTCCCAGCTCTGCAGACCCCAGCCCCAGCCCACGGCCTCCCCACCCCGAGCTACTGCTGGGATACTCACAAATATGTCGAAGAAAGAGGTCTTAAAATTGTACTCGATGATTTCACTCTCCAAGTTCTTCTCGATGCCATCCTTGGTCTGGAGAGGAGACAGGTAACGAGAAAGCTATTGAGTGCACTGATAAGGAAATAAAGATAGGAAAATAAAGATAGGAAAATAAAGGAAATAATGATAGGAAGAAGGCGGCCGAGCGGTGCCCAGAGGTTCACGCCGGGTCAGGTTACGTGCCAGGCTTACAAACACGCCACGCAGGCGCGGGGCCATGCAGCAGCCCGTTTCGCCCCCTGCTTCACACCGAGGGGAGCCAGGGCTGGAGCGACATGTGGCGACATGAAACACTTCTGGGGGGGAGCTTTCTGCAAAGGAAAAGCTGCCCGCTGGCTCCGTGGCTCTGGCCGTTTGGGAGGAAACCCCGAGCAAGTGAACGGCTCCAGGAAGCGCTCAGCACAGGCGCTGGGCAGAGCTGCTCCCGCAGCCGGACGCCCGAAGCATCCCTCCTGCGAGGCCACTCGGCAGCGTGGTGGAATTTAAGCTGCGATCGTCCTCTTTGTGCAAAACCCCTCGGCGTTTCTCCAGGCCAGCCCGTGGGCTGGGGGGAAGAGGGAGAGGGCCACGGATGCACAGAAGCACGAGGAAATCCGACAGAGGCAAAGCCACGGCCTCTGGTACCGTACCCGGCTGTGGAAAAAGCTTAGAGAAGAGCTCTCTTGCCTCACCCCGAGACAATCTGGGGCTCGACAGCCTCGGTGCTTCTGACACCATAAATCCTGCTCTCAGGAGCTTGGACTGGCTGTTTACGAGGAAGCGGATGGCTCAGGTAACTGGAACAAATGCTTCACCTTTAGGCTATTGGTTTGAACGCAGCCCAGCTGGCCGGGACGCCGGTGCACGCTGACAGCTGTTTGATGATCTGTGAGAAACACGCTGGTGGATCTCAGGCCAGTTCTTGGCAGCCCGGCGCCCTGGCACCCTCTTGTCAGACAGCCCAAGGACAGACGAGGCAGCCGTCGGGAAGTGGTCCCTCTAGGGCAGGCTGGTGCTTAATATTCGGGGGGGGGGGGGGGGCAGCGGCTCCGCGCTGCTGCTTCAGCTGATGGGGGGCTACAGGGCTTGTGCCAGGCAGCTTCGCTGAGCCGCTGCTGAAAGCCTCTTCCCACCGCTCCGACAGGAGGCTTTACGAGAGGAAAAGGGCACAGCGAAGGCTTTGGGTTGCGGTTTCTGGGAGGTGTTTTGGATTAACTGCACGCCGCTGCCCTGAGCAAGTGAGAAGAATTGTTCGAGGCACCTCTTTGTCTCTGAGAGCAGCGAGCTCGCAGAATCACCGTTTGCAGGAGGCAGACATTTAACGAGGGCCAATTTGCTCAGCTTATCTCGCAGCGAAGGAAACCATTTGATAAAAAAAGCATTAGTCACGATACAAACTCATTGCTCTTCATAACTAGGCAAATAACCCATCCTAATAGCCTTAAATATGCAGCATCTCGGCTCAGGGCCCAAATATCACCAGTTAGTCACTCATTAACGGCTACCTGCGAGACCTACGCTCAGCATCACCCTGACGACCGCGCTGCCAGAGCATTTCCCCAGGGCTGCAGGTTTTGATTTGCGGGCAAGCGCCGCTCCGGAGAGCCCTGAGGACAGCAGCAGGAGGCTGGGGTCCAGGCCGGGTGCTGGGCACCGTCGGCATCGCAGGCATGCCGGCCCTGAGCCGCCCTTCCTATGCCGTGGGGGTCCCTGCAGGCGCTCAGCACCGCGGCCCCGGGGCGAGGGAGCCGCTGGCTGAAGCAATCTGTTAGGTGCAGACACGGCAGGAGATAAGCAGGAGAGAGATAAGGATCGCTAAGCGAGCGCAGGATCCAGGCCAGACGCCGGGCGGGCTGCCTGCGGGAGCGGAGGGGTCTATCTCTTCATCTCGCCTTTCTGCTCCGGTCGTTCCGCGGCAGGACACGCAGTGCCTGCAACACGAAACCCATCGCCCGCGCGGCCCCGGCTAGTCAGGACCGGTTTGGAGAGAAAAGACACAGCCCAGGGAGCAACTTTGACCTGCCGGGGCTGAAGGAAATGAACTGGGTTTCCTCGTTCGCGGCGAGCCAACGCGGCGGCACCTTGCGCCGCCGCTCCGGGGAGATCGAAGCCGCGGCGGCGCCTTTGAGGCAGGGGGGCAGCACCTGCGGCGTTCAGAGGCTGAGGTTAGCGGCAGCGTGCTGGGACCAAAGCTCAAAGCCCTTTTTGTCTGTGCCCAGCAGCTGGGCGGAGAGAGGAAGGTCTGCACCCCCCTCGTCACCCCCGCAGGGCAGGGCGCGCGGCGGAGCCGGCAGCTGCTTGGCAAACGCCGCAGGCGAGGGGAGCAGGGGAGAAATTTGGCCAACCACTCACCCTGCCGCGGGCCCCAGATCTCGTTACAGCCCGACAGGCGATGGCGTTAACGACCCTGGGCAGCCACCGCAGAGCCCGGGTGCAGGAAACGAGCTGGGCTGCGGCTCGCGCTGATTTTCAGCACCGGGAAGAGCAAACAAAGACTTGGCCCGTGCCTCGTGAGAGGGAGCGATTAACGCAGGAGGAACTGGCTTTACACAAGGAGAGGAAAGGCTCCGGGCGTTTGTTTTGCCCAACTTACGTTCAGTTCGATGATCCACAGCAAGGAGATGAAGAGCAGATCGAAGGTGACGAAGAGGCAGAAGGTCCTCCTCACGTCCGAGATGGCTTTCCTCTTCTCCGGGGAGAAGTAGCAGTAGGGGGAGAAGCCCTGGCTGTGGGACAGCGAGGTGCTGATGGACGCGATGGCGGGGAGGCTTCGTTCCAGGTCGTGCTGCAGCTCCGTCGGCTTGCTCATCCTCGGCCCAAGCAGCTCGGGTCCTACGTCAGCCGGGGCCGCATCTGCGAGGCCAGCGTCACCTGCGGGGGGACAGGAGGGAGACCCGCGGGGTCAGGGGGAGCAGCAACGAGTCCTCGTGCCCGGCGCTGTGCTGAGAGCACAGAAAGGAAGCGGGCACTCGATGCCCCCTCTCCAGGCGCACGTTCCCAGCTCCCCATCAGCCAGAGGCTGCCTCTTTTCACTTCGCTCCCGGGAGAAAAGAAAAATCCACCTGGCTTTCAGGTTACCGCGGAGCCGAGCTCCGGCAGGGGCCCGTCCCTCCCGCGTGCTGCGGGGGGGGGGGGAGAAGGATCACCCCCCGACGTTCCCACCCTGCAGCACCCTCCCAGGACACGCTGTAGGTGCGGGCTGAGGAGCCGAGCAGCGGGGTCAGAGCCCAGCAGCGGATGGCAAATGCCACGGGGCGGCCACGGGGCCGCCGTTCGCCCCGGTGCTGGCGGTGCCGGGCACGCGGCCGCCCCGCGAGCGGCTCGAGGGGGGGGCGAGCGAGGCATCGAGGCCGTCGTGCCAAAACGTCGCCCTTCCGTCAGCGGCAGCACGAGGAGGCCACGGCCAAACGGGGAGGGAGGTGCCAAGGCTGGGCACGGCGGGGGCTGCCCCGAGCCACGGCACCGGGACAAACAGCCCCTGCAAAACACCCCGTGCTCGGCGTGCTTTGCCTCGGAGCAGCGAGGGTTGGGGCGTTAGCGGGCAATGCCCAGCAGCTCTGCTCCCCCCGGGACCCGAGCGAGGCGAGGGCTGACCGCAGCACGTCTCACACGGAGCCAGGAGGCTGCAGCCAGGACAAAAGCCCCGGGACTGAGCCCAAAGCCGCGGGGCAGAGGGGCTGCCACGTCCCGCACGCGGCCCCACGGAAAACACAACCCCGGGGCCCCGCGCCAACGGCTCAGGGAGCGCCGGGGCCGCGCCGGCAGGGCCCCGCCAGCCTCTCCCCCGGCCCCGCGGAGGAGCCGAGGCCGTGTCACTTCGGATAAGCCGCCGCGAGCCGGTGTCGAAGCGAGAGGAGCTCGGGACAGCTGCGGGCGCTGAATAATGCATCGCCTCACGCCCGCCCTCCCCGCTCCGACAGCGCTTTGCACTTAGGCAGCCCCCCCCCTCCCACCCCCCCCCACACTTCAGAGCGTTTTAGGATCACCCCGAGAGACGCCCGGCCCCGATCCTCGGCTGCTGCGTGGTGACAGGGACGTCCCCAGCTCCCGCAGCCGGCCTGAAGCCATCGGCTCTTCAAGCCCGGCTCGGAGGCGAGAGCTGAAGCCGCTGCCGAAGCTCACCTGCCCCGGGGGGTGTCGGTGCGGAGGGTTTGCCCCCCCCTTTCCCCCGGGGAAGGCCGGAGGTGTCGCGGGTCGCAGAGGCCTCCCGCAGGAATTTTTTGAGCCCAGATGGGGCCGACCCGTCCGGGAGCTCAGCACAAGGAGCAGCAGCAGGGGCTGGCTCCAGGCGCCCGTCGCGGGGTGCCAGGTGAATTACCGAGCGCCCCGCACCCAAAGTCCCGCTCCCGGCAGGAGCAGCCCCCCCCCACCCCCTCCCACGCTCTGCCCCGTCTCCTCCCGGCTCTCAGATCCCAAGCCCCTCGTTAGCACGCTGATGACGACACGTCTTCCGTCCCGAGCCTCCCCATCTCGTGACACCTCTTCTCCTTCCCTCCCGCGCCCCCGGCTTCCTCTTCACGCCTCCCCAGCTCACGTGCCGGCCTCGGCACCCACCTCCCGCGCCCCTCGGGGAGCTCCGCGCCCCACGGCACGGCCGCGACGCCCGCCGAGGGACCCGCTGCTGGGCGTCTGACGGGGGGCAACGCGTGGCCGGGACGTGTTTAAACCAAGCACCTCTCCTGGGGTTCTGCCACGGGGCTGGGCAGAGCGGCCCCGAGCCCCCCAGGTCCCCGCTCCTCCTCCTCCTCCGAGCGGCCTCATCCCCCCCCCCAGGAGCCCCAGCTCCGCTCAGCCGCTGCCCAGGGAGGAGCTGAGCCGGCCCCAGGGCCTCATCCTGCCTCCAGGGGATGCACGGGCTCAGCACAGCCCAGGAACCGGCCCCGAACATTTGGGGGGGGGGGGG
>JAACYO010017057.1:0-11339 GCA_011074415.1 Stictonetta naevosa | reverse complement strand
CCCCCCGTGCGTGCTGGCCGGGCCCCGGCGGCTGGTGGCGGCGGTGCGCGGCGGCCCTGCCCCCCCCGGGGCCGGCTGCGGGGGTCCCGGGCGGCCCCGGGCTCGCAGCTCGGCCCCCTCGGGGCCGGGGCCGCCGGTGGCAGGAAGGTGGCGGTGGGGAGGGAGCGCCGTCCCTGCCCGGTGCGGCGGTCCCGGTGCGCTTTCCCGGCTCGTGAGAAGCGGAACGAGGTCGGTGGCAGCAGGCGGAGCGGGGCCGTCCCGCGGCGGTCACCTCTTGGTGCCCTGCCAGCGGCGCAGCAGCCACTGGGTGACGAAGGGCCAGGTGATGAGGAAGAGGAGGGTGCGCGGGGACACCGCCAGCGGCCACAGGGACGCTGCCTGGTGAGGGACAGACGGGAGCGGGGTAGGTGGGGGCACAAGATCATGGTGTCACCGGTGCGACCGAACCCCCCCGGCCCTTATCTGAAAGGGCTGCAGGGGCACCGTCACAGCCCGGCCGTCCTTTTCGCGGCTATCATCCCGCCAAGGTCTCCTCATGCTGCCGCCGCATTGTCCCTGCTGCCTGGATGCTGGCGACACGTCCCCAGGGCTGCTCCTCCATCCAGCTGAGGGACCGTCCCCCATCTGTCCCCCGCCACCCCCAGCAGTGTCGGGGTAGGGGCTGGGGAGCCAGACCCGCGGGGCAGGGACACGTAGGGCCACAGGGGCCAGCACCATGCAGCACCGTGCCTGCCTCCAACTCACCTGCGGTGCAAGCAGCCGGCCAGGTTCGGTCCCAGAGGCGTCGCCCTGCGAGACAGGAGAGGTGTCAGGGTGCGGCCGGGGCTGAACATCCCCGTCCAGCCACTGGGTCCCCACGGGACAGAGGAGCTGGGCAGAACCGGGCCCAGGCAGGGCTCTGCAGGGCAGTGGGGCCAGGATCCCAGGGGCAACGGGGATGACGGGGGCAGCAGCTCCCTGCCCGCACCTCGGGGCAGCTCAGAGCAGCATCCGCAGCCTCCACCCTGCCAGGTGGTGACTGCAGCCCGAGGTCTCTCAGCACCTGGGCCAGCCCGGGCTGCATTGGCAGGGACAGGGACCAGCGACACCTGGGGGCACCGCGGCCCCACCAGCCTGCACCCACGGCTCTCTGCGTGGCCGGGCACGTACCTGCGCGGAGGTGAGCATCTCTAGGTCGTTCAGGCGCTGCAGCACACGCTGCATGTCGTCCTGCAGGGCCCGCACTGTGCCAGCCACGTGGGCGTCCACCTCCACCAGCAGCCCCTGGCTCCCGTGGGCAAACTCAGGGGCACGCTCGGCATCCTGCGCTGCCTCGGCAAGCTGCGGATCTGCAGGGTGCAAAGACGGGCGCTGCTCAGACAGGAGGCGGCCGGGTGCTCACACAGCGCACCTGGCACAGGAGCGACGCCACTTGCCCAGGCAGGTCGAGCTCTCCGAGGACCTGAGGCCGTACACTACTGCTGACGGATCTCAGTGGGTGCCTGCGCCCTGCCCCGGGCTGCCCGCACGGCTCTGCCCAACCTCGGCACACGCAGAGCTGCGAGCTCCCAGCCTGGCCCAGCAGCCCACGTCCCTCTCCCCCAGTGACTCTGGGGACAGGGACTGGTCCTGTGTCCCCAAGCGCAGCAGTGGCTATGATGGGCAGCCTCCGTCCCACTGACGTTGCACCTGCATGGGCGCACGCGGGTCCCCTCAGTTTACCCAGCACGGCAGCGAAGGCCAGGAGGGTGCCTGGCCTGCTTGGCTGCCGCTCTGCTGGGCCCTGGGGGCAGTGGAGCCCCAAAACCTGCCTCGCCACGGCCCATGCGACACCCAAATAATCCTTGCTGCGAGTGGGGGACAGGCAGGTGCCTGCCATGGCACGGGCTGCTCCTTGGCCCCCGCGCTGCGCTGCCCACTCGCTCCAGTGCCCTGGGGACAGCCCAGCCTGGCTTTATCGGCCTCGTTACAAGTTAACTCCCAAGGTCAAGCAGCCCAGGAGGGTTTGCGGAAACATTAATGGGGAGATAAGCGTGGTGGCGGGCTGGCCCCTCCACAGAGGGAGCCCCGGTGGTGAGGGTGGTGGAGTCAGCCCTGAGCACGGAGCCCCCAGATGTGTCTGGCAGGACGGGGAGAGCACGGGGCAGGAGCAGGGCTCCTGGCTCCATCCCTGCAGCAACACAGACACCGGCAGCACCAGAGGCTGGTGGCGTGCGACTGGTACGCAGGGAGGGCTGGAGCAGGCAGTGGTCACCTCCCCTGGACCAGCGCCTCCAGGGACACCAAGACCAGCTTTGCCCGCCCAAGCCCCGCGGTGAGCTTCCAGCCACATCCGAGGGCACCGAGACGCTGCCGGTGGGGCCGTGCGGTGCTCGCCGTGGGGCTCATGCTGCCGGGGAACCGCGCTCCAAGCCAGGCTGCTGGAGAGGAGCCAAGGGCCCAGCAGTGCAGGGCAGGGGGCACAGCTTGGGGACAACAAAGGGGACCTGTCCCGGAGGGGTGAAACATGGAGCTGCTTGGGGACCAGGGGACGAAGAGAGGGGATGCACGGCACTCGTGGCTACTGAGCCAAGCTGCTGGTGGTCACAGCCCTCACCTCTCTGCACGGGCACCCCGGGACTCCCCGGCGGGGCAGGAGCAGCGGGAAGGCGCCAGGAGCCCAGCGCTGCACCCACCTCTGTCAGAGCCCGGGGCTGCAAGGCCAGTGCCGCTCCTCCCCGCTCGTCTTCTGCCTTCACCCCGCTCTCCCCGCCCAGCGGCACGGGGCGCTCGGGGCTCAGGCCTGGCCTGGGCGCTGTTCGGGGAGAGCCCCTGCTTGGCCAGCGGCTGCCCAGCCTGTGCGGGGGTAAAGAAGAACGGCCCTGAGACCCCCGCCCTCCCCGGGGGCTGCGGGAGGCGGGGGCAGAGGTCCTGGAGGACCCAGGCGTGCGGGCGGCCTCGTGCCTCCTGCCCACCGGCGCTCGCTGCGGCACTGGAAGCGCCACGCGCTGCGGGCGGCACCGCGCTGCCTGTACCACAGGGACGAGCAGGGAGCAAAGAGCAAGCAGCGGTGCCATCGGGCGCCTGCACGGCTCGGGGCCAGCCCTGCTCAGCTGCCAGCGCCCCGCTGGGGCTGCGCTGCAGCAGCGAGGGAGGCTGCGGGTGCTGCTGGGGCACCTGAGGGCTCCTCAGCCTGCCCTCGGTGACGGGGACCAGGCTCCAACAGCACTGGGACACAGCAGGGCTGCTTCACCGGGGCCCCTGTAGATGCTGGGGGTGTTGCAGGGCTGCCAGGAAAGCGGTGCGGAGGTGACAGCAAGACGCAGAGGCAGAGGGCTGCCCGTTCGGAGCAGGGCTGATGGCAGGGGAAGTTTCTGCCACGGTGTGGAGGGACCCCAGCCCTCCTCGAGGCCGTCCTGCCCCGGGAGACGTTACCTGCTCGGGCTCCATCTGCTCCAGGCTGTCGCAGAACACTTCCCCCTCAGAGTCACTGGCCACCTGGCTACCCTCGCGCGTGTCGGCAGCAGGAGCCAGCCCTCCTCCTGGAAGGGAAGCACACGGCTCAGCCGCAGGCGGTGCCGGCGTGACAAAGGCGTTCGTAGGGCAGCGGAAGCCCCGTGCAGGCACGAGGCAGCAGGGCTGCAAGCGGGCACAAAGCCGGCGTCTGCGTGCACAAAGCAGGGTGGCAGGAGGAGGCCGGAGCTCTTCGGCGGGTGGCTCAGAGCAGCATTAACTCCACCTGCACGAGGCAGCAAAGCACCGCTCACGCTCCTGGGGAGGAAACTGAGGCACAGAGGGCGAAGGAACGGGCTGCTGCTGGATCAGCACCGCGGCCGGGAGTCCAGGGACCGAATTTTCTGTCCCCTCCCTGCCCAACGCGTTGTGGGGCCTCACTCACAAGCCCCAGCACGGGGCTTTTCAGGGCAGGTTTCTGCGCACGTCCAGCTCGCCCCAGGAAGAGGGCTGCCGTGTCCTGACAGCACAAACGCTGGCACGGAGCGCTGCAGCATCCAAGGCCCCAGGGAATTGAGTCGTGTCCCATCCTGTCCCCCCCCTCCAAGTCCAGCGCTGCTGAGGGAGACCACAGCACACCCCGTAAGTGCCACGGGTGCCACCAGCACCCAGGTGACAGCACCCGGCTGCGCTCACAGCCCCAGCCCACGCTCGGCCATGGGCGCTCGCTCCGTGACCATATACGCTCCTCGAGGGAGGGCCGGGCAGGACTCCTCCCTGCAGCACGAGGCCGAAGCAGGGGCCCCTCCGGGTGGGGAGAGCTGCGCGTGCCGCAGTGCGGGGGGGCACGGGGAGTTTGCTCTCCCCAGCACAGCGCCGGCAGCGGGTGGGTGTGCTGGGGCTGTGCAGATCCACCACCAGGGCACTGACAGCCCCACAGAGCGGCTCCTGGCCCCACCGCCTGGGCAAACTTGGCTCGAGCTGAGGGAGAACTTCCCCTCCCAGAGCACAGACCTCCCAGGGCGTTTTCCCCATCCGCAGGAGCACGTCTCACTCCCGGCCCTCAGCCCTCTGCGGCAGTTCAACAGGATCAGGCCCCTTTTGCACAGACACGAGCAACACGGAGGCACCCAACGCGCTCAGGGTTCCCCCGGGGTCCACAACAGCACCGAGAGCTGCCCCCACAAAAAGTTCTGGCTCCGCGTGACCGGGGCGGTGCCCGAAACACAGGCAGGGTCGGACCACACGTGCCTGAAGCCAACAGCTCTGCAGATGGACAGAAGCCCAGCCCGGCCCTGGCGCTGGTGCCTCCTTCACAGGGTCTCTGCCGGGTGCTGACCACGCCGGGGAGACCAACCTGGCGCTCGCTGCCCGTCCTGCTGCTCCCCGGGCAGCGCGTCCTCCCGCCGCTCCTGGGCCAGGCCGCTCGCTCGCTCGTCCTGGCTGGGGTCGGCCGCCTGCTCCTGCCCATCTGCACAGAGACAGAGAGAGGGAGAGCAAAATGAAGGCGCTGCGGACGTCCCCGTGGTGCAGCCCGCCCTGCTCAGCTCTGCGCTGGGCTCCTCACAGCTGTTTCCCCGCTGGGCAGAGCGGGGGACGTGCGGATTTGGGAGCCCGGTGCGGCGAGGATGTGTGCAGCGGTGAGCTCGATGGCTAACAGGAGAGGAGGAGAGGCTTTGCCCGGGGGCAGGCAGCAGGCAGAACGTGTCTGTATTTATATAGCAGCTCCCCCCATCTCCCAGGGTGCCCGGTGGGGCCCATGGGTTTAGCCAGCCACGCAGCCCTTCGGCAGCCGGGACATTGCTCCCCGCTCATGACCAGGCAGAGATGTGGCAACGCCGCCCTGCCAGCGCCTTGCCCACGCGCCTCCACGGGGCTGCGGTCCCCAGCCCGCCATCACGACAGGCTCCCGGCCACAGGACAGGACCGCACGGCGTAGGAGCGAGCGTGAAGGCTGCTCCGAGACCGCCACCGTCCCCAGGTCTCTGCTCAGAGCAACCCCTGCGCCTGCCCCACAGGGCACGGACCGGGCACCTCCACCCCGAGGAGCCGAGCTCCACCACCAGCCCCCGTGCGCCCGCGGGGCCGGAGGAGCAGCACCGCCTGGGCGGCAGGACGGAGGTGCTTAACTGTGGCTCCGGGGTTGCTTCAGTCTCGGCCTACGTGTGCAAAGACACTTGGGAAAGCTTTGTCGGCTCGAGACCTGCTGTGACCCTGCGCCGTTCACAACTGGGTTCCAAGTCGTGGTTTATGGTGCGCCGGCTGTAAATAAACAAGAACGAGTGTGGCTCGGCCACTGCACGCACCACCTCTGTCCTGCAAGGCGAGGGAAACCACGCAGCTCTCTGCAGGCCAGCGTCTGCCACGTTCTGAACGCACCTCGGGCACCGCTACCAGCGCCCACCCACCTTCCTCACCTGCAGAAGTTGCGGCAGCACAACATCTCAAGGCAGGTTTAAGAGCCTTTAACACAAATGACTCAACGGCTTAAGAAGTTCAGACTTTTAAGCCACGTTTCAGGCGCCTGGGGTTCGTTTGCTCTGCAGTGCTGGGTTTAGGTACAAACGAGGCTGTCATTTCTACGCGTCACTGTGCAGGGGGACACCCACGAGTGGGTAATGACTGGGAGGTTAGCCCCAGCTTCTATGTACCAGAGAAAAATAAAGTCTATTTGCATTTTAAAGGAACTAGATTTGATGTCAACATAGAGAACAAAAGCGTCTGGGCACCACGGGAAGGAGCAGCCACTGTAAGGCCAAGCCACGCAGTGTGCCCTCCAGACGACGTGTTTCAGCAGCTCTGCGGACACGGGGTGACAGTGGCTGTCAGAGTGGGGACAGCTGCCTGGGGACAGGCAGAGAGCGAGGCTGTTTGCCAGAGCTCTTCTGACATTAGGGAAGCACTGACAGTTTATACCTGCTGCGAATATACCCCAAAGCTCACCTGCTGCTGAGCTAATCTGCTGGCAATTAGGCACAGGCAGACGTCCAGATGCACAGCCCTTCTGCGGCAGCCACCCCTCTGAAACAGCACGGCTGGCTCTCAGACAGCCCAGCCCCTCACTCGCTCAACCACTTCTCGCAGGAACTACCCTGCTCCAGGGGTGAGAAGGGTCCCCAGCGACCCCTCAGCGTGAGACAGCAGCCACCAGCTGCATGTGGAAAGGGCTGGAAGGGGACTTCTTATGGTGCAAGGCTGTCCCAGCATCTCCAGATCCCACTAATCCCATTTCTCAACCCCTGTTTCTTCATCTCCACTCTGCTGCAAAAACAGGCACCTGTTTCTATCGGATGACCCTGGCTCTGGTTGGCAGCCCGCTCTGCCTGGAGGCGTGCCCATGCCCAGGATGACCAGGAGAAAGGAGAGCCCCATGGCCAGGGTGCTGAACCTGCGCCAAGCCCCTAGCTCTACCTCTGGCCGCACGCGGCCTTGGGGTGTTTGGAAGCCAAAGTTTTCTCCCCAGAAGTTTAGGGCAGAGAGAGCCAAGGCTGAGGAGCCACCTGCCGGAGAGCGGTGCTCAGACAAGCACCTCAGCAGCACCTGCTCGGGAGCTGGGGAGCCAGGCAGGACGTCGTGTGCCCCATCCCCTCCTGGGGAGCAGAGCCTCGAGGTGACAGCCGTACCGGGACAGCAGCAGCAGGGGAGCAGGCGTGAGGAGCACGGCACAGGAGTGAGGGGTGTGCGCGGCAGCCAGGGGGGCAGCGGGGCTCCCACTCACCCCCTTCCCCTTTGAAGAAGTCCTCAGGGGGACGCGGCATGTCGCGGATCACCTCGTAGAGCGGCTCGAAGTACTTGAACATCTCCCGCGTCGCCTCGTCCATGGGCACCGTGTCGATGACCTGGGGACAGCCACAGCTGCGGCGGGGCCCGGTGGGAGGCACCGGGCCGGGCCCGTCCCGCTCCCCGCTACCTTCTGGGCCACCTTCTTCATCTCGGCCACGTACGCGGCCATGGCCTCCTCCTTGGACATCCGCCCCAGGCTGTGCCAGGCATCCCTGCGGGACACGGCGCCGTGAGGCGGGGCCGGGCCGGGCCTGCACCGGCCCCGGAGCGGCCCCGACCCCCCGCTTACCACTTGTACCGGCCGATGGGGTCCCAGAAGCCGGGCCGGGGGCCCTGGCAGCGCCCCGCCGTCGCCTGCTTGTAGTAGCTGTAGAAGCGCAGCATCTCCTCGTAGGACGGCCGGTACGAGCCTGCGGCACCGCAAACGCCTCAGCGGGGCCGCGGCCGCCGCCGGGCCCGGTAACGGCCGAGCACCCCCCGGAGCCGGCAGCCCGGCCGCACTCACCGCTGCGGGGCAGCCCCTGGATGACGCGCACGGCGGCCCGGAACTGGGCCCCGCAGCCCGGCTCCGCCATGGCCCCGCCGCCGCCGCCGCCGCCCTGGTCCCGGTCTCGGCCTCGCCGAGCGCCTCTCCGTGAGGGGAGAAAGCGGAGCCAATCAGAGCGCGCCTTTCATCAGCGCCTCGGCGCCGTGCCCAATCAGCGCGCCGCTTCCGAAAAGGGCCGCGCTGCACCCTCCCCTCTCGCCCCGCTCGGTGAGCGGCGCGGCGGAGCCAATGGGAGCGCGGCGCGAGCGCTCCCTGCTGGATTAGGGGAGCGCGGCAGCCAATGGGAGCGCGGCTCGGTCGGGGAAGCAACGCCCCCTGCTGGCCGAGGGCGGGGCTGCAAGGCGGAGGGCAGGGGGCGGGGCCCCGGTACGGGGCGGGGGGGGGTGGAGAGGGACCGGGCCTGGGGCAGGGACAGGGCACGGGGACAGGGCACGGGGACAGGGCACGGGGACACCTTGGCCATGCTCCAGCACCGGTAACCGGGCAGTGCACAGGGACACCGGAGCACCGCAGTAGGGTGTTGAAGCGGGGTGCCAGGGTTGGGCATGGGGACGCTGGGACAGGCCCGTGGGATACTGGGAGCACTGGGAGACGCGCTGGGGGCACTGGGCAGGGCGGGCGTCATGGGGGGGGGGGCTCGTCACGGGGCGGGTGTCACTGCGTGGGGCAGGGGACTCACCGCGGGGCAGCTGGGCCTAGCGGGGCGATTGGTCATTGTTATGGTTAATTATAAAAATATCCTTTTGGTTAATATAAACAGATAATCGGGTTAATTGCTGTGGTGAGGAGGGGGCGGAACTGGGCATGGCGGCGCTTCCCCGGTCCCCACGGTGAGGCTGCAGGGCGTGGGTGTGCTGCGGGGGGACGTGGGTGGCACAGGGACACGGGTGGCAGGGAGGCGCACGGCGCCCTGGGGACATGGGCGTTACGGTGACAGGAGTGCCCGGGGGGCACAACCAGCCCGGGGACCACCACGGGCAGACCTGCAGTCACCTGGGGGCTGCCTGGGCACATCCCTCGGCCAGGGCTGGGTGTGGGGAGGGGGCCAGGCCCCGGCTGCCGGCAGCCCCCAGCACGACCACAGCTCGGTTTTCCCACATTTGGGGGGATTTGCCTTCACCTGAGCTCCGCATCCCGGACTCAGGAGGCTCAGGTGCAGAGAAAAGCCCTGGAACCGCCGCGTCCCCACCCAACAGGGCCGCGCCGCTTGGCGACATCGCCCGTGCTCGGTGCAAAAGTTCAAGACCCAGCAAAACAAGGCAGCGGGGAGGATTTTCCATCCTCCCGCGACTTCTGAGCTCCCACAGAGGATTCCTGCCCCCCCAGGACGGCGGCCTGGGCTCTGACTCACAGCAAAACCAGCCCCGGCCGTGGCGAACGCCCCGGCTCCAGCCCGCCGTGGCCTGGGCCCGATTCACAGGACACGTGCTGTGCTGGACAGGGCCGGGAATGCGAGCCGCTGGCCATCGGCTGCCTCCACATCACGGCAGAAAATGGCAACGCTGCGGGGGCCCGGGGTGGGATCTGCTCCCGCTGTGGGCCTTGAGGGATTTCCAAGCCGTGCTCCCCCCTCCTCCGGCCTCAGCCGTGTTTATTTTATGCAATAAGCCATTCTTTCCCCACTCGTAATCCTGCTATTAATAATATTGGTGGTGGCGATGTGTGTTTTTTTTTTTTTTTTTTTTTTCTGGGTTGTGGTTATGCAACTTGTTTTGATTCCCCGGCGCGGCCCAGGGCTGGTGCAGGATGAGGGGGGGAGAGACGTGTCCTACCCCCGGGGGCTGGTGGCTGCCGCCGTGCTCACGGCACCATTTCACGGTTCACTTCTCCCCCGGGATCTTCCCAAAATCGCTTGGTGTCAGCAGCTGAATTCCTGCCCGTGCAATTCCCCTCGGGGGCCGAGGGCTTGGAGCGGGGCCAGGGCAGAGCCCGGCTATCCAGTTGCAAGTGCATTTCAGGGTGGATGCAGCTGCTTTCCGAAGTTTTCCAGCAGAGAAAGGGGAGTTTTGCATCAATACACCAAATGCCTTCATTTTTGCATAAATACACCAAATGCCTTCTGCAGCTCCTAAATGGGTAAAAGTCGCGGCCCAAGCAGAAGGTGGCACTGCCCCGGGCTCTGCTGCCCCTCGTTAAAATTCCCCAAGTCCCCACGTCCCCAAAGGCATCAGCACCCCAGAACCGCGTCCGAGGGGCTGCCCAGATGTTCCCCCCAGCTGCCCTCATGTGCCCCCAGCTCACCCAGGTGTCGCACCGTGGTGCCCAGACACCACCCCGAGCTGCCCAGGTGTTGCCCTGGATCCTCAGACATTGTTCCAGGATGCTCACAAACCATCCAGGACACCCGGGTGTTGCTCCAGGGGCCTGAGGGTCTCCCTTGACGTACAGGTGTTGCTCCAGGATAACCAGAGGTGGCCCCAGAGATGCCCTGATGTCATTCTGTGGTGCCCAGGTGTTGCCCTGGGTGTACAGATGCTGCCCCAGGGTGCCCAGAGGTCACCCAGGGTGCTCAGATGTTGCTCCAGGACGACCAGAGGTTGCTCCAGAGATGCCTGGATTTACAGACGTCCCCCCAGAGCGCCCAGAGATTGTCCATAGTGCCCAGATGTCACCCCAGGGTGCCCAGATGTTGTCACAGGTTACTCTCCGGTCCCACACGTGGCCACGGTCACCCCCTGCCTGACCAGCGCTATTCCCCCCGCCCCGTGCTGTGGTTCCCATTTCCTTGCTTTGTGCTGCAGCTCCTGGTCCCCACGTCCCGGCCTGGGGCAGCCTCTTGTCCCCCAGTGCTGGCAGTTTTGGCAAGAAGTGGTAACTGCCAGGTGGAGGCAGCCCTTGTCATCGGCACAGGGCTTGAAATCAATGCCTGGCTCGGGTGGAGGGGGAGGGGAGCCTGGGATGGGGCCGGGGGCTCTCCCTCCGTGCCCACCCGTCTGTCCGTCCCCTCTGACCTGACCTGAGCAAGGAGAGAGCCCGCCACAGCCGGGGAAGAGGTGGAAACGGGTACAAATGGAGTGAATTGGGGTAAATCCCCCCCATTGCACATATCTGCACACACACACACGTGTATGCACACACACATGCACACACGTCCACAGCAGCACACACGTGCACACGGCTGCCTGCACACGTGTAGGTGTGCACACGCGTGCCATGCACACACATCCTCCGCGGTGTCACGTGGAGGCGAGGGGACATGGTGACACGGCTCCTTTGCTGCAGGCCTTGGTGCCAAAAGCTTTGGTGCCAGGATCTGAACCCCAGCTGCAGCGGGACCCCAGGCAAGGCCGCCCTGTCCTGCACCACCAGCGCGGCCGTGTCCCCTCGTGCCACCAGGCTGCCACCACCCTGGCAGGCCAGAACAGCGTCACCCGGTCCGAGGGCACTGGGTGCCACCGGAGCTGTGACAAGACGCTGTCCCCAGGTGTGGTGGCAGAGGGGTGGCCCACGTGTCCCACCTGATGCTTGGCACCAGCTCCACCGGCAGCCATGTCCCCGGGCAAAGCGCGGTCCTGTGACAGAGATGGGGGGCCCCTGGTGTCGGCCCCTGGGTTCAACCCCCCCGGTACTGCTCCCCCCCGGTGCAGAACGCCCGGTA
>CM021723.1:5347186-5584747 GCA_011074415.1 Stictonetta naevosa | reverse complement strand
AGGGTTAGGATTTCAAGAGTTTTTAGGGATGGGGCGTTAGGGTTTTTAGGATTAGGGTTGTAAGGCTTTTTAGGGTTAGGGCTTTAGGGTTTTAAGGACTGGGGCTTTAGGGTTTTTAGGGTTATGATTTTAAGAGTTTTTAGGGTTGGGTTAGGCTTGCAAGGCTTTTTAGGGTGAGGGCTTTAGGTTTTAGGATTTCAGCCCTAACCCTAAGAATTTCTTCCCCCCTCAGTACATTCCAGCCCTGCACGCCACTTCCGCTCACACGCCACAAAGCAAATACAGAGTAACATTGTCATCCTATCCATAAATATGCTAGAACAATTACTCACCTGCATGCAGAGCTGCATGCAATAAAGGCACCTACTACTATATAGATTGCTTTACTCTAACAGATCCCACTAGTTATTACCTCAAAAAGAATTGCATTACGGTCTCTACTTGGAAACACACCATAGACTCCAACCCACCTAAATAACCCTGCAACTGACTAAAGGAAAAACAAAGCACTTACCCCAACGAGCTGCCCAGGCACAATGAGCACTCCGATGGCATGCCTGGGGCTCATATACCATTTGGCTCATGCGCTGAACTCGGCCCGGCCGGCGCCGCGATCACAGCCTTATCCTTTACAAATGATAAAGATAATTCTGATATGATGCGGCTCAGTCTCTTGGTAATACCGCGCCTATGTGGCAAGCCTCTTGCAGTGTGTACTCAAGCTCTTTCAGTCCTCTGCAGAGTTACACAAATGGCTTGATACAGCTAGAGATTAAAATATAACCCAAAACCAGAAGTGTACCACACCATCCCTAAAACAAGTGAGCCAGCAACCTCTGCTAAACATCCCTCTATTAAGTGAATTCCAAGCACTGAAAATCTAGAAATCCATAGACTCCAACCTGCTGAAAGAACCCTACAACTGACTGAAGAAAAACAAAGCACTTACCCCAAAGAGCAGTCCAGGCACAATGAACTCTTTACTGGCATGCCTGGCGCTCATAAAACATTTGGGCCCACCCAGCACCCAAACCCAATCACCTGGGAAAGGGGAGAGGCAAAGCACAAGAAAGTAGAAAGAGAACAGGACGAGCAGCAGCTTTTTTTTTTTTTCACGAGCAGGTGCTGTCCCTAGAACAGCAGGCATGGCTTCCCAAACCATTTTTCTGGAAAAAGCACAAATGGGAAGAGCAGAAATTTGCACTCCATGCCATCTTGGTGACGAAGTAACTGCCTTGAGCAACGTGCCTCTTTTGGCTGGGAAGCTGAGCAGCAGCAAGCAGAAACACTACATTTGTTACCAGGACAAAAAAGGCAGTGAAATGATAACAACTAACCCAATGTGGCCAACGGAAAGCTCAGAGCCCAAAGACCACAACTCTCAGCTTGCTGCGGGACCAGGTTCTCATGGCAGCTTGACACTGCGGACACCGCAGAGCCAGCCCCGGGCTTCCCGACCTGCAGCCCAGTGCCCGCAGACCCGTGCCTGCACCCCCCCGCCATCCGCGCCTGGGCTTTCCCTGCCCCAGCCGCCGATCCCGTGGCACCCGGCTTCCCCAACGCCCTCCCCTGTCCTGGGGGTCCTGTCGGGAACCCCCAGCCTCCCCCTACACTTGTGCCTCTGCAAGCAGCCCCCGCCACACAGAGCTGTCCCCTCCGCCGGCCCGGGGAGCAAAGACAGCACAGGGCTGCCCTGCCCGCTCCCAGAATAGGAAGCTACCCTCCCCACCCGGCAGGGCTGCCCCTGCACGCCGAGGGGCCATCCGCATCCAGCAGCCGACGGACACGGGGCCAAACCCCCCCTCCGGCCCCTGCCCCCTCCACACCCACTCTGCTACAGAACCTGCACCCACATACGCATGGTGACAGCCGCTTCCCAGGGCCGCAACCACCAAAAGGGGTGCGGCTCAGAAAGCAAACTTTATTAAACTGCTGTGCAGGACGCCCAGGAGGGGGGGCTGCACTGGGGTTCCCTGCCCAGTAGTTCTCCCCTTCCCCTGGCAGGCAAGGCATCAAGTGGCATCCTTCTGTCCCTGTGTCCATCCCTGTGTGGGGAATGGATGCTGGAAGTGGGCTTCTCACTATTGCATTTGGTAGTTGTGGAGTAATTGCCTGAAGTAACTAGGCAAATTAAACTAATATTCACCTTTTAAAGAAAATATACAGCATTGAAGAAGCTTTCAGGGTGGAGGGTAGCTGCGCTACCTAAGCGTTCCCTAGGCCTCAAGCCTTAGATGCTATCGCACAAGGGGAAGCTGGTGTGCTGACTCTAAGGAAGAGGACGGAGCGTAGAGCGGAGTGGAGACACTGTGGCTAAGCTCTGCGACCAGATGGGGACCCTATAAAGAGGCTGGGCCACTATAAATCAGTTGGACTTCAGGTAAAAACGCTTTGGGAACCAAAATGTAGCCCTAAATGTCCTCTAGGGCTTTCTGTGCACCCACAGCATTTCCTGTGTAGAAAGGTAGTTTGTCTTTATGCATGGCAAACTCATGGTCTGAGTTAATGAGAACTAAAGACTGCTTATTAAAAGCTGCTTCTCAGTGTTTCATGCAAGTTCATACATATTAGCTAATTTAACCTAGAAGTTCAAGATAGATAGATAGATAGAAGATGTATCATTTTTCTGTTAATTTTATTTTTATACATATCTGGTCAAAGAATATTAATGAAATACTTTATTCAGAGATTAATGGCAAAATATAGTGAAATCAGTGAATATTTCTCTTTAAGTAGAAAACTGATATGATAGTCATACATTTGGTAGTTTCACACAGGGCAAAGTATGAGGATACTGTTGAAAATCTTATGCATTTATACATAGCATAGCAGGTGGCTGCAGGACCTAGCTGGGAATGTTGCAGTCAGGCAGGGGATGTGACTGGGCTTCTGGGGTCCCTGCTTTTGTCAACACTGCCACTTCTCAGAAAACCATTTATGGTGCTCTTCAGCTCTGGGCACTCACTAGGCTGTCTGACAGCCCTCTGTGCACTGCCAGGGGCAGCCACAGCCCCCCACAACTCCAGAACCCACTGCTCCTCTGCCCAGGAAATACTGGGAAAGGCCAGTTCCAGCCCTGTTTTCTCCTGTGATTGGAAAGGAGTGGGCACACACTGCTCCATTCCGTCTGGGCATTCAGGTAGCAACTCGGAACCCTCGCAAGTCTCAGCATTCCCCCGTCCTGGACACCGTACCAGGACAGTCCCTATCTGTCTTCAATACACCAGGACTACAGTTCCCAGGACAACCTGCGCGCAGCGGGAGAGAAACAGCCAATGGGAAGTGGCCTTGCTCAGCCAGATGGCCGCCGCCGTGCTCGCATGGAATTGTATGCTGCCCGGGAAGGCGGAGAAGAACTACACTTCCCAGAATTCCACGAAGAAGCGTGGGCCAATAAGAAGTGGGCGTCTTGGCATAGTGCGCAGACGCAGTGTGGCTGGTGGTCGTGGATTCATGTGGAGGTCAGGGGCGCTGCGGGAGGAGGAGAGAGAGAGAGAGAGAGAGAGAGAGAGAGGAAAAAAAAAGAAAGAAAGAAAAAGAAAGAAAGAAACGGGGACGGCGCGGTCGGCTCCGGGGCCCGGGGGTGCTGTGTGGGAGCGGGCTGAGCTGAGCTGAGCTGAGCTGCGGGAGGCAGCAGGACGTGGGCTCGCGAGGCGCCCGGCCTAGGGGTGAGCGGCCTTGGAGCGGGTGGAAGGAAGGAGGATGGGGGGGGGGTCAAGGTGCAGGCCGGCGCCGGAGGGGGGGCCAGGGGGTGGGCAGTGTAGAAGAGAGCGGGGATCGGGGCAGCGCGAGGGGATGGGGAGAGCTGTGGCCTGGGGGCAGGCGGCCTGGGCCTGCAGGGTGGTGCTGCAGTAGGGGAGAGACCCTATAGCACGGTATCTGCGAGACCTTGGGCTTAGAGCCCCAGGGAGAAGTAGCGCGAGATGTCAGGGTGGAGGATGCTGGTGTGGCTGCAGGGGCCGTTGAGTGGGAGGAAAAAGTTGCTGGAGTGAATGCTAACATTGCAGGTAGGGATTTCTGGAGGAGGATTAACTCTCAGATTTGTAGGCAAGCGCATGCAAAGTTGTGTGTTTTTGCAGGAGGGGCTTCTTAAAGGGGATAGAACTTCACATGTGAAATGGCTGCAAAAGTGTTCGAAAGCCTTGGGAAATTTGGCCTGGGGTTGGCTGTTGCAGGTGGAGTAGTTAATTCTGCTCTTTACAATGGTGAGTGGCAGTATATCTTTTACTTCATAAAGGATATCACTTTATATTCTTTTTGTCAGCATTTTGGTTGCTCTGTGCTTTTATTGCTAATGGCATCTGGGGAAAACAGTCATGAAGCCTTGCTGAGCTGTTTTATATCTTTTACGTTCTATAGGCAAGAGGATTGCAGAGTCCTTTCTCAAGAAAGCTGTCAATTAGATGCTGCTCTTGTGAGCAGCCTGAGGGGTCACCAGTTATGGCTGAGACTTTTTATTTGTTGTTCCTGACAGTATAATTAATCTCACCAGTTTCCTATACCAAAAGATCTTAACCCATCTCAGTAGATTGTTTCTACAGAGAAGGTTCTGACCGTGTGTACTTTAAACTGATGATAATAGTTAAACCACTATTTCTTCCACAGTTGATGCAGGCCACAGAGCCGTTATCTTTGACCGATTCCGTGGGGTCCAGGACACAGTGGTAGGAGAAGGTACCCACTTCCTCATCCCCTGGGTACAGAAACCAATCATTTTTGATTGCCGTTCTCGCCCTCGTAATATACCTGTCATCACTGGCAGCAAAGGTGAGTATTTGAACCAGACAGCTGTAAGACTACACTGCTTAGTTAGCAGCTAGATGGACATAGGCATGAGAAAAAGCTTTATCACAGTCATGACTTCTGTGATCTCTAACCTGCAGAAAAGTAATATTTATGTGAGGCTTTTCTCTTCTGGACACGGGGTTTCCATGTATGCTGAGTCCAGTTTGGCACAGCATCAGTAATGATTTGATCTGTCTTTCAGTTACAGAATGGATTAGGGGATCCTTCCTTCAGTTCTTAAGTCTTCCCTTAAATATAAAATTTCTATGTGTACAGTAGTGTCAGTAATTTCCTGCATTGCAAGCTGAAGCTTAAATCCTATCTGTAAGGAAGATTTGGATCCCTGCATGGAAGGAGTATTAAAAGTTACTAAATTTTGTTGGCAAAAAGAAGTCTGAGTGTTTATCCTTTCTTATTTAGTTACTCTGGAGAGGACAACTTCAGAATATTTCCTATTGCTGTGGTTTGCAGCTAAACTTCTGACTGTATTTCTCCAGATCTGCAGAATGTGAACATCACATTGCGTATTCTGTTTAGACCAGTGACTGCCCAGTTACCCCGGATTTTCACAAGTATTGGAGAGGACTATGATGAGCGTGTTCTGCCCTCAATCACAACTGAAATCCTTAAGTCTGTTGTGGTAAGAATGGTGTGAGAACTGCTGAGCTCCACCTGTCACCTTTCTTTCTTCTTTTTAGTATCCAAGGGACCTGATAGAGTGTAGAAGATGTAAGATGTAGTGATCCAACCTAAGAAATCTCTTTCCACCTCCAGCTCTAATGGGCAATCCAGAAGAGCTAACTGTAGCTATGCTACAATTTTGTGTTCCTCTGTCATTCTAACTGCTTGGCCTTTATTCAGGTGGAATGATGTCTGGATGGAAGGGGGCTTCTTCATGACTTGCTGTTAGCGCTGCCTTTCAGAGTGGGAGTCTGAGTCAGAAGACTTGGATTCTTGGTTCTCCGGTTTTGGAAGCATCCCCAGGGGACTACAGAATAAGCACTAACCATCTGTAGTACAGTTTGTATGTTTTTACGTGAGGTGCTCAGTTGGACAGCAATTCCCAATCTTTCTCTTAATTCAAATAGAATCATTTAGGTTAGAAAAGATGATTAAGATCATCAAGTCTAACCATCACTTAACACTACCAAGTCCATCACTAAACCATGTCCCTAAATACTACATCCACACATCTCTTATATATATCCAGGGATGGTGACTCCAACACTTCTCTGGGCAGCCTGTTCCAATGCTGAAATGCATGGAGAATCATTTATAGGAGCCTTTTTCTCACTGTTGTTCACCCTGACTTCAGGCTCGCTTTGATGCTGGAGAATTGATCACTCAAAGAGAGCTGGTCTCCAGGCAAGTGAGTGAAGACCTCACAGAGAGAGCAGCAACTTTTGGCCTCATTCTGGATGATGTATCCTTGGTAAGGGTTCTTCCTTTTCAGATTTTTCTCTTTGCCCAAATAAGAGCAGTAGGGAAGAGAATCGATGGATGACCAAAGAAGGGGCCTGGAAGTTTAGACTGTTTGTCTGCAGTTACATGTGATATAGTGGTTACAGTTCAAGTCAGTACCTCTAGTTTTGTCACTGGCCTTCTGTGACCTTGAACAAGCTCTTTCAAGCTCCAATGCACTGGCTTATCAACAGACTTCACTACTGTCGGGGTTTTATAGTTAAAAATGAGAAGAAAATGATTATGTGGGTGATAGATCAGTCTGCAGTTTGCTGTAAAGAAAGGCTGCTGTTCCACAGGCACCCTGAGACACGTGGAGAAAGTCTTAGGCACAAGGAGGTAGTGAAAATGTACAACTCTGATAGCATTCTTTTTTTCTACTATGTGTACTACTTCCTCCTAGTTGTGATGTCTTCTAAGGCTATTCAAGGGTGGGAGCTCTCCCCTCCTTCCCTCTACCTCCTTATAAGCTTGGAAAATGAAACCTTGTGCAGTCTGACTTGTATGTCCGTATCTCTCTTCTGGGATTTCCTTCACAAAATCTGCCTAGAGTAAGTAACTCTCATTTAGCTTTGAACACATAGGAATTGTTCACAGGAAGGTGGCTTTAATTATTTTTTAACTTTTTTTTTTTTATGAATACACCACTTAAGGAAACTCCCCTTTCCCCTGTAACATCCCAGTGATCTGTATGCGTCTACAGCAGCTCAGGCAGAGCACGCCAGTGAATAATTGAGCGTGAAAAGTTCATGGCTGCTTGGCAGACTGCAGGCCCCCCTGGCAAGGGAGGGGAGCAAACAGACTCCCTCCTCTAGGTGTGCAAGCAAGTGAGGTCAGGAGAGCATGGTATGTCCCTTAAGGTACTGATGTTAACCCATCCGCTGGATTGGAGTTGTGCTTATGGTTTCTCTCTGGACACTTCCAAACAAGTTGGGTAGGCCTGCTTGGTATAGTTCCTGTTACTTTGCAGTTCTTTTAGGGATACTGGTTTTCCATCTTCACAGATACAGGCAGGCTGCCTTCTACCTCAGAGGTGTGCTGTTCATAGCAGTGCTGCAGTAAATTGTCATTGTTGCGGACTGTGATTTCTGTCCTCCAGACACATCTGACCTTTGGCAAGGAGTTCACTGAGGCGGTTGAAATGAAGCAAGTGGCCCAGCAAGAAGCAGAGCGAGCCAGATTTATTGTGGAAAAGGTACATTATCCTTCAGAGGAACTTTCACTTGGAAACAGTCCCTGGTATCTCTTTGCCAGTCCAGCTCGTAGTAAACATCTCCTGTTCAGTACCCTGAACAGGTGAATGACAGATGTCACTGAGGGTCATAATGCTTATACAGCTCTCAGCTCTGGCACATCATTGTTGGATAGGTAAAACCTAAGGTTCTTTTCTTGTTTATTATTTTTTTCCCTTTTTTTTATTTCATGTCACAGTCTTGTAAGACTTCAGGACAGAAGTGCCTGCAAGGATGAGCAGACAGAATACACTCAAGGGAATATGTTACTTATAAATGGGGTTAAAGGTTGAGATTTTTGCAACCTGAGTGATCCTGCTGTTTGTGAATTTTGAGAGGTGGCTGAAGTTTTCCATGGTGTTTGGTATCATGGGCATGAGGCCTGTGTCATAGGAGTGTTATTAATTGCATGTGAGACTGTGTAATCTCACATCAACCTGGGATGTCAGTGAGGAGCCTGAACACCCACAGAAATAATTTCAAGTAAAACTACCCTGATAGAGCTGAGAACCTGCTGAACACCTGTTAAGATTGCAAGAACCTGAAACTACACCCAGAATTCATCCAGTGGATGTAGTAAGATGCATGTAATCAGACAGGATAATTAAACAGCAGAAGAGTTTATTTAGCTCCACTGGCGAAGATCTCAAATTTTTTTTAGATAACTTTCTATTAGGAGTACCCTTAGGTGGGTTGATATTTCATGAGGTTAAGATAAGACAATTTCAAAAAGACTTTTAAACCTTTTTTCCGCAGTAGACAAAAAAAGTCAAAATACAGCTTTAGAATAAAATCACCTTCTATTTTATCTCTCTTAAGTCTCCTGCTTGGGGAAAGAGCAGTAGGGTGAAGTAGGAATTGCTACTTCAAACAAGACAGTAGCATTTTCCTTCCTTATTGCTCTTGTTTTCTGTTTAATTTTCCTTCTCATTTGTTCCCTCTCAGGCTGAGCAGCAGAAGAAAGCAGCTGTCATCTCTGCTGAGGGAGACTCAAAAGCAGCTGAGCTGATTGCCAATTCACTGGCCACTGCAGGTGATGGCTTGATTGAACTACGCAAGCTGGAGGCAGCTGAAGACATTGCTTACCAGCTCTCACGGTCCCGCAACATCACCTACCTGCCTTCTGGACAGTCTGTGCTCCTCCAGCTGCCACAGTGAACCTGGCTTTGCAGCTGTAGGTAGCCTGATCACCTTTATCTACCAGATCAGCCCTTTGCAAAAGAATCTTTGTAATTTCCTGGTTGCCTGAAAGCAGAGAAAATTAAAATACAATTGATTTTGAATACTTAAATAAAACTGAACGCTCTTCAGAACAAACCAGCTTTCCTCCCATGTGTGGTCAGAGTAGTGGCTCCACTGACTGTTAAGCTAGGTTTGAGAATTGCACCTTTTCATGCAGTCTGTGCAACAGGAGCAGTTTTCATCTGTTTGCTCCTGGCACAAACAAGTAGCCCAGGAGCCTCCCAGAATGTGAGTGCTTGTATCAGGTGCCACGGTGATGTTCAGAAAGTTTAGGCTGGCTGACCAGGGGTTGTCACATAGTTATAGGTCTTGGACTATGGAATAGGGATGCTCAGGGCTTGCTCTTCAGGGATACCTTATAGCAGCCTTCCAGTACCTAAAGGGGGCTACAGGAAAGCTGTTGAAGGACTCTTTGTCAGGGATTATGGTGACAGGACAAGGAATAATAGTTTCAAACCAAAAAAAGGTAGGTTTAGATTAGATATTAGGAAGAAATTTTTTACTATGAAGGCGGTGAGACACTGGAAAAGGTTGCCCAGAGAAGCTGTGGATGTACCATTCCTGGAATTGTTTGAGGTCAGGATGGATGGGACTTTGAGCAACCTGGTCTGGTGGGAGGTTTCCCTGGCCATGGCAGGGGGGTTGGAATTAGATGCTATTTAAGGTCCCTTTCAACCCAAGCCATTCTGTGATTCTATAACAGGCTGCATTAGCTCAAAAGAACACTTGAGAAGAGGTCACCTCTCTCAGAAGGCAAAATTAATACAAACTGGAGTGGATGAGGCCGGCAGCCAGGCTGCTCTCCCACCGGCAGCATCAATTCTACTCTATGCACGGGGAGAGTGGTGTGGACAAAGACATGTGTGTGCCTCTTCCCCCCCCCGTATGGACAGGTGAGCAGGTCACCCTTCCCTGAGCTAAGGATGCACGGAGTGGACCTGGACAAGGGCACACACAATAGTACACAGTGTTTGGGGATGGGGGGAGAGCACAAGCTGCCATACAAGCTTTCTGACAGGCAGTGCTGTGCCCGCAGGCAGGCACAAACATTTACTCCCTGTACCAGGATGTGCTGTTAAACCTCTGATGCCCATTTGACTCTCTATTGAGCATTTCTGATCCCTTCTCCAGGCTTTAACCCCTTTAACCTACAGTAACATACTGAAGTGTGCAAATGTCTGTCTCCTTTTCTAACGCTGGTCCCAGGGTGGCTTGGCTTTACAGTGCATCTCTTTGTAGCCCTTTCAGTGTTCCTTCTGAGCCCTTCTCCTAACCCCCAAAGGCCTTCCCTAGCTCAATACTAATTCAGGGTGGACACAAGTAACAGAAACATCTAGAGTAACTTCAGTGGCACAAGCTCATTTAGCTTGATATTAGTAAACTGCATTGAGTCTTTGGATCCAGACCGTTAGTATGATGATTTCATACCGGAAGACCCGGTGTTAGTAAAAACTTGGCAGTTTTTTAATCTGAAACCCTGTATTTAGTTGGCACCAGAGCAATTACAGTAATGGCAACACAGGTTTGTTGCTTGTATTTCTCTGAATACAGCCCAAAAACTAACCTATGGGGACCCAGTTTGAGGCAAGGTCTTCTGTTTATAGGCAATGAGAGACCTGCTGGGGCTGCTGCAGGGCCCTGCATGGGGGAGCACAACCCTCCATACTGGCAAAAAGTTGCTAGAACGCATCTCCCACTTGAGACTGAAGAGCAGCAGTTGGTTGCCACCTTCGCACATCAATGCCCTACAATCCATAGTGAAATCTCCCTGCCCGCCCCAATCTGCTTTGGCTGCAAACTTCCAAAGAGGTGGTCTGGGTGCTTTTTTCTTCCCTACTTTCCCCCCAGGAGATTTGGTTTTACTTCTCTTTCCTTTCATGCTAGTGGAAGAGCTCAGCTTTTGCAGCTGGGCAGCTGGTCTGTTAGTAATGTTCAGACCAGCCAAACAAACTTTTGTTCATGATAAAGAGGATTTCCACTGTTCACCCTCTCTCTTCCTATTTAATAGATAACCAGCCTATCTGACTTGTGAGGATACAATCAAAAGCAACCATATGGTCAGATACTCTGGAGCAGTCGTAATTTGCAGAATGGCTGCTGCATAGGAATGGGCATCTACTTCCTGATAGCTACTGATGCACCAGAGCTGCTGACACCTCTCCAGGTAGGGGAGCTACCCAAGCTTGTAATGATTTGTACCCTGCAGCAAACTGGCAGCATGTCTGAAGCAGTTAGAATAAGGAATAGGGAGGAGTTTCCTTATAGCTCCCTTTGTGCTGTTTATATCCACATGGATCAAGCAGAAAATGCCTCTGTCCTAAAATGCAGAGGATGGGGGAGAAACACTCATGGTAGGAGGTAGGAAGTGATTAATTGCCTATTCCAGGCTAGAGCTCAGAGGACTCTCAGATGGGAGATAGGGAGCAATTCTTAGGGCCAAATTTAGTTTAATTATTCCTCACCTGGCACTAGATAGCACTGAGGGCAGAGATGTTCCTCATATGCCAGTTTTCCATCAGCAGAATTAAACTGATTTCAGCCCAGCAAGTCCATCCTGACATACACTAGCGTAAGTAAATCTCAGAGGTGGGTCAGGTTTACTTAGAGGTGACAACTCCCTGTGCTTTGTTTTTCTGCTTGGTGAAGCATGAGGTGAGAGTCACACCTAGTGAGAAATATCAGTGATGGGGAACAGTGTACTCTAGCTAAGGGGATGCAGAACAAACTCCAGAGAAGGTGACGTATCTGATGTCTCAGAAGAAATACAGTGGACACTTCTTTTAACCATGTGCTCACCATAACCATGGTAGGTTCACCTTCCCCACCCATAGAAAGTAATAAAAAATAAATTTATGGGCAAAGTGCGGTAGAGCAGCCATACATTTCTTGCTGAGCTCTTTCCCAGAAAGGAAAGGAACTAGAGAAGCTGGGGAGACACCAAGGGGACCTGTCCCACTCAAAGAAAGCATCATCACAGTTAGTGGTTCAGCTACAGCAGCCATTTGTTGCAGCTGCCTTAGCCAGGCTGAGTTTAAACTCTTAATGCACATGGCCCTGTAAAATCATGCTGAAAACACCTGTCCTTGCTGTGTCCCTGAAGAGTTGCCCCTCAGAGCCGAGATTCCTGCAGCATTAAAATACTTACCGGGGAAAGCTGTGTGTGTCTTCTCAGAAATGCAGAAAGTCACCACTACCACTGGTGAGCACCTCAGTGTGGAATTCTGCTTCTCAGGTGTTTGTTTATTGTACGAACACTACCTACATCCTGCTGCCCTTGAGGTCTAATCTAGGGTATGAGGAGATGCTGGTGTGTGTTAACTTCGCAATATTATTTGAAGGCAGATAACCTTTAATTGTGACCTAACGCTGAACTAGTAAAGGTGAATGGAGAGGGGGGACAGAAATTTCCTCTTTGAACTTATGTTTTGCTCTTATACAGTCTCAAAGGACAGCACTCAGGGGTGGTAGTTCCTTCAGAGAGCATAGGGCTTCCTCCGACATGAGCTAGCAGGAAAAGCCCTTTCTTTTCCTTTTGTTTCTTTTCCTATTGCTTGAAAGGATCCTGAATCCTGCAGGACATAGCAGGATACCTAAAAGATAAAGTGTTGGTCTAAGAGAACTTGGTTGGGTTACAGTCTAGATCAGCAAGCTGTCAGCATCCCTGCCCCTGCCTAAGTTTCTCTTCTTACCCTTGGCTTGTTTTCCCAGATGGGGCTGGGCCTGTTTGTTGCAACATCCTTGAGCAGCACCTTTCTCCAAGGACATTCCTCCTTTGGGAAAGGAGAAAGAGTCCCACTCGCAACTGCATACTCGTGAGGTCCTTGATGCTGAGTCATGCCCAGTTCAGGCTGTCCCCAAAACAGAACTGTTAGGATGTGGAAGCCTCAGCAAAACGGCAAGCTTGTGGAAAATAGCTAGTGCTGTTCCACCAAATCCTTCTTAGTGCCAGCTCCAGCACCAGCACCAACAAGCTACCAAGAGTCACCTCTCACTTTGGGAAGAGGCAGGAAGGCAGCCTATCTCCCTGTTGGCTGTTGGAAGAAAGAATGCTAGAAAGGCTGTTTCATTGGCTGCTGAGAGTTTCCCAAGAAATCATTATAGCAAGAGCCCTGATGAAGCAGACAGTCATCGCTGCCTGGGTGAAATAGAGAATTCTCTTAAATTGTGCTTCGTTCCACAGCAGCACAGTTCACATGGGATTGCAGGCCCTGGACTAGACAGACATCTCCCTTACCAGAGGACTCCAGCCTGGGATTACTACCTGGTAAGACACAAAAAACAACCAGAGCAGCCAGCTCAGAGATTGCCCAGGAATGCTCAGTTTTGCAAACCCAAGAAGCTGAACCATGCCACAAGAAAATTAACTGCTGATATATGTAGGAACTCAACTCTGTTTGATTTTCCACTCCCCATGCTATTCTGCAGCTGGTGTGCTAGTGGTTATCCCCAACACAGAGAGAGCTGCATCTCAGCAATATTCGTACTCATTAGGTTTGCTTTCTCAGCAAGTCTAGAACATCCATTCCTATAGGAAAACAACAAAAAAAAACAGAGGTGGGTAACACTGTGTTCTGGTGTGTGAAGTAACTGGTCCTGCAAGTTCTCATACTGTTACTGTATTTTTTAACCCTGAAAGGTCCTAAGCCACTTAGCAAGAAATGATCTGGTATCCAGCAGAGGATAATTTCACCTACTGTTGTATTGCTGCTACTTCTGGAGTGAGCTGCAAAAAGCTCCCTTCTGAAACACTGCCACAGTTTAAGGCAGGAAATGAAGATCTGTATCACCTGTTCCTGACGCTGCGTGCAATGAGGAAGATGTATGAGAGCATTT
This sequence comes from Stictonetta naevosa, assembly GCA_011074415.1. NCBI lineage: Eukaryota > Metazoa > Chordata > Aves > Anseriformes > Anatidae > Stictonetta > Stictonetta naevosa. The sequence goes on along the minus strand of CM021723.1, from coordinate 5,571,194 downwards.
CCCATGCTGGTTATACTTTAGCGAGAAGAAAAATGCCAGAAGGGGCAAGGGAGCACAGCACCTTGCTGAACAGTGAACAAGATGCACAAATTTGCCTCTAGAAGTTAAACAAGTGTGAAGGGAAAGCAGAGATGACAGCAAGGAAAACAGAGGGCTGTGATAAAGATCTGTGGCTATGAGGCAGGTGTGTGCTAGGGAGTAGATCACGTGCAACCGGAGATGTGGGACCGTTCCTGCATTTTGTTTCCCTCTACCTGGCTGACATGTCTTTTCACATCAAAAACTAGATCAAAGAGAGGGATGTAAAGAACTGAAGGTAGTGGCTGAGTATAGCAGCAAACCACTCAGCTGGATCTCTCCCTAGGAGACGTGAGGAGCTGTCTCCTGCTAGTTGTTTGACTAAAGGCAAAACGTGCAAATGCAGGCTGCCCTGGGCATTCAGGAGACAAACCACACAGGGGGACTGGGAAGAGTCAGTCTCCTCTGCAGCAGACCATTCCCCAGCACTAGTGCTTAAATGACACAGCAGGATGATAAGGACAAATGCTTTGGTGTCATCATGTCAGAAGTCCTTCAGACTCAGTATTTGCACTTCACGGAATGGTTCAGGTTAAAAGGGACCTTAAGGACCATCTAGTTCCAACCACCCTGCCATGGGCAGCGATGCCACCCACTAGATCAGGTTGCCCAGTCTGGCCTTGAACACCTCCAGGGATGGGGCATCCACAGCTTCTCTGGACAACTTTTTCCAGTGCCTCACCTTACCCTCTGAATAAAGAATTTCCTCCTAATCTCTAATTAAATATTCCCTCTTTTAGTTTGAAAACATTTCCCTTTGTCCTCTCGCTATCTTCCTGTGTAAAAAGTCACTCTTCATATTTCTTTATAAGCTCCCATTTAAGCACAATGAGGTCTCCCTGTATCCTTCTCTTCTCCAGGCTGAACATCCCCAGCTTTTTGTCTTTCTTCATAGGAGAGGTCCCATATTTCCCCCCCCTCTCCCTCTGCAGAGTTCTGGTGTCTGCTGAGAAAGAGGGACTTAATAATTCCTTTTTAATTTAGGCACAGCTCATGGGTGGAGTGACATCACCCTTGTTGGCATCACCTGAAACTGAGGACATGGAGCATCTTTTACAAGAAAGGCCTCTGTAATCCTCCAGTAGCCATTTCAGCGTAAGGGGACCTCATGCTGTAGGCTCAGGGTAAAGAAGCCAGGATAGAAAACTACAGACACAGCATCAGAGAAAAGGGAACAGGAGAAGAACCTGTGAGACTAAATGCTCTTCCCTACACACCAGAGGGAGAACTCATCAAGGCATTGGCCTACTCTTGTCCCATGAACAGACGCCAGCAGTGGCTGCGCCTTTGTGCAGGTACTAAAATAGTTGCTGGCTTCAGTCCTCACCTGTGCTCCTTTGAGCAAGAATGTCCACTGCTTTCTGATGTCCCTCTGATAAAATTCAGAATTTTGAAGAGGGTCAACGCTGCCTTGTTCATTCACCTGCCAAAAAAAAAGGTGTCCAGCATTTTTTTTTCTTGCCCTTTCTAAGGCTTGAAATTTAGTAACATGGTATCCCTCACGTATACCCAGTTAACCAACAGCAGCATCGCATCATCCCATGACATTCTCTTTATTGTTCCTCAAGAAGCTGCATTGCACAAGGGTGTTGAGCTGAACTGGAGCAATGCTAATGCTCCCAAAGCCCAGGGTCTCCCTTGACTATCCCTTCCCCCTCCCGGTATACACAGTCCAAGCAGAGGACAGAACAGGCTGGGCCTGCTAGTAATAGCTCCCATGAGGCTGGTCTTAGCAAAGTGCTTGTGCTCTGGTCCTTTCCCATGCCCCCACAGTAGGGGTTGCTAGGGCAAAGAAGAAAGCTGGCAACATCGTTCTGATCCACCACGGGGCTTCTCCAGCATATACTGCCCCTATTTGATCATGCACTTTGAGAGTTCCAACCCCTGCTCTGCACAGGGAGCTCAAATCTGGATTTTAAGTTCAGTAATCAAGAGAAGGTCAAATACACTAGCAGGAAGCATTTCAGAGGACACATGGATTTTTTTTTTTTTACAGAACCTCAAATCAAGTGCTCTATGCTGTTAGGGGAGCATTTGCAGCAAACAGCATATAAGACAACAAGCCACAGGTAAAGAAAGGGTTGTAGACTAAAAGATAAAAAAGTGGGTGCTATGGCAGGGACGTGAGTCTGAAAGTGTGCAGGAGGGAGTCAAAGTATATGACATGAGATTCCTGAGGTCCCTGGGATGCAGCTGACTACCAAAAACACTGGTGCCTTTCACCCTTTTCCTGTTTCTGCTTCTTTTGCTAATTCTTTTGCTGCTGCTAAACCTAAACCGCAGCAGTGCTCTTCCCTCCTACACAGTGCTCATAAGTGGTTTTCAAGACTACAGAGCAGGCTTTGCAGCTTTCTGGCAGAGGTTGTACTGCTGCAAAATGCTGTGCCGGCCTGGAAAGAAGCAGCCCTGACCCACTCCACATCCTTTTATGAACCCTATGCCTGACACAAACAGTGAGTTCTATCAACAAATAAACATATATAACTTGTGACATCTCCCTCTCATATATCACACTTAGGCCCTGTAGGTGGGTGCAATCAAGAAACCACAGGCTAGAGTTAAGTATTTATTAGCGTTGCAATGGGAGAGAAAGGTTGGAACAAGTGGCTACTTGGGGTTTGGCATAACAGAAGCGATAGGCTCTTCCATCCACTGCGAGTCAAACTGGGCCTCGCTAGTAAGGCCCTTTTTAAAGACTTAGCTGGCTCTTGAGGGAAACTCTGTGACACCCTACATGCAAGTAGCCCTTCCAAGGCACCTCCCAGCCCGAGACCGCCACCGTCCCTGCACGGCGGCCGCTCTGTGAGGCCTTACCCATATTTATCCTGGCAGAGCAGGGCCCCGAAGCCTGGCACCAGCCCGACTCTCGTTCCGGCCGTTATTCCTCAGGCTGCCGGCGGCAGTGCTGCGTCCGGGGCCTTCACTAGAACCGCGGAGGGAGGCGCGGGCCAGGGTTAGCCACAGCGCGGCGAAGCGCTCGCCACGGCTTGCCCAGCTCACCTGACTACAATTAGGGCAGCATCTGTAATTATAATTACCTCTGCAGAGTAACGGTCAGCCCGGCCGGGGGAGCGCGGCTAAGAGAAGACAGCGCCGTGCTCCTCCCCCCAGCCACCTCACCTGAGCCCCGCAGGGCGCCGGAACCCGCGCATGCGCCCCACCCCCACCTCCCTCCGGGCCTCACCTGCGCGCTGCGCTCCCCTCCGGCTCCGCCGCGGCCCGAGGTGAATCGCGAGCGCGAGGGGAACCAGCGTCCGCCCGAAGGCGCATGCGCCCCTGGCTCGCGTTCCCCTCGGCCTATGGGTGTTTCCCCCCCTGCCCCGCGCGCTCGCGCGCGCGCGTCCCCCCCGCCCCGCTCTTGGCAGCCACCTCCTCGGCGCGCTCCCGCGCGCGTGCGCGCGGCGGAGTCGCGAGACTGGCTGCGGCGGCCACGTAGCGCTGCGGCGGCAGCCGAGGGGAGCGGGAGCCGCGTCCGCCGGCGGAGCCTGGGCCTGTCCCTGAGCTCGACCCCAACCCCAAGGCGAAAGCTGCTCGAGCGCCGCGGCGGCGGCCGAGGGGGCCGAGCGGAGGCAGGCGGGGAGGCAGGGCCCCGGCCGCCCTGCCCTCCGCCCTCCCGCTTCGCCTCCTCCGCCCGCCCGCCGCCGCCCCTGCTGCGCCCCCCGCCCCGCGCCGCCCGGCATGGAAGGCGGCGGGGGCGGCCCTGAGGGGATCGGCCTGGGTGAGTGGGGGCCCCCCGCCCGGCTGGGGATCCCCTTGCCCCTTCTTCGCGGGCCTGGCGGCAGCAGCCGAACAGAGCTAGGCCCAGCCGGGGGTGGGTGGCAGAGGGAGCGGGTGAGGGCCGTCGCCCGGCCTGGAAGGGAGCGGGGCTGCGAGGAGCGGGGGGCGCGTCGTGCCCGGCCTGCGGCCCGCCGGAGCAGCGCGGTGCGGCCAGGGCGCCCCGCGGATACAGGGGTGCAGCCGGGACAGCCCCCGGCTCCTGCAGGCCCGGGGGTCTGCCCTGGCAGGGCACCCCGCGAGGAGGGGGCTGGTCCACCTGCTGGGAGGGGAGGGGAGAGACGGGTGAGTTGCCCGAAGTGAGTGGAAAAAATAATCATGCTGCATCTGGATGTGTTGGACAGCCTTTCTGCACAGCCTTTCTTGCTTTGTGCCACTGCTTTCCAGCCTCGTCTCGTGGAGCGGTAGCACGGAGGTAGGGGAGCCGCTGGCAGCCCTTTACATCCTTCTTGCCCCTCGCCTGCCTAATTGTGCACCCCCAGCGGTATGCAGTCTGTGATTGTTAGGAGGAAGCGTTATTACTAAATGCACTAGCTTCTGGGACTAGAGTTGTCCTTGGGTAGGCGAGGAGCTGAAACGTAGCCTTCTCCAGTGGCTGTTTCTGGATCTAGGTACGTGTAGGAAGATAACAGATGTTTTTTCTCTTCCGCAGTTGTTTGCTTAGGTATCTTCCTCTTCTCATTGCTCTCAAGGTATATGTTGTAGGGTGTGTGTCCCAGGGTTTTGATTTTTGTTTTGATTTTTAACTGTCTTGCATCCACTTGCAGTTCTGTGGATGTTTTGGTACAGGCATTGTTAGAATGAGAAGTTAACACTTTGAGTAAATGTTTCTCTTTTGGTTTTAATAGTGTTGTGTAAGTACCTTCTTCAGTCATCACAGAGTTTTGGCATCTTGTGCAGCAGAAGTGATTTAAGTCTAAGAGAGGGAAGTACTGTTACCATAAAAAGATGTGAGGAATGTGCATTTTTATCTTTCAGGGGATGACCTGAGCTGTATTGTTCTGGGAATGGCAACTGGCACGTGCTTTGTTGGCAGCAGTGTATGTGGTGAATCGAGAGAATGAGGGTGGGTTATGCATGCTAACTGAATAAAGGAGATGTAATATGTGAGCAATGATACGTGAAGCGTGGTCTGAGGCACCTTGATTTGTCACCATGCTGATTGCTGCTTGATTGTTCACGGGTACAAGTTAGTCACTCTTCCTATGGAGGTAGTTGGTGTGTATTAACAAAATGCATATTGTAGTACTATAGACAGGACTAGAGAAAACATGTTAAAAAACACTGGAGTTTCAAAATCTCATTTTAAAAGGAACTAATACTTTATCGTTGCAAATAATTTACTTCCTTTTTATGGGTCTGCTGTTATCACTGATACATACTTGATGCCCCTTTCTCCATCTTTCTCCCAGCATATATGATGCATTTTTTTCTGCTTTTTAGAGATTAATCAAGTACGTGTAATATAATGGTTGTGCTCTGTGAGTTAAGTCCTTGCCCCAGGCACAACAATCAGATGTCGATAATAAGTTGAGATATAAACTAACTAAATGTGTAGTCAAAGGATAGAGATTTTGAAAGCATTTTCAGAGTGTTTGAAAAAGGAGTGCGAAATCATAAAGGCTTTTTTATTTTTCTAACCAAGCAATTGTATGTAGCGGGATATCAGAGACTTAAGATTGTATTTGTAAGTTCTATCTAGTATTTAGTGAGCCTAATATTCATGGGTACTTCAGTATTTATTTGCAATAACAGAACAGTTGTATGTGGTAAGATCAGTAAACGTTTTGTGGCTTAGCATTTGTAATACTTTTTTTTTTAAAGTTCAAAATATTTACATGATCAGGAGAGACTCTTTGTCATTAGAGACTTGTTAATTTGTTTTAAAGGACTTAATTGATTATATTATTTAATGTTTAATGCTGATACAGAAAGTCTTTAGCTGATGTTCTCTGGAGACTAAATTCTTCAGCAGTTTTGTATGAATGTTTAGGTATATACAGGAGCTAAATAAAAAAATCTGTGAGGCTCGTTGCAAGTGCAAGGTACCAGGGTGTTCTGGTTTTGCTCTCATTGCTAGAATAATAGACTCTGAAACTTTCAAACTGAGAAGTACAATTTCGTCTAAAGATGGGAAGTCTTTATATGCACAATAAATTGTTTATAGGTTGGAAATGCTTTGTCTAGTGCAATCCCACCAAGAGCCAACTTGTAAGAACTACTTGGGAAGAATCCTTTGAGTGTGTACAACTGCATTAAATTGATAATTTTAGTAAACAAGGATCCCATCTTCCATTCTTTATATCATGTGCCAGACCAGTGCCTAATGGAAGAGTGGTATACTGTACCGTATCAGATACCAATAGTGTATCTGAGATAGGCATACGTATATTTAAGGTGATTACAACACTACATGTTTTCACTGACCTATTTCTGTGGCACACTATAATATGCCTTATGCAAGAATAAACCTCTTTCTAACTCTGCAAAAAAGACAGTTACAATTGAAAGAGAGTGCCAACCAAATTAGAAGATTGGTATGTTCTCATAACAACCTGATTCTGTGGATTATTATCATATTAAAATATTTTTAACCATTCTCTTACTTGGTTAAATTCCTATAGCACAGAACAGCTAATCTTCTAATGTATTCTGCTGTAAAACAGCCCCCTCCCTGCACGATCCAGATCTCGTCTTCTAAAATGAAGATTAAGTACATTTTAAAAGCACACATTTTCTGTAGAAATCACTCGTTTGTGTTTTGTTAAGTCTTTGCTAATTTTCGTTTTGGAGTCTTATAGTTTGGGGGTGGGAGCGTCCCTCACAGTAGTTAGAAAAATTGTGGGTTCTTATGTGGAGATCATTGTATTATCATGAAGTTACACACTTTAAATATTGATGCAATCAATGTACCTGGTGCTGTCTGCAGTTGACATCATCCTATAATATTTTGAGCTTTTTCAAGCTGAGTAAGCATGGCTGAATTATTTAATTGTTTTCCATGAGGATCTGTAGTTTTTAACCTATTCTTTTTGTGGATTGAAATGCCTAGCTTCCAAATATTTCCGTTAGCAAATATTTCCTACCAAATGCTAGGCTTACAAATTTTAAAGCCTTTGCAATAACTCCTTTATTTTGTATCAAAAGCCTAAATTACTATTCTCTATTAATATAAAAAGATATTTTGTCTACAAGTTACAAATTCAGTTCTTCTAAGAACAGTTTCATAAAAACATTATTTGGCCTTGAAGTTGCAAGCGCTGTTTAGGCACCTGTATAAATATGAGTAAAATTATATACTATCTCAGGTCTTTAAAGGATTTTCATTTTCAGTATTTTGAAAAGTGGGTGGGATTTGCTTAGAAGTAAAAGTCATGCTTTTACTGGTTGTGAGATCTATGTAAAGACTGACTTTCCTAATTCAGTTGAAACATACATTATAACTTCTAGTACCTAATTTCAAATTAGTTTTACAGATGCTTAGTTTTCCGAGTGGTTTTAAATTGGTGATTTTTTTTTAATTGTTCCTCCCTCCCAAAAAACAATTGCGTGGGTAGTGAAACACTGGTGGTAGCTCTGGTGCCTGCATCTTAAACTCATTAACACAAACAGCTTGCATTAGTTTCCTTGACACTTTCAGACACCCTCCCCTCAGGAGGTTTCAGACTAGTAGTTTTCACTCAAGAGAAACATTTAGCTATGGTAGACATCTAACAATACTTATATGCTGTAGCGTTCTTGTTAATGTAATGTATTTTTTAAGTTTGGAAACTTGATGACGTGGAACAGTGATTTTAGAAATGTTGTGAAAGGCTAGTCTAATAGGGGCTGGGCCTGCTTAAAGATAGGTTACTGGAATTAGGATCCGTATTGAGAAATTTGAGACAAAATCTGTTAAGCCAATTTCATTCTGGCTCTGGTACTAAATACAAGCAAAGTTTTTTCAGCTGGAGTTTTGGAGGAATATTTGTGGTACCACTGTGAAGACAGATGGTTTGGTAAGGTTTTCTTCTCTGTATTTGCCCCCCACCCCACCCACACACTTTTTGTAGAAAGTTTTACAGTTGAAAATGTATGGACAAGCATCCATTGATTCATGTACTTTTATGGGAATTTGATACACAAAAAGTTGCAAATATTTGAGTTGGAGCCTAGCTGAATCTTGCAGGTGCAGAAAGATGACTAGAACTTCGCTTTTCCTATGGCTGACTAGTCTCATGGAAAATGGTGAAAATCTGTTCTGAACTCTGTAGTTGTTTGCAAGTCATACTCATTTAAACCTTTTTAATGGTTACGTAATGAAAGGGAAATTATGGAATGTTTCTTAATAGTGCTGTCTGAAGGCAAATGACATATGGTGACAACAGTGAATTTTAGTGATAGAAGGCAGGTTATTCCTAACTAAAAGCCTGATTGCTGTTATATTTTAAAGAAGCAGCTCTCCTTCCTGGCCACACTTTTGTAGCTTTTCTGGTTCTGTCCTTTCTAACTAACTATACTGTTTCATACAGTAATAGGAGCTCTTTCGCTGATTCCTGTAACTTTTTTTTTTTTTCCAGGCTAGCAAATTTGAGGTATTTCTCATAGAAATTATGGGGTTGGATGTCTTGCTCTTCCTCTATTTTGTATGCTTTCTCACTGTAGTAAGTTCTGTGAATTCACTGTTAAATGTAATGCACTATACTTAGATTTCATGTTTTAACTGCATGCCACTTCAATGAGCTTAATCTGGGATAGGTGTGACATGCACTATGGCATCAGGAGTCTCAACATTATGAAAATACAAGTTTACAAATTGTGGCATATAAATGTAAATTCAGAAGTTTTTAGCAGGGTCAGAAACATGTCTTAAGAAGTCTTCATCATCTATGTCATGTAATAATAAAAATGCCTGCTGTTAATCTCTAGTATGCTGTATTGTAGTGTGCGTATCTTGAATCGTTCGTTTCAAACTTCCTAACTGCAGGACAAAATATATTGGAGTGAAGTGCCTTTCTGACTGCAGTCTAAAAGTCTGAGAAAAGTTATGTGCAGAATTTAATTGCAGCTTTTTGTCCAGCAGTTTTGTTTTAACTTATACCTTGTTGCACTTTCCTTCCAGTAGTACCTTTCTAAACTTATTCCAAATTTTCTGGCTTTGTGTTTGGTATCCCCCCTCCTTTCTCATTCTTTATTATAGTGTTTTCTCTTGCCTTTTCTGAACTTGTTTCTTATAACAGTCTATTACCTTTTTTCTTTTCCTTCTTTTAAAGTTTCATAGCTCTACCTCTAACCTGCGGATTACTTGATGAGTTATCGTGCCTTCTACTTCTCTTTGGTAAATTACCTAGCCCACTTATAGTGCTATAAAATCATTTAACATAAAATCTCCTGTGGACAACAGACTTCTATTATCCCACGCTCCAGTCGCATTAAATTCAGACAGTAAAATGGAGCTGATTATCCGTGCTCAGTGGACAGCCTTCTCCTCCCTCTCACTTCGCAACAAAAACACCAGTCTTTGTAAGGTAGCATTGGGCATTACAGAGATGCTACTCCGTGTCTTGCTCTGGAAATTAAGTAACTGTTGTTACTTTCTGCCAAGAGGGAGAAGAAAAGTTTTGTGTGTGTGTCTTTTTTTCCCCAAGTGTTCTCATTCTCGCCCTGAAACTTGCTGGCTGCTCTAGACTGTCACCATTACTGCAACTTGGAATTCGTGTGCTATGGAGTCGGTACTGAAGTGGTTTCTGTGATAGTTCAGACCTTTGAAAAGATGTGATTTTGACTTGAAGCCTACGACTCTAATCCTAATGTTCTTAAGATACATCTGTGGTTTTAGATTGTAACATATTAGTAAGAAGAGAGAACTCATACCTGGAATATTTTTATAATCATTAGGCCATGGAACTCATTTTTAAATGAACGCTTGAGCTACGCAGAGGCTGAAATCATTGAAGAAAATTTCCAGCTTGCTACAGGCTCTTGAAAATACATTATTTTTTCAAGATCGATTCTTTAGCATCGTCCTCAGATCTATTCTGCAAATTTGTTGTGCTTCTGGTTTTCTTACCTTGCTATTTTATGGAAGCTGAAAGCCAGATTGTACCTGTAGAGCAAACAGGTTGTTTCAGGAAGCAAAATCTTGCAATGGATGGTAGTATTCATGAAGCTGCTTGGTGAGCTGGTTCAGAGAACTGATCCATCTGAAAACAAATCCCAAGGAATTGTTTTTTGGATTGTTTTCACAAGGCAGCTGTCACCGCAACCATAAGAATGTTAGTGCTGGTGCATGAATGGGGAAAGAGTGTACTGCCTCCTTTGGCCATCACACAGGCTTAGATCAGATTAAAATGAACAAATGCCTTACCTGATCATTGCCCTCACTTCACCTAGAGGGAAACTTAGAGCAGAGACAAGATGTCTGTAGTTGCCTGATGATGTAGAGTTAAAACTGGGAATCACATCTATTGTATCAGTGAAGAGCGTATTTATGCTTGAGAATTGCACCTGACAAATGTGAAGCATGAGATGAACTGCTGCCATGGTACACTGTGTGTTTTGATCACACGTTCAGGTGAATATAGACTTGCTGAATGGCTTCCTATCTCCGTGCCTAACTCTGGTAACTTTAGTGAGAGTACTTAATGTAGTTTCTACTTGCAAAGGTCGAACTTTTAGAAATAGGAGCTTCTCTTGAAGTTTTGTTACTTGGTTAGCATTTCTTGACAGCTGATAAATTGGTGTGTTATTAAATGTGCTTTTTGAAATTATGTAAATATTATGAAAGCAAGACTTAATGGTTTTTCCAAAAGTTTACTTTGTGCATTTAAAACTAACTCTGTGTGCAGTGTTTGAAGAGATTCAGTAGCTCAAATGTACTGAATGGTCATTCAGGGTTTACAGGAGTGTTTTGACATTGTGCAAAGAGAAACACACGGAGTAGTATAGTTTTAGTATTGGCACATTTAGAGTTTGTCAACGGTATCTTACCTTAATGTCTCAGGAATCGTTCCAGGACATCAGTTCCATTGGTGATTTGTACTTGTGTGAACACACATCTCATCTTTGTACTAAAAACCACAAGGTTAAATTGAGTTGGTTTGAGTAGTGTTTGACAATTCGGTAGTTAAAATGCTGCTAGAAGTTACAAAACTGGAACGCTGCAGGCAAATGCAGACATATATTTTTTGTGGGCAGTTTGAAAAGTGGAGCTAGTAAGAAAAGTCCAGGTAAGGAGAAGCTCCTTGTGATAGTTCTCAGTGAGGATAACTACCTGGTTTTGTTTTAATCTTGCTTTCTCTTTTTTTACATTGAAAGAAATAGACAAGTCAGAATAGTTTTGAATGCAAGGAAGTTCCTAATCCAGACACAGTGTTTAACTTTGACACATTTAAGGTAGCAGGAAGTGCTAAGACTTTTTTGAATGTATGTTGTGCTTTACTAGAACATTTTTCAAGAGGGTTTTGCCTTGAAAAAGAAAACTGTTGGAGTCCATGGCTGTCATATCTAAAACTAGTTCCTAGCCAACAGAAATAAGCCTTCAGCTTATTTCATAAACTGAGGGGTTATAATGCTGCTGAATTCTGAAATGATAACCTTAAAGTATTTTCTGTAGAGATAATGCTTGAAAAAATTCCAGATCCACAGTTCTGGAAATCACTGGTTTGAAAACCTGTGTCCCACAAACCACATTTGTAGATACAGACAAATAATTCATCCTAGGAAACTGAAAAAATCTGGAGGTTTTGTATCCTAGTGTTATGTTTTAGCTGCAAGATGTTACATGAGGCATTTTGGAAGTGTGGTCTGCTTCATTTTCCATTAGACTGATAAATATTTAGAGGCAAGTTGCTCCTTACGATGAAAATGTTGTCTGCTGAGTTAGCAGGATACCTGTCATAGATTATTTTAGGAGAAGTTGAAAAAAATAACTGGAAGATGGGACAGTCTGGATGCTGTACTGCATCTTCAGCCTTTCGTATACTTTTCTGTCATGTTTCTGCCAACCTTTACCTCAAGAACTAGACAGTATTGATTCAGTCTCCAGTCTTTTGTTTCCTTCCCAAGACTGACTGCAATATCTTCAGTTACTGCCAGTGCTGTGGTGTTTGGTTGGTTGGTTTTTACGATGCCCAAATAGCTTTAATTTCATCAAAATACAAGCCACGGTGCCACACTTTTATATCTGATCTTTTATTTTATATAAGTTGATGGGAAAATCTGCTTCAAGTGATTTCTGGGCTTGCAGTGAAAAGAGGATAGTTGTGATTTTTGTGTTTTCACAGTGCAGTCCCAAGGATTCCTTTGTGAACGCTGCTTCTGAATGTCCTCTTACCATGTTAAACCTTATTCCCAAAGTCTGCATCAGATGCACAAAATAAACATTCTGATACAGTAGATTGTAAAAGCTACAGAGGAAAGTAGAAAAGAGTAATCCTAAGTGTTGAAGCTATTACAGATACCATCTCTTAGATGGGTATTAAACATGACGAAATAGGCTGTTGGTCACATTTAGGTTTTTTGTTCTGTAGCTAGGTGGGCAAAAGCAGGTTTGAGTACATCTCCATAGAAATGCAGTCTGTGAAGATGTTCTGACTGTGCCTTTGTTTTGAGATAGAATTTAAGAACACTTTTTTTTTTTTTGCATATAAAGTGTCTGAGATGCACAAGGAGGGAGTGATTGTATGATGATATAAACGATTCCCTCGTGTCTTATAGTCCTGATTACTATCTACTGCCATGATGTAACTTGTACTGTGTGTTTTCCCACTAACAGAGTTGCTATGGCTGCTGTCCTGTTTTCACGCACCTGTTCTTCACATTGTGCAAGTATATTGAAACACTTTTTCATCTACTCTGAAATATTGCTGATGTATTGAAATGTACATGATTGGAACATTTTAGTCAAACACTGTTTTTTCACGTTGCATCCACAGTTGTTTCTTGCTAATGTGCTACTCAGATTTCACAGAAAAAAAAAAAAAACAACTCTTATTACTACAGGATTCAGTAAATCTAAACAGATATTTCTCTGATACATTTCCTTGTATTTCTATCCTGTCATATAAAGAAATTGACATGAAATTGATTAACAGGTAACACAGACTGTACAAATGTTAACAGAAGTGAAAAATCACACTCCTGTTTACCTCTACATTTATACTTACCAGAATGATGCATTCAATTATCATCAGCCTTTCAAAATGAACACAATTGTGCTGTCTTAACATAGCCCTAATACTCTTCCTGTACCCAAATAAGGTCGTTAATAGGTGTGATTTTTTTTTTTTACTTAAAATGATTCTGCTGTTTTGAAAGGGTGAGCTATCCTGTTGTATTCTGATTTCACACAGTTTTTGGCTGTACTAGAAATTTCTACCCATTGAATGAACTTTGACCCAGCTTCAGGAAGCAGAGAAGCTGGCCCTCCAGTTTCGGTTCAAAATTTGGGTGGTGGTCAGACTGTCACATGTCCCAGGTATGGCATAACGTTGGGGCTGTGTTTAATTAATCCCACAGCCTGCAACCACTGCCTTTCATCTGTTCAGAGTAAAGTTTCATCAACAAATATTTGACTAGTTTGAAATTAGTGCATTATCTTAAATAATATAAATGATTTATTTATACACATGATTGTTTCACTGCTTGTAAACTGAATGGAACTCTAGTTGCCTTGGGCTGTAGTGGAGCTGCTGGATTGTAGCTTCCAACCAAAAGACATTCAGAAGCCTTAACACCTTCACATTGTTATGTTAATGCATGCACAAAATGGCATTGCCTTTAATTATAACAGTTATGTTTTTTTCTTAACTTTTACTTTTTCTAACAGTATTTTGAGAGGTCTCATTTTATGGAAAAGAAAATTTCAAATGTCAAGATACTCAAGCTTTCTTTTCAAACTTGGTTTAATATATAGTGGTCTATATATTGGTCTATAAGTGGCAGAGTGGAAAACCTATTCACATCTTGCAGTGCTTCTTGATTGTAAAAGGTTGCTGTGAAACAGATTGCTCTGCTCTTAAACTGAAGCAGCAGGATGTGTGTGAAACTTAGATCTTGTGAAGTTATAGGACTTGTGTTATGGAAAGGAATTGTGCAAATAATTTGTAAAGCTTATGTAAGGTGTTTGTTATTTTGGTGCTACTTTGTTATCTATGGCGCAGATTCACCCACATGTCAAGTTCTGTATACTCGATGGAAGAATAATTTTGTCAGGGTGTCTTGTGAGCTATATTAAAGTTGAGAGCACTTCTTACTGTGCAAAGTTGGAAGAGAAATCTAGTACAAGTAGCTCACAAACAAAAACGTGTATATATATTTTTTCAAGACAGGTACAGATATATATATATGTATAATCGTATGAATATGTGTATATAGTCTGTATCTGTCTTGAAAGGATGTATTACAGGGGGAAAAAAAAGTTGACCAATAAACTAATGTATTTTTAATGTTGGACATTGACTATTGCAATATCTTTTTTCACAGTATGCACTTTTCATGCAAGGTATAGGTGAGCTTCAGGAAAACCCCAAGCTCTTATCCTTCCTTCTCTTTTTCCTTATATGTGTAAAACTTATCCAAATGCCAATGGTTTGCAAATTCAGGCATGGATTTTTATTTTTTAATGTAATTTTCTGGCCCTTATAGCTGTCTGGGAAGAGCAAGGGAACCTCTAGATGTTAACTAAGTAATAAATCTACACACTGCCATCTATATGTGTCTATATAAATCATCCTTGTGCCTGCAGTACTTTTCCTAGACTTGCCAACCTGTAGCAAAGTGAATTATACCAATGTCTGACAATTTTCAGCTATAATATTGATAACTTAATGTGGGCAACAATAAAACTGGTTTTAAAAATAATTAAATTAGGTCACTCTCACATTGGCCATGAGTGGCAGGGTCATAGTTAGTTGGTTGTGGAATGCCCTGAAGTGCCATTTCATCCCTTCATCCCTTTTCTGGGAGCCAACAAACAGTCCAGGCATAAAGAATGAAAAGTGTGTATATGTGGAGCTGGCAGCCAAAGTACGATAACAGGCAAACAGCTGTAGACCATATAGGGGTCAGTAGCTTACAGGGCCTTGATATGCAGAAATGATCATGTAACAACCACTTCACTTACTAGCCAGGGTAAAAGAAGCAGTATTTTTCTTGTGGTGGATGCTTGCCAGCATAGAAATCTTAGGTCCTTGGCACAGGTTAGACTAGAATATGAGATGTCCAGACTTTCAAGCTGGTCCCTTTCTGAGCCCAACCAAGGACATGTAATTTGAAGCCATTAACTGTTGAGTATATTGAAGTTGGTCTGTAGTGATTTCAAGGCATCTACTGAGTCAGAGCTGAGGCAGGTAACTATCTGTACTTGTGTCTGTTATAAATTGTTCTAATTTTGGTACAAATAGCATGAAGAAATGTGGTTTTTCTTCAGAAGCAGCGAAAGCATTATACAAAGTGTTAGTCCCACATACACATGCTTCCTCCACCTACGTATTTGCCTGCAAGTTGTTTCTACTTCTTTTTCTGGGTGTGAGCCTTTAATATTTGTAGGCTTGCAAACCTTTCTCATATGATCTTTGATTACCAAATGTTGTACGTACCTCATAAGTGCATTCTATGCTCATAATAGTTATTCCTCAGTTTCATGTCTTGATAGGGTTCCTCAGAAATAACTTTGAAACTGCATTTAAAACACAGAGTGTAAACTACTATTTACATTTTAATCAGATCTTTTATTGCTTCCATTTTTAGTATGGCTGAAATTCATTCTGTGAGCCCAAGCTGTTCAGCAGCTTTGAAAAAAGTGGATTTACATTTATTAAAGGGGAGAGAGGGGGAAGTGCTTCCTTATGTTTGGTATCAGAAAATTTAGAAAAAAATGTTCTGTTAGAAGATTTTTTGCAGTATTTAAAGTACTGTCTCTCAGAACTGTCAGTTGTCTAATAGCAAGTTGTTTATCTGAAGTATATAAGGAGGACTTTGCTTTACCATCTGTTTGACTGCTAAATAACGTTGTTTGAAAGTTGTGGGTCCCTTGAGGGTAGCAAGCAATGTATTCAAAGTGAAAGTAGGTTACTGTTTCTGCAGAGTGAAGTGGTTTTAAGACCCAGTAGCTTTGATAATTCAGAACATGCCCTTTTTTTTTTTTTCAATTATTTTTTGAAGTGGTAATATATTCATACAAAGTGGTTTATTATACTGAATGTTCTATAAATGAGCAGAGATTAAATGATGGCAGGATATGTAAAGAGAATATTTCAAATGCTTCGAGAGGCATTTGGACAACACTCTCAGATATATGGTTTGATTTTTGGGTGGTCCTGTGTGGAGCCATGAGTTGGACTCGCTGATCCTGGTGGGTCCCTCCCACTATAGGATATTCACAGAATTGTAGAGGTTGGAAGGGACCTCAAGAGATAACCCACTCCAACCCCCCTGCCAAAGCAGGTTCCCTAGAGCATGTTGCCCAGTTGGGCGTCCAGATGGGTCTTGAATGTCTCCAGAGGAGGGGACTCCACAACCTCGCTGGGCAGCTTGTCCCAGTGCTCCATCACCCTCACCATGAAGAATTTCTTTTGCATGTTGGTGTGGAACTTCCTGTGCTCCATTTTGTGGCCATTGCCCCTTGCCCTGTCCCCATAGACCACTGAAAAGAGGTTGGCCAAATCCCCCATCTCCCACACTTAAGGTATTTATAGACATTGATAAGATCCCCTCTCAGTTTTCTTTTCTCAAGGTTGAACAGACTCGGGTCTCTCAGCCTTTCCTCAATGGGTGGGTGCTTCAGGCCCCATATCATCTTTGTGGCCTTCTGCTGGACTCTTTCCAGGAGATCCCTATCTTTTTTGTTCTGGGGAGCCCAGAACTGGACACAGTGCTCCAGGTGAGGCCTGAACAGGGCAGAGTAGAGGGGGAGGATCACCTCCTTTGATGTGCCGGCCACTCTCCTTTTAATGCACACCAGCAACCTATTGACCTTCTTGGCCACCAGGGCACACTGCTGGCTCATGGCCAACCTGTTGTCCACCAGGACCCCCAGGTCCTTCTCCACAGAGTTCTTCAGCAGGTCATCCCCCAGCCTGTACTGATATATGCACTAAATTCTATATGCTCTATCATTCTGCTCAATCATTCAATTTCTGCATTCAATAAATGGGGGGAGGGGAGAGGTAACGCTTCCTTTTCATGACAAGTTTTTTGCTTTTCCTGGTTATCTCACTACAGAATTCTGGCAGCGTTCCTGAATTAGTCACGCAGTTTTGAAAAATACTTAATATGCTGATGAAAGAATTTCAACATGAGTGATTTTTGGACATCTAAATAATTTATTAGATTTTCTCAAGGGAAAAGTTAAACATTGGATTTAATTATGCCCACTGCTTTCTAACCTCGGTATAGGGTTGTTAATTTTGGCTTGCAGTCACAACCAGTTTATTATTTACTAGTTTTTCCATCTGAATATTACTTGGTATCACAAGTCAATGTTAACAGCCCTATCTCCATGTATTTCCTGGCCCAGCTGGGTCTTGATACTCACCCTCTTGCCTCTCACCTCTGGAGATCGGAAGCTAGGACCTGAAACCCTGCTGAGGGGTATGCAGCAGTGGGGGCACACCCTGGTGTTACGAGTCTAGGTTACTCTATCTGTGGGGTGCTTGCTGAGTGCATTTGGAAATACTGGAGAACTGTTCAAGAATCTGTTTAATTTACTTCAGGCTGGTAATCAGACAACTGCTTATTGGTAAGTCACTTTCACTAGTATATTACTTCACAAAGATTGTAGGGCAAGGTTCGGTCTTCTGTTACTCAAACTGCTGAGAGCATTGGTAGGTTCATCTCCTGCTCAATTAAATTCATTTCAAAGGGGGAAATTTCTGGTGTAACAGTAAGATTGAAACTACAATATATAAAAATTGTGCCAAAATGTGTTTGCAATAAAGTTACTGCATTTGTGGTGTAGAGAGCATTTTAACTTAGAATGAAGTGGACAGAAATTATTATAAAAATCCTGTTTGTATTACTGCTTCAGAGTGGTTGTTTTTTATTGTTGCTCTGAGAATAATGAAAATAAAAATCAGGGTATGATTCTGCAAAGTTCAAATGTTTTATACCTGTCTGCTGGACTTTTCCCAAGTTTATAACCTCAAACTCGAGGAATTTTTCAGACCCCGATAGTAGGGATCCACTGCTCTTCATACTTTGCTGCTCAATCCTTCCATTTTCTCTCAGGGGTCTTCTCTATCATCCAGTCATTGGATCTGTCTCAGACTTTCAATAATGAACCTCTTCTGTCTGCACCCTAAAGCTACAAGTTTCGTTCTGACCAATTGGTATTGTAATACTGTGCTACTAAAATGTAATTGACTGGGTAAAAAATAAATGCCAGAGCTTGATTACTTGTATTCGTTAGGGATCACATGGTACTTTTTGCAAAAGGTAGTAGTAGTGTCTCGGCCAAATTCCATCTTGGATAACTGCAAATGAAATTTAGATGGCAAATGTAATATTGTTTGGCTATTGCAGTGAGGAATAAATATGTGGGGGAAAAGAGAATGAGAAGAAAAGAATAAGGTGCCTTAAATCAAGAGGCTATGATGTCTGCTGTGGAAACAAGCTGGAGGACACACTGTTCTTAACCTGATTTAGTGTTGCCAGTTGATAATGTTTCCATTGAAATTGTTTGTGCATATCTATGTTAATGGAATGTTGTTTGATATAAAAGTTCTTAATATGTCCTCATTAGGGGTAAGGATGTGCTTTCTGTGGACGTTACAGAAGAAGTGGTATTTCTGCATAGGTATACACGTATACACCTTGTTTGATGAAGAGGCATATGGGAGTTGAGCAGTCTTGGGGCCATCAGTGCTCCAGGAGAAACAGAGATAAGCATATTGGCCCAGCTTTCAGTTAGAAGGTGGTGATCTTTGACAGGTGCAGAGTATTCACTTTGAAATGAATAGCATGCCTTGATTTCTACTTCTGAGGGTTCTAGTACTAGTTCTGGCCCACTTTAAAGGTGCATGTATTTGTACCTAACTCCTAGTTTTGCTTGAGATAATGCTATAGGACAATTCACCCACACCAGATACAGCTCATGGATGGTATATACCTTGTTTTTTACCTTATTTGTACAAACCCAGAAGAAATTTGTAAAGATTTTAGGGTGTTGTGTGTTTTTTTTTTTGTTGTTTGTTTTTGTAATCATGTTTTCTCTGTTGTCTTTTATAGATAAAATGTTCAACAGCTCAGTGACAACTTTCTTCAGAAGAATAATTGCTACTGCTCTGCTCTTGGCATAATATCAGAGTTCTGTGACCTACGTATCAGTGCTAAACATCAGCAGAGAATCCTATTCTGTGTAGATGAAACAGGCATCGGTCATGAGAACCTATCCCAATTCAAAGCTGCTTGCTTGGTTTTCTGGGATTAAAGGTGTTCATTGAATCAGAGTGTCCCGTCCCATCCCCCCCATGAGTCAGACAACCAATTCTTGTCAACAGTTGGTTGAAAACTGTGCAGTGCATGTAGCAGGTATGGCGCAAGAGGACAGTCACCGTGGTCAAGTGCCACCCACGTTTTATCATGGTGCCAGCCAGGAACTTGATCTATCCACCAAAGTATACAAGAGAGAGTCAGGAAGTCCTTACTCAGTGTTGGTGGACAGCAAAATGAGCAAACCACATCTCCATGAAAGAGAAGAGCAGCCATATTTCAGGGAAAACAGATCAGTAGGAGAAGTCCGGGCTGTGAAAGAAGATAGAGAAAACTCTGACGACTCTGAGGAGGAGGAAGAGGAGGAAGATGAAGTGACTTACAAAAGGGAGCAGATTATAGTAGAGGTAAACCTTAACAACCAAACATTAAATGTATCCAAAGGGGAGAAGGGTGTCCCTTCCCAGTCCAAAGAGACTGCTGTTCTTAAGACCAGCAGTGAGGAAGAGGAGGGTGACAGTGGGGAAGAGGCCACTGAAGAAAGTAATGATGATGAGGAAAATGAGAGGCAGAAGAAAAAAGAGAAAAGAGTGGAAAAAGTTAGTGTTGCACAAAGGAGAACAAGGAGAGCTGCATCTGCTGCAGCAGCCACAACTTCCCCATCACCCAGAACTACAAGGGGTCGTAGAAAGAGTATGGAGCCCCCCAGGCGTAAGAAGAAAGCTGCAAAGGAGCCCAAGGCACCTGTGCAGAAATCAAAGTGTGAAGAGAAGGAGACTTTAACCTGTGAGAAGTGTCCCAGGGTGTTTAACACACGCTGGTACCTGGAGAAGCACATGAACGTCACTCACAGGCGCATGCAGATCTGCGACAAATGTGGGAAGAAATTTGTTCTAGAAAGTGAGCTGTCCCTTCACCAGCAAACAGACTGTGAAAAAAATATCCAGGTAGGTTTGCTCACCTGCTTGCCAGATTTCCATACCTTCTGTTGTGCCCTAGATACAGCTAGTGGACACTTCAGAGGGGGAAATCTCTTGTGCAGACCAGATTCTGACCAAGACCTTGTTTCTACCTATCAGCACTTTTTGGTGTCTCCCAAAAGAAGAAAAATGTAGGGAACAGAGTATGCAAGTGTTGTCTAGTTTAGCAGAGTTACTCTAGTATTTAACTACACGTTGGGGAAAACACAAAGCTACTTTAACAAATGCAAACTCCTAGAGTAAATGGCCTGAAAACAAGTGCACATGACAGGAAACAAACCTAATTCTTCAGGTGCTGAGCACCTGCAGCTATCACTAGCTTTAAAGTTCCTGTGTCCTGATACTCGGTCACATATTATATCCAGATAACATTTCAAGGGAGAACAAAATTATGATGTGTACGTGGTATTGTAATTAAAATGTTACAATACTGGAGAGGCAAGCAGGTGAGAATGAAGCTAGTGAAGTTAGGATTTGGATTTGTGTTAAAAAGTAACTTTTTTTTTAGTCTTGCTGAAATAATCATAAGTAATGTACAGCATTGCTTATAGTTCATATATGTATAGGGAAGTATATGAGTTCAGTGACTGAATCTGTTCAAGAGCCTGCCCTTTTTCCAGTGCAAAAAGTTCAGTAAATCTCACTGATCATAAAAAGATGTCTGGTCTTTCTTGCCAGATGATTTGTAGCTTTTAATTGTATACAACAATGGAAACTCGTGTTGTAATAGAACTATTTTAAAGTTACAGTTGTGGAAAGAGTTTCAGAGGTTCTCATTCATCTGTGGTTTGTTCTTTGCTCGTGGGCATTTATGTTCTCATGTAACTGGAGGCAATGTTGTTTTATATGGTGATTTTAACAAGCATTTTTTGCCTTGTTAAACTAGGCACAGTGTTACCATCTACTTCAGAAATACTCCCACTGCTAGGATGAAGCAGATTGGGTTCAATTTCTGTGCAGCTGAAATGTTCATAGTTTGTAGGGCAACAAGTTCCTTTTTTTTTTTTTTCGTCTGTCCAATTGGTTTTACCAGAAACATTTAAGACTTTTTGTTGTTGTTTGCTTAAATGCTAAACTGAATTCGTATTCAATTCCCACTGTGCGGGAGATGGTTGAGATGTTTGTTGCAATTTCTCTTTGCTGTAAGACTCAAATGCAGCTCTGTATAACGCTATGCTATTTTTCCTTATGTTTCAGCTCATAGGAGGAAGACTGAAGGAAGGAATATAATAAAAGATAATGAGTCTTGAACATAGTAAAATACATAAACATTTCAGTATGTCCTTGCAATTTTTGAAATAAATTGTTCTGAAGTTTTATGTGGCAGAGAACATTTTAATGTAAATTTCAGGGATGGTCTGTCATCCAAATGGCTCATTCACAGCATTAAATCTTTTGATTTGAACAAGAATTTATGAATAGTTTGAATGTGTGGCATAGAATGGAGAAGCGTCCTGTAATCCATGCACCCATGTGCTTCTGAGGGGTTACATTCATTTCTCCAAAGGAAAAAGGAAAGAAGTTGTAGAAATTGTTTTATATCCTATACCAGAAGAATCAGGTCCAGATTTTTTCCCTGATATTCATAGGTGGTAGAAGCACCACTAGTTGTCTTCAAGTTCTCAGTATATATATTTGGAATATATATAGTATATATATTAACACTATATATATATAAGTATATATAGTAACAGTATATATATTCAGCAATTATTTTTGTCTGTTGTAATATTTGGAATATGTTTCACAGCTGCCTGCAGATTTTCTATTGCAGTTGGCAAAAGGAGTATGGGGGATAGAAAAGTGATACAGTAGTATAGGGTTTAGTATGTCAAGGGAGCTTTGTCTAGAAACATGGCTTCATTATGGAAGTGGTAGTTGAACTGATAAACATGGCTGTCTCTTCTCTGTATTTTTCAGCGAAGTGATGTAATATGTTTTTCTAGGTAACTTCTGGTTTTTATCCTTTCAAAATTAGCATCTTCACAGAATTTCTGTTGTCATCTTAGATTCCATGTGGTAGATGTTGACAATCTAAACTACTTGCTGCCGATCATCAGTGAAATTGTAGATTGACAGCATCAAGGTCTCACTGAACCTTAAATGATTTTTGATCATTTCTTAGTATTACTTTACTCTATAGAGTCCTGTTCCGCCTCACGTCCCTGTCCCCTACCCTGGACTACAGTTTGATCCTGACTTGCCTCCAAGTAGGTACTTTCAGAGGTAAATGATCTCCTTGGGGTCAGCATGGTGAGTGGTGTACCAGATTTTCCAGGCCTGCAGAGACTTGAGCACTGTGGAAGCAGCATAACTTGCCTGTGCAGAGAAGAAACAACTCAAGTTGTCAGAAGGCATAGTATTTGGTAGTTCTTCAGTGAGCAGCAAACAGCTGTTCTTACTTGGGGGAGGAGAGTAACTGACAGGCAGAAAAATGGAGATGTACCTAAAAACACCAAACACCCCAACAGCTAACAAAAAGCAACAAGCCACAATTCCTTCTTCTTTACTTCAAAGATGAAAATAACTTTGTATCCTCACATGTATGGTTGCTATCAAGTTTATACTTGGATTATTCTGGAATTTTCAAAATTGCACAAGGATTTTTATTAAGTCTTTAGCAAGAATTCTGTTGAAAGTGAGATGTGTGAAAGCTTGTGGATCCTGCTCATCATTGATTTTCTGAATGTTTCACAGTAGTCATGCGAAGAGATCAAAACGTTTGCACGTGGTCATTTTAGACCTTCAATGCTACTGATATGTATAAATGAAGAGTTAGAACATACAAGATGAAGGCAGCAACATAAAAGATGAAGGCAGCAACTTGCTTTGCTGTACTGACTGTGTGTACAGACTCTCTGCATGGTCAACAGCTGCAAGATGGAAGCTGTCCTCTGTACGGAACTAAAAAGGTTACAAAAGGTTCAGAGTGCTCCTGAAAAAGACAGGGCTGGATGGGCAGATGGGGCTTAACAACTAGGTGGTGTTACCCTCCTCCACCTTTGTTGGCTTCTTCCCACACCGTGGTTTAGATTACCAGCAGCATCGATGCCCGTGAAGTTGTCATTTCTGTGTTAGGACTCGCTCAGTTCTTTGGAGGCTGCATCCAGCTATGTATGCTGTTGTGTTTTGGAAATAAGTTAGCACAGTGGCTGTGGTGCTCTTTGGGTGGTGTCAAAATGCAGTGTATTAACACCATTTCTAATTGTGCTTGATGAGAATTTCCAGCTTTTCTTAGTGTATTTGTTTCAACTGTGAAACGGTAAAAGTAGGCTGTAGTGCAGTCTGAGACAATACACAGTGTTTTGCATTGGTTTGGGTTGCCTTTTGTAATCCAAGAGTAGAACACATAGCTTAACTCTGCAAACTTCAATCACTGAATCTTTCTAATTTAAACTTCCTTGTATTTATCCCATTAATTCAGTGTGTTTCCTGTAATAAATCATTCAAGAAGCTTTGGTCCCTCCATGAACATATCAAGATTGTCCACGGATATGCAGAAAAGAAATTCTCTTGTGAGATTTGTGAAAAGAAGTTCTACACTATGGCCCATGTGCGAAAACATATGGTTGGTGAGTTATTGATCAGTGCTTCTGTAGTTTCTGCCTCAAATGTGTCTTTGTAGTTCTTCACTTAGAATTGCTGGTTTTGAGGAGTAAAAACAAAACAAACAAACAAACAAAAAAAAAACAAACAAACAACAACAACAAAAAAAACAGTTTATCCTTAGCTTAAATGTTCCAATCTGTGGTACTGACAGCAAGCAAAGTGTGTATATACATACGTGTGTACAAACATACATATACTTAAAATAATCATTTTCCTTCTCAGTACTGAAAAAGAAATTTGGTTCAAGAGCTAAAATGTTTGTGTGGTAGTGACCATCTCTAATGTACTGTTGTGTTGCAGCACACACAAAGGACATGCCATTTACATGTGAAACCTGTGGAAAATCATTCAAACGCAGTATGTCTCTCAAAGTACATTCCCTACAGCATTCTGGAGAGAAACCTTTCAGATGTGAGGTGAGGCGGCAACTGTTAATCTGTTTAGATATAAAGATATAAGATATTTATTTTGTTTAACATTCTTATGTTTAGGTATTAGATATAAGACATAAAATTAATAACATTGTCAGTAGGGCGTATGGGTGGTAACTGAATTGACTGACTTGTAGATGAGGAACAGTTCCATAAAAATTTGGGGAAAATTATTCTCTGAGGAGCACAGCAGGAGTGCATCTAACAGCAATTCAAACTGAGATGTATTTGATTTGCTCTTACTGCTGGCTGTCATCTTTTTCTCAGTTAGTACACACTACAGCAGGATTTAAATACCAGTTTTCCCTAAGTGTTCATAGTAAAGCAGTATCATGATGTAAATTATAGTAATCCTGCTCATCCTGCCCAGTGACTTGAAACAGACAGAGGTGGCAACAGTGAAAATAAATCGCTGCTTGATTTTCACTTGTGAGGAAAAACTATCAGCATCACTGCAAGCTGTTATCTTCTTGAGATGTAAGACCGTAGTCTAAATTGGCATTTCCTAAACTGAGTGTATGTGTTGGAAGGGGAAAGTGTCTTGCTAATGCATTCATGTTTATCTGTGATTTGTAATTCTGCTCTTGCCCTTGGGAAGGAGATCTGTATGGGATAGACTTAGTCAGTCATATGTCTAGGGCAAGTAAGGCCTCGGTCATGTGATAGGGATGCTTGTGGGTATCACATGATGGAGGCAGGCCCTGATGTAGAGCCCTTCCTGCTTGCAGGTTGGGTTAGGTGGCTCACCCTGTCCGCAAAGTGGAGCACAGCTCCAGCGTGATACGGAGTAGTAATGGTGATATTGCAGCCATAGTAGTCTTGAGGAACTTGTAGGGAAAGAAATTACCTCATGCCAATTAATTAACGCTGAAAAACTGTCTGCTTTTCTGCAACACAAGCCTGCTTTACAGAGCTGCTGTTGGTTTTCCTGTGTGAGCAGAGTCCTCTAGTGGAGGCACGATGTAATCCAGCAGAGATATCTGGCAAAGCTGCAAAACCTCCAAATGATACATTAAGTGAACTTTTCTGTTGGCATAACAGTGTCCCTCCCTCAGCTTTGCCAACAGCTATGTCAACTAAAGGCTATGACTGTTCCATGCTTCTTGTCAAGGCTATTGTGGCAGCAGACCTTTTAGCACAGGTCAAATTCTATTCCCACTGAATAACTTAAATCCTGCATTTGTAGAGTGTTGAGGGTCTGTGTCCATGATGATTTAATAGAATCATAGAATGGCTCAGGCTGAAAGAGACCACCCAAGAGATCACCCAGTTCCAACCCCCCTGCCATGGGCACGGATGCCACCCACCAGATCAAGTTGCCCAGGGCCTCATCTAGCCTGGTCTTGAACACCTCCAGGGATGGGGCATCCACAGCTTCTCTGAGCAATTTGTTCCAGTGTCTTACGTCACCCTCAGAGTAAACAATTTCCTCCTAACTTCTAATCTAAATCTCCCCTCTTTTAGTTTAAAACCATTCTCCCTTGTCCTGTCATTATCTGATTGAGCAAAAAGTTGTTCTCCATCTGTTTTATAAGTCCCCTTTAAGTATTGAAAAGCTGCAATGAGGTCTCATCAGAGCCTTCTTTTCAGGCTGAACATCCCCAGCTCTCTCAGCCTTCCTTTGCAGGAGAGGTGCTCCAGCCCTCTGATCATCCTCATGGCCCTCCTCTGGACACACTCTAAGAGATCAACATCCTTGTGCTGGGGCCCCAGACCTGGACTCAGTACTCCAAGTGGTGCCTCACAAGGGCAGAGCAGAGGGGGACAATCACCTGCATCCACCTGCTGGCCACTCCTCTTTTGATACTGCCCAGGATGTAGTTGGTCTTCTGGGCTGCAAGCATGCACTGCTGGCTCATGTCAAGCTTTTCGTCCACCAGAACCCCCAAGTCCTTCTCTGCAGGGCTGCTCTCAATGAGTTCTTCTCCCAGCCTGTACTCATGTCTGGGATTGTCCCTACTCAGGTGCAGTACCTTGCACTTAGACTTGTTGAACCTCATTAGGTTTTCATGGGCCCAATTCTGAAGCCTGTCCAGGTCCCCTTAGATGGCATCCCTTCCTTCTGCTGTATCTACTGCACCACTCAGCTTGGTATCATCTGCAAACTTTCTGAGGGTGCTTTGAATCCCACTGTCAATGTCATTAATGAAGATGCTAAACGGTACCAGTCCCAGGACAGATTCCTAAGGAACACCACTCATCACCGGCTTCCACCTGGGCATAGAGCCATAGACCACCACTCTCTGGGTGCAACCTTCAGGCCAACTCTCTATCCACTGAATGGTCCACCCCATCAAATGCGTATCTCTCCAGTTTGGAGATCAGAATGTCATGTGGGACTGTGTCAAAGGCTTTACAGAAGTCCAGGTGGATGACATCAGTCGGTCTTCCCTTGTCAACTGATGTGGTCACTCCATCACAGAAGGCCACCAGATAGGCCAGGCATGATTTGCCCTTGGTGAAGCCATGCTGGCTCTCTCGGATCACTTCTTTGTCTTGCACGTGCCTTGACATTGCTTCCAGGAGAATTTTTCCACAATCCTCCCAGGCACAGAGGTGAGGCTCACTTGTCTATAATTCCCCAGATCCTCCTTTATACCCTTTTTAAAAATGGGAGTGATGTTTCCCTAGTTCAGGGAAGTTCAGGTATTCTGTACTCCTTCACTTAGTACATTTGAATGCTGTCCTGTGAGTGCCTTGATTGCTGATCTGTGATGCTTGAATATCATGGTTGCTGTTCTTCTGTTGCAGAACTGTGATGAGAGGTTTCAGTACAAGTACCAGCTGCGTTCCCACATGAGCATCCACATTGGGCACAAACAGTTCATGTGCCAGTGGTGTGGCAAAGACTTCAACATGAAACAGTACTTTGATGAGCACATGAAAACACACACTGGTAAGAACTTAGCAAAGAAAAGTACAGGTACTTCCAGGACAGAAACATTCCTACTCTTCCATCTGTATTCCACCCCTTGGAACTTGGTATCAAAGCTGTTATCCAGCCTAGAAAATCAGAAAGGAGAATTAATATGTTAACTTACGTTAAATCTAAAGAACTGTTTATAGTCCTGTGATTCACTGCTGGGGGAACTGAGAGTTTAGGCCTTACAGAAGGTTTTCTTGTGCATCAAAATCCAAAAAAGAGGATTTCATAAAGACTGAGGACTTCTGTAGAACAGCTGTCTCTGCTGAACGTAGCAGTCAGAATAGATTTTGTAGTATACAGTTCTTATAAGCATGCTAAAGGAAGTCTTAGAAGATGTTTTGTGCCTAACCAGTTGCCATATCTGTGCTCAATAGGAGAAAAGCCCTTTATCTGTGAAATCTGTGGGAAAAGCTTCACCAGCCGCCCAAACATGAAGAGACATCGCCGAACTCACACAGGGGAGAAGCCCTACCCATGTGATGTGTGTGGCCAGCGATTTCGCTTCTCCAACATGCTCAAGGCACACAAGGAGAAGTGCTTCCGTGTTACCAGCCCCGTGAACGTGTCATCTGCAGTCCAGATTCCGCTGTCTACAGCTTCTCCTGCCACCACAGTCCCTGCTGTAGTAAACACACCCACCACCCCAACTCCACCTATGAACCTGAACCCAGTAAACACACTTCCTCCACGCCCCATTCCCCATCCATATTCACACCTTCACCTACATCCTCATCCTCACCATCCACATCATCTTCCGGTTCCCCCTGTTCCCCATTTACCTCCTCCTCCAGCTCTTTTTAAGAGTGAGCCTTTAAATCACAGAGGTCAGAGTGAGGACAACTTTCTGCGACACTTGGCAGAAAAAAACAGTTCAGCACAGCACCACTAACATCTTGGCTTCCTGTCAGTCATTTTCCCGTTTTATGCACATGAAAACATGCCCTCGTGGAGGGACAGAGGGTTACCTGATGAGGATTTTTGTCCATCTCTTAGCCCCAGCAGATGATCCTTGTTTTTCCTTTTAATTCGTTAGCAAATGAGGAAATCCTGGTTTGGATCAGCAGTGCTCATTTGAACCTGGGAATCAACAGGACTCAACCCCAATTTGCTTGTGTTTTACTGGTGACTTTTATAAATTTCAGATACTGAAACTTGTGGAATTTTATAATTTCATATCAGCTGATGAGGTATGCTTGCTTTTATATCCTGGACTTCTCCTCAAAGAGGAGAAAGCCTGGGTTTTCTTTGTACTAATCGGAAAGGCTGTGAGATTAATACAGAGCATTAATTGTATCACTGTGTATTGTAATGGATTCTTTTCAGCTTTTGGTGCCGGCTATGGAGTGAGCCAGCCACGTATCACAGTATATTTGAGCATTATTAAGAAAGACAAAAAAAAAATCTTGTTTCTGTAGCTCTCCTAACACACTCTTTATTTTACTACAGAAATTATTTTAGAGTTTTTTGTATAGACCTATTTAGTAGTCTGTTTCTAAAATGAAATGTATTTCAATAAGCGGTGTAATTTTTTCAGTGTAGCTGGACCTATGTTGTATAATAGATAAATTTTTATAATCATTGAAATGTGATTCTTAAAAGATGCATATAGCTTCTATAGTTAACATTATTCTTACAACTATACAACTTACAGCAGCAAAAGGTGCTTCAGAGAAGAAAGCAATCCAAGAGGTCTCTGGAAATGTTGCCTCAAAAGTGATGTTGATTTCAGAATTTTACGTAATTTATTTTAGTAGGTTGGGTTGGTTTTTTTGTTTGGTTGGTTGGTTTGTTTTTTTTTGTTTGTTTTGTTGGCTTTTGTGTTTTTTTGGGGGGGTGGGAATGTTTCGGGGTGGGGGTTGCTTTAAGTTTCCCTTTTCAGAGTTTCTCTTAAGGTTTATTTTTGGACAAGGATGTTGAGATACTATATTCTTCCTACACCGGTTATTGTTTAGTTGAGTCAGGTATGAAATAGGTAAGAGAGGGAGTATCTCAAGTCAGCCAAACATCTTTTCTATTTATGTGGGAGAGCCAGTTTTAATGGCTTTTCATGGTATGGTTTTAAGCGGGGGATCATATAAAATGCTGCTCTTCAGATTGCGTGTTGGAATTCCTGGAGTTGTTAAGAGAAGGGATTTAAGTGAAATCATAAATGTGGTGCTTCTGACTGACTGTAAGAGTGAGAAGTTTGAATGAGACAGTGGTGTTTCAGTTGCTTTGTTAAGAAAATGCTGATAGTGTATGTACCATGGAAAGATCTATCCCATAAATGTAATATGTGTAAAATTATGGGATGATTTCTAGGGGTTGTAGTAATATGTTTGGCAAATCTACGTTTTACAGTTGTAGGATAGGAAACTTTTAAATGTAGGCATGTCACTGTTTCATAATCTTGAGAGGCTATGAGGAGGAAATAACAAGTTTAGTGTGGGAATTGTGGGCTGGAATGCCAAATGTATCTGTTTTAACCCTCATGTAGCAGTTATTTTTTCAGGTTTGTATGTCTCTTCAACTAAAACTAAACATAGCAGCATTATGCAATCTAGTAAATTGTTGCTACCTTCAGTGAAGACAGAGGCCCAAGGCAACATACTGTAAGTCCTCTTTTCCTTAAAATTCATATTCTCCTGTGCTGCTTTTTAAATTTCTACTCTTCTGAGCTGCTCTTTAAATTAAATCCCACCAAACTATACATCTAGATATCCTCATAGGCAGATGTCGAACTTACTGTTCTGCTTACTAATGAACAGGGTTTCTGTGACTAACGGGATTAATTATTTTTTTTAGTTTTCAAGGTAGCAGAACTGGTGGAAATTCTTCCTACCATTACTTCCTTAAAGTTACTGCTGTTAAGCTCTGTTTTTAAAACACTGTGTCCTTTCTCTGTTGGGAATTAGCTCCTTAGTTCATGTTTTTCATGATTTTCTACCATCTAATCATGAATGTTGTTGGTTTTTTTTCATAACAAGCATAGGAAACCAGGAAACAGGATGGGCAATTTTGGCCCAACAAACCTATTCAGTTTTGAGCTGAAGCCCCTGCCAGCATTTCTGAAACTTAAAACAATGTGTTTTTTAAATGTTTGCTCTATAATATTTATGTACACTCTTTTACTTTCTAGACAAAAAAGACAGTTATGAAGGTGAATTTACACTCGTGATTATGACTGTTGTATTTACTGTGGCTGGTCTGCCCCAGAGGTTCTATGCATTCCATGTCATATTTGCAACCTACATTTTCTGTTGTTCCGCTATTTTATGGTCAGGCCCATTATTAAATGATTTTTAAATGCTAAAACAAAAACAACAACAACAAAAAACTCCTTGGTAAATCAGTTGTATTCCGTTTTTGCAAAATGATTTTCTTCTCAATAAATTTACAGTATTAGGCTGCTATTCAGAATTCTAAGATCTGGGGCAGGTTTTTCTTTCTTTCTTTCTTGGGGTTTTTGTTTGTTTGCTTTTTTTCTCTCTTTAGTTCATAGCAATGATAGACTTTATAATTTTTTCCTTCCAAGACTTAGGTACTTAGGAATTCTTTCTGTGGAAGAAGATTAAACTGTTTAACCTGTTTAACTAGGCATCTGTGACAAACATACTGAAAGCTCACAGACTGGTCTAAAAGTGTTACAGAGTGGTAGTTTATAAAGTACATATTTTAGAAAAAAAAAGGAAAATAGATGTTGCAGAAGTCACAAAATTAAAGGTTGAGATTTGCTGTGGCATTTCACTTCTGCTTAATTTTGCATAAGTATGCACACCTACCGAGTTTGTGCAACACTAAGGAATGTATTCAAGTGCATTTACTACTTGCATATGTTGATAAGCTAACAATAATGTTTTGTATTAGCTTTACTATATTTAGTTAGTACATTAAAGGGTTGGTTTGTTAAATTAAGGGATTGGTTTGTGTTGCTGAAATGCTTCCCTCAAGAAGAGCAAAGACAAATTACACAAACTTTGGGTTTGGTTTGAATATTTCTGGAAAGTGGGACTAACTTTTTTTTTTTTTCTTCAAAGCATCCTACAGCCTAAAGAAAAGTTTTACTAAATCTTTAAAAAGAGATTTTTAAGAGGAGAATTCACCAGAATTAACACTGTCATTGGGAGATAGGCATTCCAAGATGAGCCGTTTAAAGGGCAGTATCTTTTCTAGAGAAATTTAAACCACTAGTCCTTTGGACAGTGCCTTATTCTTAATAAAGGCATAGACTGTGTGAGGCTGTTTAATCAGTGTATTATCTAAGATCGATTTAGCTTTTTGGATAAAAGTCTGGTGATTACCTGTTTTGTATTGTCATGCCTGTCTGAATTATTGACTCTTCTTTTTACACAGCTAAGATGCTTCTTAGATGACCTAATTTGTATTGCTGTTGCACATCAAAAAAGCATTGTCACCCACCTTGTATGGGTGACAAACACATCTTTAATTATGGGCTTTTGAAAGAGTGCTTTAAGCTGAATTCAGGCTCTTTTCACTGGGAGATTAGTTCATATCTTGACAGTGCAGTCCATCTGGATGTTTATATCTTTGCCCAGTTGCATCTCTTGAGCATGTTATAACAATCTTCAGTTTATTGGAGAGGAGAAGGTAAAACTCACAAGCGTGCAGTTTAAAAGATAGTGCTTCCCTTTGACAGTTTTAGTCTGTTTTAGCCAAGTAAGTGAAAGACCAAGTTCACCTCTGAGCTGAAGAGAGTAGTATTTTTGTAATTTTTTTAATCTGTTGCCTATTTCTTTGCATTATAACATACACAGTGGTGTCACCATCAGTGGGACTGAGTACCATGTTGTTAGGAGGTGGAGAGAGAGGCTGTTGTGCAGAGCTCCTTCTATGCTTACAAAGATAATGTTTAATTGACACTTTTGGTCTGATTGTTACTTGTGCAGTATGTAGGCCTTTGAGAAAATGATAAAAACAAGTGTGCAAATAAGACACTCAACAACACTAAATAATGTCAAGTTTGTACTCTTAGGAACTGAGCTCAGGGTTGTAAAATGTTTAAATGGTTATTTTATGGTTTCGTATTTCTTTTAATTAACAGTATTAAAACAAACAGTAATGTATGTCTCCACAATTTATTTACACCCACCAATGAGGACCATCTCACTTGTAAATAGAAGTTGGATCAAGTTTCTGTTCTTAAAGTTGGTTTTGGTGTTAAAACTGGGGAGACGTGGCACCTTTGAGAGATGATGGAGGTATATTAAATAAACAGTTTGCCCATTTTCATGCAGAAATGAAACAACAGTTTTTCCAGCCTGTTATGTACTAAACTGTGATTGAGATATGAGTGATTCTTAATGGAGAAAGTGACTTTATTCTTATAGTTTTCCCACTTCTGAACATTGAGCTCTACTGTTTTCAGGAGTGAGCATGAAAGTTCTTCAGACCTCTGTCCCTACAGTCTCATCTTTTTTTTTTTTTTTTTTAAATGGGTATATAATTTTTTATTCTTTTGTTTGGTGTAATTTTTATTGCTGAGCAGAAGACTCATGTAAAGTTCAAGCCTGGATGTGATCTTGTGCATCTTGGTTAGAAAAGCATAGAACGGAGGTATGTGTACTTGATATAACCAATAGCCACATGTCTTTAAAGGATTATATTTGTGTGTTAAAGAAAGTGAGACTGGCGCTAGATATTTTGCTGAGTAATTATAGATATTATGCACTATTTCCCAGAGTTTGTGTGCATGTGGATGAAACGTGGTAATTTTCTTTGAAGCTTTAGGGGTGTTCAAAACTGGACTTAAATTAACAACTTTCACAGTTTTAGCAGATAGAAATAGAAAACAGTTTTGAAGTAATCTGACAGTAATAAGTAGTAGTGTTTGGCTGGCCTTGGAAAGCATAAATTATTTTATTTTTGGATTTAAGCCCATTGAAAGTGCTGGAAAAAATTTGCATGGTATATTATATGTGTATTGAAGACGTGGCAGAAAAAATAAAATCCATTCTTATGGAAGGAGTTCAAAAAGAAGGCAAGCGCTTCTGTTTCCTCATAGACCCTAGAAAAAAAAGTCTTAGGGTTAACAGATGTTCTTAATAAAGACTCTCATCCTGGCAGCAACAGGATAATTTTGCAGCTTTTAAGCTTTTAATACATTTCTGAATAAGGCATGAGAATTGCATTCTTTTCATAATTACTTCCCAATTCCCCAGTATAATTTCAGACCAAGACAACCTATTGAAATTTATCCTGGTGCCTAAGAAAGTTTGTTGTGGATTGCAGGGGGTACCCTCTGCTTTTGGAAGTCACCAGTGCTTTTTCAACAGTTTCATTCTTCTGTGTTGTTAGCTGAGCCTATTCAAATGAGGATAAAGATGTGAGAGGGATTTTTATGGCTTTCTTTTCCGTTTTAAAAATTCACCTCTCTCTGTATTCTTGCGAGTAAATCCTTATATTTTCTTGATCTGTTGCTGCCTTTACAGATTGGAATTAGCAAATACCTTCTGGTAAAATTTCTTTGAATATTGGGAATAGCTGCCTTTATACTGAGTCATGGCCTGTGTATGTACAAATGGGCACAGCTAACAACACATGTAGGCCTCTCTGTACTGAGAATTTATGTTACACAAACACTGTAGTCAAATGAAGCTCCCTGAGAGCACCAGAAGTTTACAGTCCCTTACTTCATTATATTGCTAATTATTTCTTTCATCCACGTCTTGCTGATACCTTTAATTTAGCATGAAAATGGGTTTGTGTGATATGTGCTTGCATTTCTAATTCTTATACCATTTTCCATGATCTACGGCTCTTCACCTTGTACCGTGGCAAAAGAGCCTTATAATATGCAGTTTAAACACATTTGAAATTGAGAAATTATGTAAAGTTTCCACCAACAAGGCAATACTGCTTTTGTTTATTTTGTTTGAATTCCCTTCCCTGAAAAACCTGCTAAAAACTCCTGGGCAGAATGTGGTAGTAGACCAGAAGTCCCCTGTGGAAGTGATCTATTAATGTTAATTATTATCTTTTGCTTAGAGAACTCTGAACAATGTTACTTTTTATTCTTAGTCAACCTATACAGCAATAGCATGGTTCCCTGTTTTTGTTTTGTTTTGATTTTTTTTTTTTTAATTTTGATATTGCACAAAGATAACATTTGTAATAACACTGACACTGATCAGTAGAGGATGTCTCTTCAATAAACTACACATCTAAATTTTCTTGAACTAGGTGTCTGGTTTCCTAAAGGGTCATTGAAGTCAGGAGAACAAGTCAGGAGAAAGCTGCAGCATATACACCAAGTAGCCAAATTACTGACAATCCTGCCCTCAGCAACCTTGAAGTGAAAAAAACAGTAAGGATGGGTGTAGGTTATACTAGACTTCTTGCTTGTGTGACCTGCAGAAAACTGAATGTTATAAGTGCTGTTTCTGTTTACACACTTAATTTTGCAATTTCATTTTCATACTGCCTCCATGCTGCTTTGCCTTGTAGTCTGAGTAATAATCAAGGGGTAACTGATAGCGCCCGTAGTAACTTGATCTTTTTCAGTCTTTCATGTGTGCTGTTACTGTGCTGCACATTTGAGTGGGATATGTGAGTTAAAACTGTGACATGTTCATGTCTGTGAACTGTGAGCTGCAAAATAATTCTGCAGCTGTGTGTTGGCACATCTGAGAGCTTGCAAAATGAAAAACTGAGACAGCACATTACAAAGTAGCTTCCAGTTTTGCTTTCAAACAGGAATTCAGCCTGCCTTTTTTACTGAAGGAAAACTCAATGCAGGCCAATGAACTGAAGTGCTCTTTGCTTGCTTTCAATATAAAAGCACTAGCGTGCTTTCATCTCCATGCTTAAAACTCTTCAGCCTCTCTCCTGCACTGAGAATTTCTTAATTCCTTTACTGGGAATACAACTTTGTCCATAAGCTTTGATAAAATTAGTAAGTTTATTCAAAGAGAACTATTGTAGAGGAGAACTTATTTAAGGGTTTCCAGTGGTGCTTACTCTTGTGTCTACTTGAGCAGCCTGTGTGATTAAATTCAGTCTATTACTGTCAGATGAGTAAATAAATATCCATGTTTTGCAGATGTGGAACTGAGACACTGACATTATGTAAGCAAGTGACAGCTGGGGACAGTTCAGAGTTATTTCTGATCCAGACTACTGCCATAACCACAGGATGACTATTTCCCCTTACAATTCTTTTTTGATTTTCTGCATAATTTCCTCTGTAAGGTTTTTTCAGACAGTGGATAGAGTATATTGCAGTAAAGGAGATGAGAATCAGTCAGCCCCTTTGTGGTTATACTGAAGGTACTATATACTGGGGAAAAAAAAAAAAAAGAAAAAAAAAACATGAACAGGAATAATAGCAGCTCTGAAGTCTTACTCATCTCACGATGTGTTTCTGATCACTTAATCTAAACGAGGAAAAGAATATAGCCTATGTTTCCACTGGAGAGGTCTCAGAAAAATGATAAACTAAATTAAACTGAAAAATGATACCTTCCAAGTCAGCCGAAGCATGAAGGTATCAGCTTGCTGTTCAACCTTAGATATCCTTAATAGTCTGAAGGACTTATGACACTTAAAATAATGACTGTGTCCTCTTCAAACTCTAGTTTGGCAACTGCTCAGATTCTTATGTAACATGCATGATTTCAACCGGTATTCTACACCTCCCTTTCACAGAACAGTTTCTGCAGGGTGCTGAAATAGAATTTGTCAACCGAGTGGTTGAATTTGATACTAGTTGCAAGATGACCTCATTCCCAGGGGGTAGAAAGAGAACCAGTGCATTGAGGGAAGAAGGTGTTAAGGAAGTCTGGTAGATACCTGTCCATTCTAGTTGCAGGTTTGTAATGGAAAAAATATTCATCAGCCACTACCAAGGAAACTGAGTGTGTCAGAATATACTAGTTTACATAGAGTTTAGACCCCCTGAGTGGTGTTCTACAAGAAAGCCTGAGAGGGACTCTATATTAGGGAGTATAGCGACAGGACAAGGGGTAGTGGTTTTAAACTAAAACAGGGTAGATTTACATTAGATATTACAAAGAAATTCTTTACTCAGAGGATGGTGAGGCACTGGAACAGGCTGCCCAGAGAAGCTGTGGATGCCCCATCCCTGGAAGTGTTGAAGGACAAGTTGGATGGAGCTTTGGGCAGTCTGGTCTGGTGGAAAGTGTTTCCATGGCAAGTGTTATGGCAAGGGGGTTGAAACTGGATAAGCATTAAGGCTCCTTCCAACTCAAACCAATCTCTGATTCTTTTAGAAATCATATGTTTGCTAATTTAAGGTTGTTAGTTCATAGGAAAATACTTGGCAGAAGTGTTGTCTGAAAATGTAAGCTTTTTGTTATTACTGGAAGACAACTGTATTGTGTTACACAGTGTCTCAGATTTTCATTTATTCCTTTTAGACATTTTTATTGTTTACAGTAATCCATCCACACCACCTCCTGTTTAAAAAAAAAAAAAGGCAAATAGTGTTAGATTGTCACAGAAAATAAATTCAGATGTTTAAGTTAATGTAACTCATGGTACCTCACATTTCTATCATAGGTTCAAAAGGAGAAAAGGATAATATCAGGCTTTTTAGTGATCTCCCACAGAGAAATTGTTCCCCAGAAGGCTGGAATTTAGTCTGTGTCCTTTCTGTTGAGAACTGCAGGAGGAACATTTTGTGGAGGATTAGCCACGAGATGGCAGTGAAGCAGATCACTGACAGCTACTCAAAGAAGCAAATGAAGTAGATGAAGTCAGCAGCGTGCTCCTCTAGTCATAACAATGTTGGAATCTTTGCATGAAGTAATTTACTGAATTAGAAATTTTTCTCCGATTTTGAAGCTGGTTTCTAATTAACTGCTAATGTCTCAGATCCCCCAAATTTTCACATTATTTAAATTGAATTTTCCTAATTAGGGCCACTAAGTACTCTTAAGTCAGCCCACCTCATAAAAGCTCTATCTTGTTGCCTATGTTTCCTGACTTCTATATGTTATATAGACCTGAACTTATGAAGTAATCTGTTTTATATAAAGCTGCATAATTCCAGTTTGGCTTCTTTTGATCCCTTGTAGTGATTTTATATCATAGCTGTTTGTTATATGAATCCTTAGTGGTAATTAGTCTTGTAAATGCTTTCTTAACTATAATTTTTAATATAAGGCTTCTCCCTCAAGATGCTTAACTAGAGAGAGAGGAGCTTTTGGTGAACAAGTTATCTCAGGGGGGTTCTTTCAGTTTGTCAGAACTAGATGGCAGTCCTATTGGGGAGGGGGAGTCCATATTTCCCAGGGTGGAGAGGAAATATAAATCACCTTGTGGTCTGTAAGCCAGAGGATAAAGAACTTGCCCGGGATTTAAGTTAGGTATTTTATAAAATTTTCTTTAAAAAGAAATTGGAGTCAAACCCTTTTCCCTGACCACATGAGTACAAGTAAGGTGACTGGAGTGCTACAGAGCATGACTGTCTTACCCCATTTAATAATTTATTTTCATAAAAACAAACATTTACAAAACAGAAATTTTGGGGTTCCTGTCTATTGCTGGGGGAACCTAGCCACTCTGGGGAGTCTGTCTTTCTGTCTGTCTGTCTTTATTCTTACCATTACAAAGCACAAAACTGAAGCCCAAGTTGGAGAAACCCTGGGAGAGCTGAGTTTTGACTGGATTAGCCTTGAACTGAGTGAAGCTGACCACTTTGTGTCCAGTGTCCCAACTGCTGCACCATGGGAGACTGCAGAAATAGATGCATGGGAAGGTCACCCCAAGTAGTGAAAGGAAAAAAGAGTGTACAGTTTGTTGTGTTTTTTTTCTTTGTTTGTTTTTTGAAGGTGGGGATTTTGTTATTGTATGCTCAGTATCAGAAAAAATATATATTGGCCACCAGAAGTGTTAGAAATAATGTGTAAGATAATACTATGTTGAGAAGATGGCATGAGGTGACTAGCTGCAATTGAGGGTTCCTTGTCCATGTGTCTTAAAGACAGCTATAGAGGTGGTTTCCCCCCGTGAATAAAGGAGAGCTTCAGTTTTACTCTGAGGTTCCCCAAAATACGTAGTGCAATAAGGGTTGGACCCTATCTGAAGCAGGTGGCTGGATGGATTTCATGGTGTCTACTGAACTAAGACTAACCTAACTTTTGTGTGTCACAGGAGGGAAATTGGGGGGGCAGACACAACAACTATGTGGATTTTGTAAGCCTACAGTTACTTATGGGCTGATGCAATCTACTTGTGGGTTAGAAAACAGGAGGACAAACATGGAGAGAAGTGTGTACATCATGAATTTCCTGCAGCATGGGGATGTTACACCCATTGCAGGGAAATTGTGTGCTCATGACAGGGTTGCCTGTCTGTTCAGGGGTTGACAGGAGCCAAATCAGCCCAGTGCAGGGAATGCTGTCCTCACTTGCTCTGCAGAGTTCTTAACAGTGGAAAATCACTGGGAGACTGGATCACCCTTGCCAAACTCCTCTGCCTGTGATGTTTCTGGAATGATCTTTGCCCTGGTGCCTTTCAAGTAGGAAAGCAACAGAAGGCAGGGGAGAACTTGCCCTTGTTGAGTTTCCCACTTGCCTTAGACCCACTAACAAATCACTTTGAGTATCATCTTTGAGTATCATTTCTCTGTTCATAGAAGCTGGTGTAACTTCAATGGGGAGCTAATGCAAAAGGAAAAGCATCAAAACCTACGCTGTACAGAAGAAAGAGTGTGTGCTCTATATCAAAAAGGCAAAATGTCTCTAAATAGATGGTAAAATATTTCCTTGATAAGTAGGGTTCTTTTATAAGGACAATGACTGCTGGCAGTTATCACTACGTAAAGGTTAGTGTCCTTTAACAACTCCGAGCAAAGTCTGTTAGGAGACGTCTCAAAATACCAACAGTGGGGCTGCACTAGTGCTCTGGTCGGTTGGAGCTGGAACCGAATTTTGGAGAGGGGGGAAATGTTAAAGGTCTAAGGACTGTGGCTTTCCCCAGACCAGCTGGCACCGGGATTGGGGGTCTTAGTGGTCCTCATCCAGCCCCTGTACCACGTGCACGCATAGGCAGCAGAAGGCCATGCTTTTTGCAGCTCTTCTGAGGTTTGTGTCCTTCTTTTCTTAGACATTAATTAAAAAGCAAGATGAAAACCCAACCTCAGGCAGCCTCCTAAGTACATGTTTGTGAAGGCCGTGCTGTTACGTCCCCTCGCTGCCCACGCCCTCCCCTTGCAGACTTTGAACGAGCTCGGCTTTGCACCCCCCTTTAATCGCTGGTGCCTCCCGTACAAATTACACGTCCTGCAAAACCCAAGATACCGCTCCACCGCCGCCCCGGGAGCAGGGGACGGCTCGGGGCGGGGACGTGGCCGCCGTGTCCCCTGCGATCCTGCGGCGAGGCGGGTGCCTAAAATTAGCCCGGCTGCGGGTAGCGCCGGGCCGGCCGCGCCCTGGGCGAGGCGTCGCTGTCCCTCCCGGCTCGGCAGACTCGGAGCGTCCCGGGGAGCGCGGGGGGGGGCTCTGAGCCTCCGTCACCCGCCGGCCTGGGGAGGCAGAGCCCCCAGAAGTGCTCGATTGCAAACCCGCGAATATGCCCATTTCTGGGAGAGAAAATAATAATCTACTGGTTGCTGCCGCTCTCTCCAAGTGCTTGGAGCAGAGCCTGGCCGCGGGCCGTGCGCCCGCGAGCTGCGGGGGGGCTGCCGGCGCCCCCCCCCTGCAGGAGGGCGTCGGTAGGGACGGGGCTCTGGCGGGCACCGCCTCCTTTGATATGCGCCGGCGCGGCTGCTATTGGCTGTGCGGACGGTGACGTTTCAGGACTGCGGTTGTCCCGTGGAGCGGCGCCGTGCCGCCTCTGCGTCTCTTTAAAGGGGCCGCGCTCGCGGCAGCCACGGCGTCGGCGCTGGCCCCGAGGCGCTCCCGAGCCGCCGGTGCCCGGCTCCGATCGCGGCGGGTACGAGGGTCTGTTAGCGCACCGGCGGGACCCGGGCGCGCTCGGGAGGTTCCGACCTGGTAAGGAAGGTCTGGGGACTGATCGGGCGTAATCGGCACCGGAACGGCTTGCGCCGGGACCGGGAGGTGCCGACCCCGGTCGAAGGCTCCGAGGACTGGTGTATGGGGGAGGCTGGTGCCTGCTCCGGAAGGTGCCGATTTGCTGGGACTGGTGCCGGTGCCGAGAGGTGCCAGCTCGGTAGGAGTCTCCGACGGGTGGTGCTGGTCCTGGGAGGCACCGATCCGGTGGGGATACCCGAGCACCGCTGAGGCTATTGCCGCTCCCGGGAGGTGCCGGTACCCGGCAGGAGCACCGATCACGCGTGAGTCAGCCCTGCTGCGGCTGTCGCCGGTACCGGCGGGTCCCGAGGAGCGGCCGGCCACACGGGAGCTGGCACCGGCACCTGCCCTTCTCCTTGGCAGTGGGCAGCGGTTCGGGACACGCCGGTCTCAGACTCGGAGCAGCGGCCGCTGTCGGTCCCGGCTGGCTGGGTCAGGCAGCGCTCCCGGTACCGCCTCCCCCGGGGGGCGCCGTGCCCGCTGGCCCCCGGGGACGCGTGTGTCTAGAGGCAGCAGCGGCGCCGGGCCGGGCTCTGGGAGCTGATTTTGGACTCTGCAAAGCAGCCACCATCTGTCCGGATCTGGCATCCGTCGCCTCCCAAGTGCAGCGTTTCGGGGCCAAAACAACCTGCTTCAGCTTTATTTTTTCAGAGTCGAGGAGGCAGAGAGCGGTGCTTTGGCCCTGACGCTTGTTTCGGGAGCCTTTGGCTGGGAGCACACTGTGTTTTGCTTCCTGCTAGACCCGGGGGGGGAGGTGGAGAAAGGAACATCCCATCACCCAGAGTGACTGGGGTGTCTGCCATGCCCCATCCGAACACATGGGAAGGGAGCTGGAAGGACAAGTTCTGACCTCAGTGGCTGCAGGGAGGGTGTTTTCCTATTTCCTCTTGCAGAGGGAATTCGAGGAATAGTGAGAGGGTACAGGACGCTGTGGAAGGGAGGGCAGGAATTAGGCACCACACCGTGCAGATTGGGTCAGGGCTGGCTGAGATGTGCTGCTCTGAGCTCCAGTGTTTGGTTATTTGTTATTGGTTTGCTCATTAGCTTCTGGTTCAGGAGCTGTTTTAAAAATGGGCCGAGCCAGGGATACAAGCAGGTTTGGTTTAACTCCAGGAGCAGCAAAACTGTCCAATGATCCCAATGACATGTTCGATGGTGCTGGCGTCTGTGCTAGAGAGGAATATTTTCCTCTCCTTTGCTTTTGGGGCAACAGGACTCTGTTTTTCCTTTCATTCTGTTCTAGTGGGTGGTCAAACAAGTCTGCCAAAGGTTAATGGTTGGATTTTGAATTTAAAAAAAAAAAAAAAAAAAAAGTTGTACACTCCAGAAACATCAAATGGTTTGATAAGCCTAAAAACATCAGAAACAGACGAACAGATGAGTGGAGTAAGCAGGGTGATTAAAATCTGCTTGAGGGACTGTTCTTACAACTGGGAAATGCCCCAGTGCCCTATTTGCTTTCAAAGCTCAGAAGTACCCAGCTCTAAAACCAGGTGCTGATCCCTGTCCGCACTCGCACAGGGCCTGATCCTGCAGCAGAGGGAGAGTGTGCGGCACAGTGCTGCTCCTCTCCTTGCAACTTGTCCTGCATTGAACCCGTTATGGGATTAAGCCCTAAATCCCATGGCAGGGCGGAGTTCCCCTGGGATGCACAGCAGTAACTAGTCTGTGGCGATAACAAGGGCGGCAAATACTGGTTTCCAGCCTTTCCACTCTGGGCCTCTGTGGGGCAGAAAGATGCCTGAGGATGACTGGAGGGACAGAAAACATCAAGGTTTTAGGGATAAACTACCCTGGGAAATTCTGTCAGTGACACCAACAGCTCACTGCTTTTATCAGGCGTATTTTGACCCTCATCCTGAATTGTTTGTTTAACCCTTTGTGTTTCATTTTCTGTTTCAACATTCAGGCTTTGAATAATGTTAGGAAGCATGGCCACTTTCATTTTATTTTGGAAGGACTTCGTTTTTTACAGAAGGTGGAAGGACACTCTTCCAGGAAGCAGCTGCCCCGTGAGTCATTTCCATGTATAAATAGCTCTGGTGGGAGCGGTACCATGCCTTGCTGCTTCACAGAGCCGTGAGGTGCAAAGTTGTGGAGGGATTTGGTCATCCCCACCACCACAGGGGAAGCCTGGGCTGCCCCCCAGCCCATACAGAGTCAGCTGTGCTCACCCTGCCTGCTAGCACCACAGCCTCCCAATGCTCCTGGCTGTATTTGTCAGAGTACTTCAGAGCTGGGACAGAGCTGGGAGATTTGTTGAGTATTTTGTCTTGTCTCTACTGCCTTCCACCTTGTGACAGAGTCTGGGTTTAACGTGGCTGTTGCCAAATCTTGGAGTGTAGCTACAGTTCAGCCTGGTTATCTTTAGATGGAGAGAAAGAGCATCAATTTCTTAAGAAGATCTTCTAATTCTGATATCTCATGTTTCCAAATCGTAAGGAGAAAACAGCACACAGGAAGAACATGATTTGTCCAGCCTTACCCTGAAGGCCAGCAGTGAGAAGTCCCATCCTGGATCTTTATTCACAAAACAATACTGGCTTAGATTTTATTTCCTCCTCTCGTACAAGTAATGCACATATTGATGCAATTAATAGTGGTGTCAAGAAGGGCTGAGATTGGAAGAGGCCTCTTTGCTGAAGCATGGCAGGGACGCTCAAATATCCTGCTAGTAGATGGGGGCAGCAAGAATCCAACTTAACATTGAAAATGGTCCAGTGGTCTCGCACTTCCACCACAACCCTGCACGGTCCAGGAAAGGAGAGTATCTGCTCAGAGCAAGGGGTGGGATATTTCATTGTCCCCAGATGCTTCATTTTCCTGTCTGCCAGATTTAATCTCTGAACATGTGTGCAGGTGCTCACGTGTGTTGGAGGGACCTGGATGGGGGATGCTGCTGCCTGAGCACTCACCTCAAACCCCTGGGGCTGGTCTGAGGCTCTTCAGGGTAACAGGGACGTCACTACAGTGTCAGTGCTGGCAACAGTGGGAGCAATGAGCCTAGTGGAACAACTGATTTTGTTTTCCAGCTGATGGGCATAGCCAGATTTATCCCCAGTGGGGCTATTGATGTCCATGGCACTTCAGTGAGAGCAAAGTGATGTCTTGGAGGTGGGGAGGGAAGGAAGGAGCTTGCAATGGGGCAAATTCACATGAGACCCAGGGTGGCTAATGCTCCTTCAGACCTCATGCTGGTCAACTCTAAAAGGATGCCAAGCTAAAATAAACCAACCTGGCTTTTCTCCAGCTCAAAGATTTTTTTGTTTGTTTGTTTGTATTCAAATATTTATAACAAAACTTTAATTTGGGAGAGATGACTACATATAAGGGGATTGGGGAACCTCAGATGACAAACACTAAAGGGACTATAAACTACTATAAGATTTCTATTAATATCTATGTTCAACCTCATCTGCCCATGTGTGGAATCTGTTGAGATCTGTTCTGTTTTCTGTTTTGCAAAATACAAAAATCTTAGACCCAAGAAAGCTCTTTCAAGATAAGCTTGTCATAGCCACATCATCTCTTATAGCTGCCTGTAACTGCTGTCATCCATGGGGGCTTTAACCCGCTGTTCCAGGGCTCTTTCCATGTGCCTGTGACTTGCTACCATGATGCATCCTTCTGGTTTGAACCAAAATGTTTTTCTCACTGTTGACACCACTTTAGAATTTAAAGAAAAAAAATGCAATTACTCTGCCACACACATTTAATACTTTTTTCCTGTTTCTTTTGATATGGACCTGAAAATCACAGTGACTAATTTCACCTCCAGGCTGTTTGTAACTTCATTTTATTTCACATAGTGTCTGTTAATAAACATCATCTTTTGATGGAAAATTTTAACATAGAAGTTAGTTTGGGCAACCTGATCTAGTGGAAGGCATCCCTGCCCATGGCAGGTGGTTTGGAACTGGATGATTTTTAAGGTTCCTTCCAACCCAAACCATTCTATGATTCTGAGCAATTAGATTTTGGTTCAAAGGTTTCATAAAAAGTTGCTTTCACAAAATTTCAAGCTGGGGTTTAATTTTGAGTGACTTTCTTTTGCAGTGTGCTACATTCACTTTGCAGTTGTGTTTTGTTTTAGTGGATTCAAGAACTGTTTGTGGCCAAAATAGCCTGATGCTGGACTTAAAACCAGACATATTCCAAATAAATCACCCTCAGATGACAAACTTCCTATTGTGATGCTAATGTCAAAAAACATTAAAATCCTCCTAGCTTCAGCTAAGATGAGGTACTAGCAAACAACTAAAATTTCCCACTTCCCAGTATGTTTTTCCTCATTCTGACTGTCTGACAAAGTTCCCAGAAAAGTTGATCTGTGAGGTTTGGCATTCTGAGCTTTTCTGTCACTCTGTTTTTATCAGTATGGACCACAAGAGGTCGGCACAATTCAGGGGAAGTAGTCTGGGGCCTGACTTTGCTCTGGAGTAGCAGAATGGCATGTCTTTACTGGAGCTCCCTGAGCCCTTTTTCATTCCAAGATAATTACTCCCTTTAAAAATAAAATAAATAAATAATAATAATAATTTTAAAAAACCTACCCAAACTAATTATACGGGAAGAAAATCAGGACAATCACAGAACAGGACATGTTGGCAGGGTATATTGCTGAGCTGGGTCCTTTCATATGTGGCAAAGCCTGAGCACTTGGGAGAATTAAGGGGGCTCAGGTGCATGCCCACTCACCCTGCTCTCTACAGAGTCATCTAATTGTTTATTTCCTGGTATAAAAGGT
This sequence comes from Stictonetta naevosa, assembly GCA_011074415.1. Taxonomy (NCBI): domain Eukaryota; kingdom Metazoa; phylum Chordata; class Aves; order Anseriformes; family Anatidae; genus Stictonetta; species Stictonetta naevosa. The sequence goes on along the minus strand of CM021723.1, from coordinate 5,526,246 downwards.
CGTGAGCTTGGAAGCTCACTGCAGGACATCGACAACTCAGCGCACCACTCCACGTTGGCAAGCTGGAGCCGCATGTTTCTGAGTGTATTGTGACTTCTGATGTGGTATCCGAAGGTGACAGACAGGGAAAACAAAGTGATTAACCAACATTACCCTTGTGGTTTGCAGTGAGGAGACCAGCACAGAGAGCTCTAAACAGGACCTTCATCAAAGCGGTGCTTGGAGAGTGATGGTCTTAAAATGAAAAGGTGCTGTGAGGGTGTTGGGCTGCCATGCCTGTTTAAGGTCAGTGTGATTCTCTGTCTTTGACCTCTCTGTCTCTTCTCAGGGTCATGGAGCAGAAGTACCTGTCCTGCACATCTCTTGACACACATGAGATGTGCACAGAGAGCAGCAGGGGGCAGTGAGCAGATGCTGCTGGGTTCAACGCTGAGAGGCTGGGGCTCTCCAGCTTCACACATTGTCAGCAACGTGGTTTTACTTTGCTTTTAGAGACAGGCAGGCCCCAGCTCTGAATTACCCTGGGCCTCTTGGGAGCCCATGGTGCCTGCAGAGCCCAACCCAGAGGCAAACCACATCCAGGTGACAGAGCAAAAATTAACCTGCAAAGTCTTTTCCTCTTGGGAAGAGCCACACTTGTCCTTGAACAGGTGAGCCTATAAGAAGGAGCAGCAAGAGGGGTTTACAGGGACACAAGTCCCTTTTTGCAGGTGTGACAGGAGTGGGATGGGAAGCAAACTTTGCTCCATCCCCTCCCCAGCACCCTTGCTGCACATAAATTCCCCAAGGCTCATGCTGTCCATGTCCTTTGGAAGGACATGTACAGCGGTAGCTTGGCACACAAACCACCTTGACTGCCGTAAAGGAATTTGCAGTAGCAAAATGATCTCTCTGTAGGAAGAATAAACACCTTGGAGTTAGGGCTAAGGTATGTCAGCAGTGGACTACCCCTCCTCCCCCAACCCTCAGTGGGGTTAACAAGCGACATGGCAAAAGACAGGCAACGATAACTTAGCTAAGAAACATTGCTCTGTGGAGTTGGCAGCCTCTTGCTATTGTGTTTATTGCCCTCATTGTGCTGCGTCCAAAGCAAAGTGCCTTCGACTAACTGTTGGGCTTTACTCTTCCACCTCACAGGGTGTTGGTATGGCCAGCTCCCAGCCTCCAAAGTACCTCCTCATCTTCGACTTTGATGAGACCATCATCAATGAGAACAGTGATGACTCCATCATCAGGGCAGCACCAGGGCAGGCACTTCCAGAGCACATCCGGCAGACCTTCTGTGAGGGCTTCTACAATGAGTACATGCAGCGTGTCCTGACGTACATGGGAGACCAAGGTGTCAAAATGGGGGACTTCAAGACTGTATATGAGAACATTCCCCTGTCCCCTGGCATGCCTGACCTCTTCCAGTTCCTCTCCAAGAACCATGAAGTCTTTGAGATCATCCTCATCTCCGATGCCAACATGTTTGGCATTGAATGCAATCTGAGGGCAGCTGGTTTCTACTCTCTCTTCCGCAAAATCTTCAGCAACCCATCCAGCTTTGACAAAAGGGGGTACTTCACCTTGGGGCCCTACCATAGCCACAAGTGCCTTGACTGCCCAGCCAACATGTGCAAACGCAAAATCCTAACAGAGTATCTGGCAGAGAGAGCCCAGGAAGAGGTGGAGTTTGAGAGGGTCTTTTATGTTGGAGACGGTGCCAATGACTTCTGCCCTTCTGTGACTTTGACTTCAGCTGATATTGCTTTCCCACGGAAGGGCTACCCCATGCACCGGATGACCCAAGAGATGGAGAATAAGCAACCTGGAGCCTTCCAGGCCACTGTCGTTCCCTGGGAGTCAGCTACAGAGGTCACCTGCTATCTCCAGGAGGTCCTCAAGAAGTGTTGAAGATAGCTCAAAAGAGGCTTGTTTACTATAAGCATCTGGGAAAGGAGAATTCTGGAGGGTCAGGTCCTGTACTCCATGCTCATCTGGCACTACTCACTGGGACTCTGATTCCTGGGCTGCTTTCCTGCCTTCCTCTCCACGCTCCTTTCTCCCTAGTGGTAAAAGCACTTTCTCTACCCCCCTGACCCCAGCCTTTCCCTTTTCCATTGCCATGTTGAGATGACGCCTTCTCTATGCAGCTTGGACATCAACTCCAGTGTCGGTGCTTGACAACACTAAGGGTGTTTTTTTTTTTTTCCCCTTTTGATTTCACAAGAGCAATTATTTAAAATCCAGAAGCCAGCTTTCCTGAAAGCTGAACCCTGCACATCCTTCCTCTTGACTTCAACCTGCTCTCCCCTTGCTCATCTTTGCTTGCCACGCAGAAACTGCGTGCTGTCACCTTCAACCTGATGCTCTGAGGGCTCCTTGCCTCTTCAGGAAGCTATTAGAAATTTAATCTATGAAATTTGTGCTGCCCAGGCTCCACAGCTTGCCATACACCCCATGCCTTGCTCAGCTGGTGAGCCTTTTGCTGGAGTTAATTGTTGCTTAAGACTATTTTCTGGGAAAAAAAAAAAAAAAAAAGAGTAGCAGAAAGCCTTTTGGAAAGGTGGTACCTTGCAAACAAATATATTTATTTATTTATTTTAATCTCTCCTATGAGGAAAGGCTGAGAGAGCTGGAGCTCTTCAGCCTGAAGAAGAGAAGGCTCCAGGATGACCTTACAGCAACTTTTCAGTACTTAAAGGGGACTTATAAAGAAGAGAGAGAGCAACTTTTTGCTGAGTCAGATAATGACAGGACAAGGGAGAGTGGTTTTAAACTAAAAAATAAAAATTAAAATTAAAAAAATAAAAAAAAATAAAAGAGAGGGAGATTTAGATGAGGTGTTAGGAGGAAATTCTTCATTCAAAGGGTGGTGAGGCACTGGAACAGGTTGCCCAGAGAGGTCATGGATGCACCATCCCTGTGGGTGTTCAAGACCAGGCTAGATGAGGCCCTGAGCAACCTGATCTGGTGGGTGGCATCCGTGCTCATGGCAGGGAGGTTGGAACTGGATGATCTTTAAGGTCCCTTCCAACCCGAGCCATTGTATGATTCTATGATTCTTTAGCTCCCATTGCCCCACCCCAGTTTCCCAGGGTATGGGCAGGAAGGCCACGTCCCACTACAGGGAAGAGGACCTGACTTCACTTTCTTCTTCCACCCGCTGCTTTCACATCCAGGGCAGGTCCCCTGCATTCTTGATGCAGACAGGTTCCTCTACATTGAGCCAGTCTTACCAGCTGTCTACTTGTGTTTGCTGAATCGTATTGACTCCCCTGTGACCTCAGGTGTGACATGGTCAAGAGGTGCTGAAACTCCCCACCAGCTGGAGAGGGAGGTGTGGTGCTTTGGCATTTCTCCTGGTATCGGATCCCTGGAGGCTAAACCTTCTGTGCCCTCCTGCCTGACTGCAGTATTAATTGCCCCTTCTAATTGCACTCTGCAGGGGGGACCTGCAGCATTTGTTGCTCTCTGGTGTTGGCTTTTCCTGGATTTATGCACAGCCTTAACGGCCCCAGAGGGTGATCTGTAAGTACGCCAAAGCACAGAAATCCTGGCAACAAATCTGAGCGATAAGGAAATAACCAAAGCAGTCCTAAGTTGTTCCGCATTTATTTAATTTTTCTCTCTCTTTGTTCTTCCTCTTCTGGACCCTGTTCAACTGTGTGGAACTCAAAGCCATGGAATTAAAAAAAAAGACATATATATGTATCTAGATATATATATATTACAGCTACACAGTTTATTTTTATCCAGAACATAAACCTGGGTGTGAAATGGCTGTGAGTTGCATGTATATGGCCTTTCTCTTCCTTGGACTGCTGAAGGAGGCAGATGGGGGGGCAGAGGGAGGGGGGAATGGGGCTAGGGTACAAATAGTGTTCTGCAGATTGGGCCTCTTTTGGCTCGGCTCCTTCTCCCCCTGCCCTCTCCCCATTACTCAAGCAGCTGGGCACAACAAGCATTTTCTTTGGGGTTACTGCTAGAGTGCTTCTCTCCTCCTTGGACCTGTGGTCATTCATGATTTCTGAGCTTTGATTCTGCTACACCTTGGGGCCTCCCAGAGGGCCAGGAGCATCACCAGGGCTACTCCAAGGGATTTCAGGCTTGCTGCGCTCCATGTTTCAGGCAGCATGAGGGACAGCTGAGTTGCCCTAGTGCTGAACCTTCACCACATTATCAGCAGTGATTTCTGGTGTAATTAAAAAATAAAACATGGGTGAGAGAGGTGCAGAGAGCAGGGAGTGGGGATGCGCTTGGTGCTGGAGGCTGCCAGGGTGCAGCAGTGAGGGTAGCAGCATCTGAGATGGAGCCCCAGCATGGCTGCCCTTGCCATGCTTCAGCAAAACCTTTGAGCTGTGCAGAACACCATCTGTGCAAAGCCAAAATTCAGTGGCATAGCAGAGCCCTCCCCACTTCCTGGAGCCTGAGCATGAGTGGATGCAGCTGAGCCGGGTGGGTGATCTGGAGTTGGGGGTGCAGAGGGTGCCTACCCCGGCACTCAGAAGGGCTCCACATAATTGCCAGGGAAGAAACCTACTTCCTCGCCCATGATGCCCTCACACCATCCATCCGAGTACCTCCGTGTGACGTAGATGAGGGCCCCAGGCTGGAAGGAGAGCTCATTGTCTTTCTGCTGGGCATAGGGATAGAGGGTCACCACTGTGAGAAGAGGGAGAGAAATGCCATGGAGCAGGACAAGGCCAGCTCCAGGACAACTCTCCTGCACCAGGAAGGACAGAAGAGAGGGTGTGAGCCTCTCCATGCTGTCCTCTAGGGGGAGCAGAGTTGCTCCCTTAGTGCTGTGACTGAGGTCAGGGGCTCAACGGAGCAAAGAAATCTGGTGGATCCTGGTGGACCTGAGCATGGAGCTGCTGTACCTTTCTCCAGGTAGCTCGCTGGGACCCAGGCGGGCTCCTCCATATCTGGTGGCAGTGGTGGGGTGAAATCCTCAAAGTCAGGCAAAGCCAGTGGTGGCAGCAGTGGTGGCTCAAGGTCATCAGAAACTGCAAATCCTCCCCCCCCCAAAAAAAAAAAAAAAAAAAAAGCAATGGGGGAAAAAGGGCTCCACATGGAACAGGGGCCACATGCAACAGTTGTGACCCTGTTTCCCCCATGATGAGTACCCCTGGACCACCTCAGCACTCACCTGGGGGGATGATGTCCAGTGGGGGCAAGGCCAGGTCCCCCAGCGGTGCGGGGGGTAGGTCTGTGGGAAGAGGTGCGGGTGACAGGACAGTGGCTGCAACCAGGGGAGGTGGCCCTGGGAGGGACGGGGGTGCTGGTGCTGCAGGGATGCCTTCACCAGTGTCTACCAGGGATCCAGTCAAGCTGGGGGTTCAGAGGCAATGCCAGGTCAGAGGAGCCAGGACAGATCTGTGGCTCAGCCCCTTGTCTTTGAACACAGACACCTGCCCCGTGCCAGCACAGGGTGACACCCACTGTGGTCACCATGGTCAAGGACCTCAGCATCTGCGTGCAAATCCTGTGCAAACCATTTCCTCACTCCATGGCTCAGTTTCCCCATTATGTACCCTCTCTTTAAAACTATTTTTGCTCTAGAGATGAGCACTGACTAGAGCAGTGAATTTCATACTCCCAAAAAACATATATCTATATCTATATATATATTTAACCAAAACCTCTCTGCAAGTGGAAGCTCCCCAGAGCAGCAGGGTGACCATGGCTGCCCCAGGCCCCACTGACCCTGGGCCTTTCAGAACCATGCCTGTACCTGACCGATGTCAGAGAGGAGGTGGACGAGGCTGTGGAGAGCTTTCCCAGAGGAACCACAGGGGGCTGTATGGGCTCAGGTACACGGGTGCTCCTCCTGCAAGCAGAGCAGCCGCTGAGCCCCCTTCCTCCTCCCACTGCACCTCCTTTACAGAAAGTGGCTTGGCATGGGGTTAGGGACAGGACACCAATGACAGCAGCATCACATGAACCTGTAGTGCACCTTGTGGCTCTGTAACCACCATTGTCACCTGCTCAGTGACACCACCATTGTGTTGGCCCTGATGGTTACAGCTGGTCCAGAAAGATAAAGTCCCCACCGCTGCACCCCCTCCCCCCATCCCTGGAAGCCTCACCCCAGCGTGCCCGCAGACTGTGTGGCTGACTTAATCCCTTTCCGAGCCAGGGTGCCTGTGCGGGAGAGCTGGGTGCTGTGGTCCTGCAGGCATAAGGGAACATGGACACATGACAAGCACACTGCACCCCGATGTGCTGTCCCTGTGGGCAGCAGCATCCCTGCGGTCTTTGCTCCACCCTTCCCCAAGGGATGCTGCCAGGTGGTCCAGGGCGCTGGGAGCTGCCCCAGCTGACAGAAACAGCCAAGCAGCGGAAAGTGCTGGTGCTGCAGTGCTGTGTTGCCACCGTGGGAACAGCAGCCCCAGCACCACCACTTCCCCTCCAGCCCCGTGGTGGTTTCACACTGTGCATGTACTTCTGGTGCTGCCGAACACCACTACCACCCTTCCCCCCCTCCCCAGCACCTTCTGGCAAGGGCAACTGATGAGAGCAGTTTCGGTGCTTTCGGTGGAAAGGCACTGTGGGAGTGAGAGCACAGTGGCTCAGCCCTGGCCCCAGCATTGCTTCCAGCCTTGGCCAAGAAACTCCAGCACTGTGTGTCTCTGCTGCATATGACCATGCCCTATTCTCCTCCTGCCCCAAGATAGGACCACTGAACCCCAGTGGGATGAGTCCTGGGATGGGCTGGGAGAGAGTACAGACAGACCCCTCCACACACACACCTCTCCATCCAGGAGGGGTTTGAGCCCATCTGTGCACCCACCAGCACAATCCCAGGTCACTGGGGACTGAGAAAACCCATCTGAGCCTCCACCTTTCCATGGGACATTCTCCACATGCTGACCCCATCACCAGGCTGACCTTTATGCCATGACCAATGTCATCCAGGATGCTAAAGTTGAGGGGTTTCCTGTAGTAGGGCTCCAGGCAGGGTGGGCCAGGAGGTGACATGATCTTCTGGTGGGCTGGAAACCTCTTGCTGATGGTCAATGACCCAATCTCCCGTCGAGAAACTTTCTCCTTGTGCATGTCAATCCTCTGTGGAGATGGCACTATCACTACCATCCCCTCCTGGGTTCTCCCCACCTCCTGCTGCCATCTCCAAGTCCCACCAGCCCTTCACAGACCTCCCCACATCTCCCTCTCCCTGCCTATAAAATAAGTCAGAGATCAGGCCTAATTCAAGCTTGAGCCTGATCCCGCTGGTATGTGTGAAGCCCCCATAGAAGTCATGGGGTCAGAAGCAGCTCTTCTACATCTCATCAAGGCAAGCAATGCCCTTGATGCCACCATATCCACCTGCAGTAGATTTGGCCTTTCCTGAAGTGGAAGACCAAAGGCATGAGACAATGGTGAGGGATTTGCAAGTCTCAGCCATTTTCCCGCTGCTTCCAGAGTGACTGCCAGGTCCCTTCCATGGCAGTAAAAGCTCCAGGCAACTTTCAAGTGGCAGGAAGAAGGTGGGTGGCTGCAGAGCTCTGTGCCAGTGTCCTCAGGCTCCAAGAGGATGAGACCAGTCTCCATTGAGGGGAGAAAGCAGCTAAACCAACATGACTGCTTCACACTGCAGGTGGCTTCCCAGGTGACTCCCATGGTCCCCTCCACCATTACTTGCAAACACCCACACTGAGACAGCGCCTGCTCCCACCCCCTCCCCCTCACCCCCTGGAAGACAACAGTTTCTGAGCCCCAGGTGGACTTTTCCTTCAACAACCTGTTGGGTGACCACCATCACCCTGGGATGAGAGATCAAGCACTGCAAGATGCTCTGATGGACTCTTGAAACCATGGTGAAGAATGGTTTCCAGTTCTTTTAAGTTGTCCAAATGTTCTCAATAACAGTCCCTTTTTCTGGAGACCACCCCACCTTTTTCAGGGCCCAAATCTCACAGCAACATGGACCCAACATGAAATGTCAGTGGTTGCAGAACAGACCCACCTGAGCCACGCAGCTGATGTTGGCCTCCACCTTCCGCAGCTCGGCCTCCTGCAGGTCTAGCAGCTGGAGGAAAGTGTTGGCCAGGCTGCTGACCTGGTACGCTATGCTGGCCAGGGACTGAGTGCTAAATGCCACTGTCTCTTCCAGCGCCTTCTGCTTATCACTCGCCTGGAGGGCAAAACACACCTAGTGAGCCAAGCTGAGAGAGCTGATACCACACCATGTCATGCTCACCCTCCTGCCACCATCTGTACGCTGGGGTCATAGGGGAGTGAAGATGCTTCTTCTTTCCAAATGCATCATAGTTCCTCCAGCTCAGCCAGCAGGACTCACAAACACCAGACAGCAGTGCTCAGCTTTTCTGGCACTGAGGGATCATGGTGACTCCTCCCTGGACAATGTCAGCACCATCTTGGTGCAGTGGCACAATGCAGGGTTCTGCCATGCGTGAGTGATGCCACCAAGAGAGTATCCTTTAAAGCACAAGGGGACCCCATTGTCAAGACACTCTCCTCAGCAAACAGGGCCAAAACAACCCTTTTCCCATCTATTGCATCCCAAAAGCCCCTGCCCCACCTTTCCTTCAGCTGGTCACAAGGGGATCAGGGCAGGGAGGAGGAGGAGGGAAGCTGATGACAGCAGAGCTTTGTGCCCACTCTACATCAGGACATATGGTGGGGACGAGCCCTGTGCAGTTACCCAGCTTGCCTCTGTCCTGTGAGGAGACACCTCCACAACCCCAGGGACAGCTTGAGCTGGTGTTCATGGTCCCCTTCCTGGTTATCGCTGATGGCATCAAAACCTTTGGAAGACTTTCCCTTTGACCCAGTCCTAATTCTGAGAGCTGAGCAGAGAAGCATCTGTGGAGCATTGGGGAAACCAAAGCACAAGAGAAACCCTGAGAGCTTTCACTGCTGGGTAGGAAGTGAGTCGGGAGGCTTGAGCTGCCATCACCAAAAGTCTTCATCATCACACCAGTCTCCCCACCCCCTACCCCTACCCCCACCCTCACCTCCAAGTACCACTGTCTCAATAAGGAGCTTGATAAGGCTCCTAGCTGACTCCAACATCACAGCTCACCCCACGTTGTCCCTCAATGCCCTCACCTGCACATAGCTGGTCTCGCAGTAGTCAGCGACCTGGTGGAGATTGCAGTGGTTGTCGCGCAGGACCTGCCTGGCTGCTGGGATATCACATTGCTGCAGCTGCTGCAGCTCCGACATGGTGCTGGGCTCAAGCACCCACTTCCTCTCCAACCGCCTCGGCACCGGGTTTTGAAGCTCACAGCGGTGCTGACGCAGGGCCTGCGGGTCCCTCAACATCCCATCCCCCTCAGGGATGCCCCACAGGCATATGACCTCTCCAGCTGCCTTCAGGCATTGGCCCAAGGACAGCCAAGGAGAGGCGGGGGAACACCAGGAGAGGAAGTGAGCATTTCCCCAGCTCTGCTTGCCGTGGTCCTGTGGGGAGCTGGGCTAGCAGGGGAGCCCAGTGTCACAGCCAGCAGCCATCCCACCCGGGCAGTAGACAAGTGGCTGCAACAGCGAAGAATCTGGTTCATGGAGGAACCTGCGGTGCAGGGGTGACAAGCAGCTGAGGAAGCCTGAAAGCTGTTGGTGTGCTGGGACCCCAATACCCACCTCTGCCACCTGCACCCAACCTGTATATCCGTATTCACCTCCAGACTCCAAACTGCAGTTTTTTGTGGCTCTCAAGGGGGAGCAGCTTCTGGAGCAAGATGGCCTGAAAGCACACAGCACTGGAGACAGCATGCTCAAAACAGGGTGGTATTTCCAGGACAATGCTGCGGTTCAGCTCCAGACAGCCCAAACTTGCCCATTTCTGAGCATTTTGGAGCCAGCTTGTAGCAACTATCAGGGGATGGAGGAACTGCTGCCTTCCCAGGGGGTGTGGGGCCAAGCCCAGATCCACGGCATCCAGGGAGGGGAAGTTCCTTCCCCTTGCCCTTATCAGGCAGGCAAGAGATACACGCCCTAGGGCAGTGCTTCAACTGCCAGGTCTGCTTTGTGTACCCCATTTGGGATCAAGCTGTGCCTCCTGACCTTGCTCAGCTCAGGCTGTTCTTAGCCATCAAATTCCTGCTGGGGCCCATGTGCCAAGTGGCCAAGTGGAAGCTCCTGTCCTGCTCTCACCAAGGGCAGAGCATCCCCTATGGTGCTTTGCTAATTGTGTTTTCCAATGCCACAGGACAGTGGGAGAGGCTGTGCCGAGCAGAGCTAAGGGCATGAAATTCCCACTTTCCAGCACTGTTTGAGGAAGGTCAGTCCCAGGTGCTTGAAAAATCTCCCTCCACCTTCTCATCCTCCTCCTCCTGCAGGCACTTCCTCAGGGCCTCCTGAGCTCTGTCCACAGCCTCAGCAACTTTGCACGGGCCAGATGGCAGCAAAACACCCTTATTGAGCCCACAGACCCACAAGTGCTTGCCTCCCTCCTTACATAAGAGTACAAGGATGAGGGAAATGATGAATTTCCTCCAGCACTTGCTCTGCTTCTCACACCTTCAAGGGCCAAGAGCTACCCAATCTGCTCCCTAGCCCCTCATGGTTTCCTTGCCCCAGCTCCCCCCCCTTCTTCCCTTCTGAAACAGGTGGAGCCCGCTCCAATATGCACAGGGGATGTTCCCATTGCTCCATGTCTGCCAGGCAGGTCAGGATCTAACTGCCACACAGACTCAGACATCCATAGTTGGAATCAGGGGCTTCCCAAGTGCCTTAGCCATCAGCTCCACAAAGCACTTCTCCATGCCTGCCCTTCCTTTCCCATCCTCACCCTCTCCCAGTCCTCCCCTGCAGCCCTACTCCTGATTAGCCTGAGCTTTGAGGCTAATACTCAACACCTGACCAGCTTATTTGCCTGAGTCTATTATCAGCTTAAGCACCAAAGACATCTGCTCCCTGCTACTGGCTGGGAGATACAAAGGAGTCTTCAAGCCCACAGCAGGAGAGTGAGGGTGCAAAGGACGACATCTTGTCAGCATATATGGGTTTCTGAACACCTCCACCACTGAGAGGGAGCAGCTCCTTGTTCCTGTAGGTAAGTGGCTTTGCTTCCTCCAGGCACAAACACTATTGTAGGTGCCACTATCTTCATGAGTTGGTAGTTCCCCCGAAAACCTGCAAAGCTGCTCCTGCCCAAGCAAAGGACACATTAGCTAGATCTTGTTTGCGTTTATGTTGCTCTGCTTGTTCAGGAGATAGTGAGAAATTTGATGCATTCCCATCTGTGTTCTCCTAAGGGGCTGCTAATCCAACAGCCCTAGTTTTTCCCTGGGCTCAGCTGGCCCTGCTGAACTGGCCACCTCATGCTGTTGGGAAACAGCCTCTGTGGTAGGCAAAAACTGCTTTAAGAACTAGGCAAGATCCTCCTCAGCTGCCCTCAAACTGCACCTTTTGCTTGATTTGTCTAGTGAGAACAAGCAAGCAAAAATCTGCTTACTGCAGATGTTATATAAAGTGTTTTGAAATGTGTGTGTGTTTTTTGTTTTTAAAGCTTCAGCCCCTCTCTCAACATGAGGGTAGTTGAGATGTTACCAGCATTTGCAATAGTGTTATGGCCAAAGTGATAGTCCTAATGTGCCCTAGGTAAAGCCCATCTATAGTTTAAGCATACACCATTTATGTGTGGTTACAGGGCAAAATGGCTCAGGATATGACAGAGAAAGAACTGTTGAAGATGGAACTGGATCAGCTGAAAAAGGAGGTGAAGAATGAGAGGCAAATGGTGAGTATTTCACCCAAAATGGAAATAGGCTTTCCCTGGGGTAATGTTCTGATCCGATTGTGCTGTGAAGGGAAAACAAACTACAACCCCCTTAAATTAAGCCTCATATGCAGGCGCAAGCATGTCAGTTCAAACTTTTTGCCTTGAGACATGCATCCCCTTGGGGTTTAGCCTCATATCTCACAGTCCTGTGGCTGCAGCCCCACAGTGGAGTGTACATGGCACCTTGGGGATGTTCCTGGGAATACCACAGCCATGGTTAGCTCCACAGTTCTCCTCTCCCAAAGGAGCAAATGGGTTTGTAGGCAGATGACGAGCAAGAGTGCAGGTCTGCAGTGAGGGCTTGTTCCCGTAACCCATGTGGGGCATCTCCTTCCTTCCTTCCTTGCAGGTCTCCAAGACCGGCAAAGAGATCAAGGAATACGTCGAATCCATGGCAGGAGAGGACCCACTGTTGAAAGGTGTCCCTGAGGACAAGAATCCCTTTAAGGAAAAGGGTGGCTGTACACTAAGCTGACACCCTTTCTCCTCCCTCCCTGCTTGGCCAGGAACTGGGCTGTTTCCTGCAGGAGCCAAGACTGTAAGAAACCTGCTTTTCCTGTAGTCTGACCTTGGCACTGGGGAGTCCTGAACCAATATGTAGTTGCATCTAAAGTAGCAAAAAAAAAAAAAAGCTATCCCTTCCCCCCAACACTGGAGATGAGGTTCAGCAGCCAGAGCAGAGTGTGTTTTTGTGATCATGTGATTTACATTTGGTTTCCGCCAAGAAAAACTTCTGTATTTTTAGCAGGCAGCAGCAAACTGGGCTTTAATGAAACCATAGGGCTGTGTCTTGTTTCATGCTTCTCCAAGCAGACCAACTCCAGCATAGGCTCCAAAGCCCTGAGCTGAGCCCCCCTCTCCCTGCTCACTGCAGAAGAATGCTCCCAGTGGGACCTCACTTATTTCCCCTTGGTGCCTGTTTCCCCATCTGTCACAGGCAGACAATATACTGTTGCTAGTTTGAGGCTTCCAGAGGTCTGAAGCTTTATTCTCTTTATTCCAATGTATACCCCCAGCCCATTAATGCTGTCCATCGCTCCTACAGACCACAGCTCACATCCACAATGCATCTAGAGCCATGGGATGGCCAAAGTATGTCTGGGGACTTCAACACATTGTGAGACACAGGAAGGCGCAAGGCCCCAAGCAGCTTGTTCAAATGCTTCACCCTGCCTCTTGGTCTTGCTTCCTCCCTGGGAAACCCTCCAGCAGCCACAGGAGAGCAAGCTGTCAGGGCCTGCCTGCAGCTGTGGTGGCTCCAAGCACTGCCTTGGCTTTACCATCTGCTCTCCTCTGCTGCTGAAGCTGTGCTGTGGGCAGGCAGGGAGGATGGACCAGTTCCATCCAGGCAGTGGTGCTGCAAAGTCTCGTCCCGCAATGTCTCGGTGGTGACAGGGATGACTTGGAGCTGGCAGCCCAGACAGCCTCTGCTCAGAGGTGGTACATGCACCAGGTCAGACTTAAACACAGCAATGATAATTGCTACAAATTCAGGGCAGGAACAAACCTCTGCCACCATGTGGGACATGGCTGTTTGGTGATTGGGTAGAAGGTACTCGTTGCATATTGGGTATAGCCTTTGTCTCTCATGATGCTGGTGGAGAAAGCAGATACGGATGAGGCTCCAGAAGAGTGTGGAGGTGGGCTTAGGACTACTTTAAATGCTGCACATACAGGGAAATTGCTCCTGAAGCCATCCGGAGCTGCAGTGCCGTCCTGGCTGCTGGGCCACTGCTGGTCATGCTTGACACTTGCCTGCAGGAGGCCGTGGGACTGGAGGTCCTCAGCTGTTCAGCCTCAGACGTGGTCCAAAACCTGGGAACCCTGTGGAACCTGAACACAACAAAGAGGTTCTTCCTGGTTGCAGCTCAGGAGGGAACTCATACAAATCTTCCGCATCTGGTGTTGTGTACCTACCTAGCCATAAATAACTGAATCAATAAAGGTTTTGTTCTTTCTCTTGCCTACACTAAATAAATCCACTCAGTGTGCATTCAAAACACAGCCTCTGTCTCTTGTGTCTGGAAAGAACTTTGCCACACAGCACGGATCAAACCTAGCGATAAGCATCCCCAAGCATCCCCCTGCTTTATCCGGATCAGACACCCTTACCACAAAAGAAAAAAAAGAAAACCAGCTTCTGTGCCAAAACAGAGCTTTGTTGTCCATCCCTGCTCCTAATCCCGGAGGAGGAGGTCTCAAACAGGTCTGTGTTTCCTGAGCCCTGGGAAGATCTCCCGGTTAATCCCGGCTGAGCTCCCCAAGCCCTGCGTCAAAGCCATCTCAGCCCCGCCGCAGGCCTCGGCGCTGCGCGGCCGCCGCCCGTCCTCCGCGGTGGACTGATCCAAGCGCTGCCCCCTGTGGGGGGAGGTAGCATTTCTCTACTGCCGACCCCACGCAGGGGACGCAGCTGGACCCCCCCCCTACCGCCGCCAGGATTTGTGGTGCCGCCCGGGGAAGCGCTCCGCAACCCGCGTTAGGGACCCCCCCCTCCGAAGCGGGGGCGCCGCTTAGCGCAGAAGGGGGACGCTCCCAGCCAATAGCAGCGCGGGGAGGCGGCAGCGTCACTTCACGCGCGCAACCTGTGCCAGCAGCTGAACAGCGCCCTCCTCAGCTCCGCCCCATCTGTGCTCAAGCGCATGCGCTCATGAGAGCCGGCGCCCCCGCACAAAATGGAGGCGTGCGGGTGCCCGGCACAAGTGGAGGACGGGAGGGCTTTCGAGGAAGGCCCGGTGCCGCCACCACCGCACCGATTCGCGCCCGCCTCCCGCTGAAATATCGGGACAGCGGAGACAAAAAGGTCGCGAGGTCCCACCGAGATTTGAACTCGGATCGCTGGATTCAAAGTCCAGAGTGCTAACCATTACACCATGGGACCGCTATGGAATTGTTCTGCCGCTGCTTCTTGACTCTCGTTGCTGCTGCTCCGGTTGCTCGCCCCGGCCTCGTCTCTGAGGCGGGCCCGGTCCGGGGCCTCCTCTGGGCGCCCCGCCGCCGCCGCCGGTAGCCCGCCCGCCACCGCACGCGTCGCTCGGCACCGCTCCACCGCGGACTGCGGGCCCGGGGAGAGGCTGGATGTGCCGGGGCTCTGCAGCGCCGCCAAACCCTACGAAATCTGCAGTCTGGTCGCGCCGGTGCCCGCGGCGTGCCTGTGTGCCCGGGCAGCGGCCTGGCAGCCGCCGTGCCTGCCTCCCGCCGAGACCTCGTTTCTTCTATTTTAAACCGGGGCACCGTGCCCGCACGCCCCTGTCCCCAGCGTGGGCCGCGGGCAGAGGAGCCGGGGGTCTCGGTGGTGCACGGCCCGGGCGCGCCGTGCCCCGAAACGAAGACGGGCTTTGGGCTTTAGCCCCGTGCCCAGCGCCCCTCAGAGGTTCTACAAAACTATACCACATGCTTCTACAAACCCCAGTCGTGAAACAGACCAGGCTCGGGTCCCAGCGCCGATGAAGAACAGACGGCAACCTCCAAGGTTTCCCTGGGCGCTGCTGCTGCCACCCACATGCATGTCCTCAGACACCTGTTTCCCCACCAGCACCTTTCTTTCTTTCTTCCTTTCCCGCAACTCGATGAAAAACACACAGGAACAGTGATAGGCTGGTTTGTTTGTTTTCTTCTTTATTAAAAAATAAAAACAACCAAAAAAAACAGTGGAATAAAGCGGTTTGTGGCAAAACCTTGCTGGAAGAGAAATGGAGCTCACACCCACCCATAATCTCAACTCCACATCCAAACCAACATAATGCCTCACACCAGAGTACAAGGGAAGAACACAGATTAGATGAGGCAAGTAGGAGAGAGAGGGGAAAGGTGGAAAGAAACATTCAGCTGAAGGGAGGAAAACCAGTATCATTACAATGAAGTACAATTTTTTTCTGAGGAATAGTTTGAAATTGCATTGGAGCAGCTGCTGGAAAGAGACACAGCTTTGCTCAGTGGGTTGATGAGCACTTTTGGGTGCACCTGTCCCATGGTCGAAGCACTGCTGGGTGCTCCTGGTGTCAGGATGCAGAGTAAAACAGGACCTCATATTTGGCTCCATTGCAATTCATTGGAGTGCTTTGCATGGCTGATGTGCTGCTCAGGACACCCCTTGCACTGCCATCAACCTGATGCCACCAACCTCCACCAAAAAAGATGCATAAAGCCCCACTATACTGGGGAACGGAGGAGGATGGAAGTTCTACTACTGACAGAAGTAAATATCAAAGTTCAAAAGGAAAAAGTAATGGAAGATTGAGCATTAAAAAAAAAAAAAAAAAAAAAAAAAAACATCAGTCACAACTAACCAGTTTGGACTGCTGAGGTCTGGATCTTTTTCAACTAACGACCACTTTAAAGAGAAAAGAAAGCCCATAACTTCTATTTTTAAAGAACATTTTTCTTTGGAAAAAGAGTGGGTGTTTTTTTTTGTTTTTTATTTTTTCCTCTACACTATAGCATGTGGAGTTGCCACTATCTAGTTTTAATCTATTGTTGCTAAGAGGTAGATAAACAAAAATGACTTGGTTATATTTAAGGTCATGCCCCCATGTTTGACATGCAGTGAAGCTGGCAAACTCCTCAGGCACCAGCCATTTGGGGCTTTCAAGAAACTCTAGGGTTTCATCTGGGGTTTTGTCTCACGTAGAGTGACCCTAAAATTTGTTGGTTTTCAATTCAGCCTAGCAGAGCTGGTTAAAGAAGCAATGTTGGGGGGGGGCGGAGGGAGGTATGTGTCATGTTTTAGGGCCAGATTTCCTCTTAAAGTCAACATATTTGATCTCATGATGAATCCAGATACATTTCAGATGAACCAATATGCTTAACCGCTTGGTAACGAACACTTAAACACATTATGGTGATTTTGACGGTTAGCTTCTGCACTGATTCCAGACAATCCCACCAATTTTCTGGGACAATCCACCAACAGCAACGGGAGCCCGATGCATCCAGAGCTGCTCTCCCCCTCTTCCAGGATACTCTGCCTGCACAGGAGCACAGCAGCTCTCAGTGAGCCCTCCCCCACTCCATGCTGCTGCATCCCTATGGAAAACATTTACCAACTACGTCCTGCTGGACTTAGTATTGCTTTTCAAAAACCTTTACCCAAACCAGTCAAAAAATGGCTTCAATTCTGTCATATAGCTGACTCCTGGGTCTTAATTTGTTGTGTTTTTGTTTGTTTTGTTTTAGCAAAAAATTCCTTTCATCTTTAGCTCATGTTGATACTTTGCTAATGCAGCACACAAATACCTTCCACAGTTCATAATCCACTGCTCTGCCACAATAGCAGGGACGGGCTGCCACTGCAGACCAGGCAAAGCATCCTGGCATGCCCTGCCACAACTTAGTGAGGTATTTGTCTTCAAGAAAAATTAAAAACAAAAAAACAAAACAGTAAGGTACAATAAAGCAGCAGGGTTCAAATGCACACTAAAGTCAGCAATGGGCTGACTTTTACCGCCCATCCTGACCAGCGACTATCCCAAACCAATGGTCCCAGGAGCCCTCCTCATCAGATCTCTTTCCTCTTCTATACTGCAATGCTCCCTAATTGTGGGGTGGAAGGACAGGGTACCAAATCTGTGTCTCCACCACCTGGGAGGATGTGTTTTCCTGTGTATGTGAAGACTGTCCCGAGGCTGTTCCCATGTGGCAGTGGTGCCAGACCCTCCCCGACTGTCAATTGGGTCAGCCTTTGAGGTAGTTTGCATGTATTCATTTCCAGCTTGCATCATCTGCATGTTCTCCAAAAATCGCAATTTAAGAGCCTCTGGGTGGTTTTGCTCTGCTCCAGATCTTACCCATAATCACAAATTATTAAAAACAAACAAACAAACAAAAAATAAACACCAAAACTAGTAAGAAATGCTTATTCAAGGCCGAATTGGGATTCACTTTTCTTTCCCTACACATAATTGAGGTGCATCTCCTACACACCGTACCATGGCAGCTAATTCCTTCAAGAGAGTTTTGCAACTTTAGATCCTCATTTTGGCTAACAATAGTTATCCTGTCATGGTGCTCTGCTCCCAGTGAGCTGCTGCACAGGTCTGCCCATCGGACATCCCAAATTAATTTGAGCCTTGGATATGTTAATTTGCAGGCACCTGCTTAAAGGCAATTTCCTAAGCATTGGGCAGTCGGCACTTGTCCACCTACTTTCAACAATCAGGCTGAGTTTTAATGGAAATGAAACTTCCATGCACTAATTCATGCTGCCAGTCACCATGCCCTTCTCTCATAGCAAATCTGTGTTCTTCACCTCCAGTCAAGCAAAGCCCAGGGCCAGGCTGGGCACAGCACATCCCAGCCATTTGCTCTGCCCAAGTGGCCTTCAGAAGCAAGCACGTTATTAGGATGTTTAAATATTCCTATGCCCTCTCAGGGGCCTTCACTTTTCACAGGCTCGCACTGATTTCATCCAAACAAAACAAAAGCCACAATGGGGGGAAAGAAAAATAAAATCCCCCCACACCTCAAAATCTCAGTTACTATTTTTTTAAAAACAAAAAAAGTTCCAAAAATATTAAAAGCCTACATTCTGTGAACCACCAGGGGACAGAGAGGGAAGAACTATATTAAAAACAAAGAAATTTATGTCTTCAACTGTTTTATAACAAGTCTGCATTTCTGAACTCTTTTTTTTTCAGAAGCTAGAAAACACAATATTTGGAGCTAGAATTTAAGAGATAATTTTATTCTGGCACTGATGAACTATTTGACTAACTTATACTGTGTTTTTTTTCCCACTAAAAACTTAAAACACAACCAAAACCCAATGCCCAGGAAACATAAAGTGTACGTTAGAGGCAGTTTCTTTTCAGTATTTACAATGGATTTTAATCTATTTTGGTTCTGTAAAACTCTTTCAAGCCTGTCAGTGCAGTCAGACTGCAATCATGACTGCCAGGAGGGAGCATGGCCCAATTGTTGCTGCTGAACCCCAACTCACCTCCCTACCTTAGGGAGTCCCCAACTCACTTAGGGGTGAGAAAGTGGTCAGAAGTTGGAAGAGAAAAACATTAACTGTTGGGTTTTGGTTTTTTGTTTGTTTGGCTTTGTTTTTTGTTTTCTCCTTTTCCCTAGCTGAATGACAAGACAAGATTCTGATAGCAATAATATGAGATGAACCCCCAAAAATCCACATAGCATCATGGTTGCTAGTCCTGGCAACAATATTTTGCCTGGTATACGGAACTGAGGATCACAAAGTGCTTCAGAGACATTAATTCGTTAATCCTCACAACAGCCCTGTGAGGTAGATAAGTATTACTCCCACTGGGGAGAAACTGACGCACAAAGATTTATTTGCTTTCTTTCCATTTTGCCCTACAGCCTTAGAGCCAGCCAGCGGCACACTTGGGAAACAAACTCCCTGCTATACCCATGCACTGCTTCCTGCCTGAAACTCCCACCCTGGCACAATCTGGCAAGCCCCAAGACAGCAAGCAGAAACTCGCCGTCTTCTATCCCAGAGCTCCCTACGTGCCTGCCCGTCTCAACTTAAAAACTTTCTAAACTGACAGGAAAGGACAATTTCAAGAAACGAACTGACCTGCCATGCACCCCTTTCAGCACTTAGGGCTACCTCCTTGGGATGGGGGAATAAAAATGGGGGGGGGGGGGGCGGGGGAGTCCGCTAGTACAAACGCAAGAGGCAGGGAGCAATTGGTGCTGCTCATCACCCTGATCCCCAGTGAAGATGAAGCCACAAGCAAGCATCCGCCCTGGGTCCTGCTGTGTCCCAGTCTGGTTTTATCAGATTTAGCACAGTGGATGTGGGTTGATTTTCTTGCTATTAAAGGGCTCCTATGGGAGGTTCCCCCTAAATTGCCTATTTTTCCAGTGCAAAGAGAGTAGCTATCAGGAAGGAGGTACTGCAGAGCAGTTATCCTCCTTTCTGTTTGCTTTCAGGTTTTACTAGAGATTTGTTTCCTGCTTCTTCACTCCAAGCCTAATTCAAAGCTTGCTTGCATCTCCTTCCCCTGACCCTCATGACCAGTCTGGATGGGGATCCTGGTTTATGCTGGTTTAGCTGTTCCCAGCTCAGGTTGGCTCTGGAGAAATACAGAGGTGCTTAGAGGCATCTTCCTTACTGCGAATAATTTTATAAAGCAAAGTTGCTTTCCAGAAGTCCTATTGAACTCAATGGGATGTCAGTAAGAATTTAAGCAGGCATTTAAGTGCTTCCCCAACCTGGGGAGAAGAGAAATGGCCAGCAGCAGACTTGCCTCTTCCCGGCAACTGGGTCTGCCTTATGAAATCACAGCTGATGCTGCCTTCCCTCAGGGAAACAATGATATTCTCAAAAGAACCACTCACTCTTATGTGACAGCACCAGTGATGTATCAGCTGCCACAAAGACAGCCTCAGTCACTGGTGGCAAAGGGATCAGCCTTGAGGTGGCTTTGTGCCTGCAGCCCTTTGCTGGTGAAAAGCATCAAAGGTGTCCCTGAATCATCAGACTTTAGGTATGTGTCAAGATCTTCTCACTGCAACAATCCGATTAACAGTATTGTGGGTGTTTTGGGTTTTTTTCTTCTCAATGATAGTTTGCACCAGTTATCAAAAACACTTGCTGTTGGAAAATACAGTTATAATCACCAATGTCTGAACACACTGATTTATGCAAGGCTGTAAAAAGTAGAGAGCCAGATTTAAATAAGAAACTGTTTTTCCTGTTTTTGCCAGTCTCTGAAAGAGAAGGAAAAACAGGCAGAAGCACCTTCTTGTGGAGGGGCACAAGCGCAGGTGCTGCACAGGTGGGCAGGGGTTTCCTCCTGCTGCCACTGCCCAGCTTTGCTCCTTTGTTCCCATCTCTCTGGAAAAGGGCCAGCACTTCTCCATCACTACAGGTGAGCCTGATCCTGTGTTCCTCATGCACCCAAAATTTCTGTAGGGTTTAGGAGTGGAAGAGAGGAGTGAGGCTGGGGAGCCAGCTGGCCACTTACAAATTGACTTTACCACCACTGATATATTTCCAACTAATACTCAAGAAAGGGTTGTTTTCCTGCAGGTATAATGAAAAAATAGCAAGATGGAACTTTTTTTTTTTTTTTTTAAAAAAAAAAAAAAGCACATGAACCTCCTCAAGCAGACAGGGAGAGGTTCACACCTATCATTCATTAGGGTTGTTCACTTTTTCTCTCTCCTTAGTATGTGTTTGTATAAAAAAGTTGGCTCCCATTTATTTCTGTTGTTCTTTTTTTTTTTTGATTGCTTGTCCTCAGTAAAACTGAGGTAAATCTCTGTAAAATATTTAACAGCATCATAGTATAGTGGAGAAGATGGTTTGAGACTTCCTCTGTGTCCACACAGGAAGCCCATTTGTTTGCATTTTGAAAGATATGGCTTACAACTGTTTGTAAAATTGCCCAAGCTGGCACAGTTTAAATATCAGCAAACCCCACATACCCCACTTTGCATAGCCAGCTTGATGCCTAAGAATGGTTCTTGAAGCTAAGTCTATCCTCATATTGCCTTTAGTAGAAGATTTCCAATTCCAAGCACTTCAACAATTTGGTTTCCTGATAGAGTTAGATTGATAAAGGCTTTTTTGTTTGTTTTTAAATTAAAAAAAAAAAAAAGTCTTTCCAACTGAAAAAGTTGGTGGGCTCCAATTTGTCCAAGTTCTCAAAGAGTCGCGACATCTGACAGCTCGAGTCATGGTAAAATTCATTTCTGGCTTGAAAAGGCCAAAACAATATGCTGCTGCCATCTTTTCCACTATGTCTGAAGTTTGTCGTTCTCCATAGAGAGCTCATAACACCTGGTTACCTGCACATAACTCCTGGCTCATAAGAAATTATGAAACTTAACTTCTCTTTTCATTAAAAAAATAAAATATTCAAGACTATCAGCTTCTATATAAAATATCAGCAAGCCCCCCCCCCAAAAAAAAATTGCTGAGGTAACTTCATACCTTGAGGGAGCTTTTTTCCCCCCCCTTTTTTTTTTTTCGTGTTGCTCAAACACACAGCAATATCTGGCCTTCCCCTACACCTTGTTGTTGTTGCAATGTCTAAAAGGACAGTAACTGCTGCCGCGTTCCCTTATCAATAAACCACCCGCCTTCCTGATGCTGCATGATCCAAATTCAAAGACAGTTCTCGCTTTGGAGGATGCACCCAGGAAAACGTCTGCTCAAATGGGAGGTCTGGTCTCCATTTCAGAAAGAAATGGTAAAAGCATCAGTGTGAGGTTTATTTCCAATTCCCTCCTTTTAAGCCTTGAATCAGCTCGCCCAAGGCTGCTCCTCCTGCCTCCTGGGGCGCCTGCTTTGCCCCTCTCTCCACAGCATGCTGCAGGCTCCAGGCTGCACCACCTTCCCCCAGAGCCAGAAATAATTTTGCTTTTTCACTCCCCACCCCAATTTGCAGGAAAACCAGCATCAGCCAACGTTTGGGCTGGATTACAGAGAAACATGGCACAGGGACTTTACCTGGCATGCAGCCCCCCTGCTCCAGTCAGAGCCATAGCCAGGGGCTGCACAGGACCAGGACCCCTCTACCACAGCAAGGAATGCACAACAAGCCCTGCCCCCCCCTCCCTCCTCCCCCCCCCCACGTAGAGACAAGACCTTACCCTGCATGGAAGAGGCAATCACAGCAGTTACTGTCCCTTCCAAATACTCACTATTAAAAACAAACCATTAAAATATATCTAACATATAAAATCCTCATAAGAGTGACGGGAATCAGTAACCATCTTACATTCGTCTGACGTATATATTTGGTACTGTCTCATGAGAACAGTTATTCTTACCACAGAAAGAAGGGTGGTGGTGGTTGCGTTGTTTTGTTTTTAAATAAGGAAAAAAAATTAATGTGCTACATTTCTAGAATATTTTTCTCCACCTAGAGAAATTTGAGTGGAGGGCAACAACAAATAACCCCAGGAGAGTTAAAACAAACTGGCACATCCCAAGTTTGTTAACAATATTCACCTGGATATTAAAAAAAAAAAAAAAAGCAAAACCAAAAAAGTTGTGTTGCCATACACCCACCTGTGGCTGAGCCCTGGAGACACCAGCAGGATTTCAGGGCACAAGTCGATTGCTCCAGGTGGGGAATCCGAGGCTGAGTTCACATCCCCAGCCACCTGCAGAGGACTTTGCAAAGGAGCTGCTGCCCCTCCTTGCACCAAATGCCAGAGATGTCAGGGCAAAAGCATTCCCCTGTTCAGCAGCAAAACTGGACTGAAGAGCCAAGTGCCAAGGCTCTTTTTCAATGCCTGATATATCCAGAGCCTTAAAGATCTGTCCTCCTTTACACCCCCAAAATCCGTTTGCTTTCTCCTGAACTCCAGAACTGCTCTGCATGCATTTAGTTCACGTAATCTGATTACTAAAGAGATGCAGATTAATTCATACTTCCTACCAAGCAGGGTTTTCTTTGCTTTTGTTATTGTTGTTTTATTGCTGTTGCTTGAAGGGAGGAGGGAAAACCAAAGCACTTCCCTCACCCCTTCCCTTCCCCATGCAGTTTGCCTCATCTCTGGAACAGGTTGGCACCTACACAGCTAAGATCACTGAGAAAACGGTCACTGCTAAAGCTGTACATCCCAGTTCTGCCATTATTTCAAAGGCTTCAAAAGAAACTTCTTTAAAGTAAACTAACCTAAAATGAAAAGAAACATTAAAACAAATGAAACAAAAAAGTCATCCTGGAAAATAGAGGTGCTGTCCTGGCTTCTAAGGCACTGTACATAGCACAGGTGAGAGGGAACTTCTCCAGCTTGCCCTTGGGTGTTCCTAAGATTCAATAGGTTCAAAGCTCCCAAGAGATCCAAATCCATTTGGCACTCAGGCTTTTTTTTTTTTTTATCCCCCCTCGCAGTGGAACTTGTTACCAGCGGGAGTTGGTAAGTTTGCACAGTTTCTTAAAAAAAAAATCAAAATCAAAATCAAATGCTCCAAAAGTTTTAACAGCTCTCTGGAAATATCCGTCAGCTATGCTGCCAAGGCAGGAGAGGGAGAGAGGGACAGAGAGATTCAACTGCAGGGAAGCCCTGGTGGGAGCCAAAGATGGATGGGGTGGTACATCCAAAAGCTACTTAAATGAGAAGGCAAATGTTGCACCCAGAAGAAGGGCTGAGTGCTGTGGCATTTGCAGGTTTGCTGCACTGTCATCCCTGGCACCCCGCAGTGCTCCAGCCTCAGCAGCACAGCTGGTTCTCCCAGTGCACTGCAGCACCTCTCAGTTCATTTAAGTAGCTGTTCTGGCATGGGGAGCTAAAAATGGATCAAATTACATGGTCTGATTCTTAACCTAGCCATCTAACTTGGAAACCAATCAAACTGCCTTTTAATGTCAACCAGTCAATGAAAAAATTGTATCTGTCTATGGTAACTGATTCCCAGCCACTCTTAAGCCCAGCATTGGCTTGTTCCACTTTTCACATTGGTGTCATTGCTGCTCTTATTTCCTCCTTGCTTGCAGCTGGCCGCTCTGTCCCTTCTGATGTTGCTGCTTCACCTGGGCCAGAATGTCTCTGATCTTGCGCTGTGCCATCTGTGGACAAGAAGAGCAAAGAGGGAAACTGGGGTCCCTGTGCTGGTGTCAGAGCACCACTCCCTAGCTCTCCCCCTGCCCAGCAGGTCCTGTTAAACTGCAGGGAAATGTCACTGCATGTCATGACAGATGTTGATGTGGGCAGCACAGGTAAGTCTGTCACAGAAATAGTTCAGGACATTTTTTCATCCAACGATGACTGCAAAGTGGAATGGGAAAATAGAATTTCTGTCGCTGGTTAGTTTCAAGAACATGTGAGACCAAATACTGGCAGGAATTGGTGGCACGGGTGGGCTAGGTAACTCCTGGAGATCCCTTTCTCTCCTATTTTACTGTGGTTTTCTCAAAAAGTTGGGTTTTGGACATCACACACTGTGAATTCACGTGCACATAAGCCCACAGCTCTCCCTCCTTCCCTCACTATCTCACACCATCACCTACAGCAAATGGGACAGCTCATGGACACCCAATTAAAAATAAAAAACAAAATCAACAGCTAAGTGCAGAAAAAACTTCTATAGGAGGAAATACAGGTGAACACTACCCCTTATGAGCCATTAGGGGATCTACCAGCACCAAGCTGCCAGAACCATACCTGGCTGGCATAGAAGTGCCCGATGATCTTCACAATGACTTGCTCATTCTCATCGGGTGTCTGATCCCGTGGTACCACCACCTCTGCTGCTGTCAGGTTCTGCAGCTCATTGACCTGCACAGAAGGGTAGAGACCAACCCGTTGCATGGTGTGGGAAGAATACTTATGTCCCCCATGTCCCCCAAGCCATCCCAGTGGGAAATCTGTCACTGGGATTCCCCTGGCTGCTGGCACAAAGTGGGTGCGCTCTCAGAGACATCACAACCCCACGATGCTCTCATCCCCTTCCAAATGTCACTTCTGCTTACAGTTTTGCCTCCTTTGCCAATGACCCTCCCCGCAGATGAGGCAGGGACCCGGATGTGTGTCTCCAGCTTTACTTCTTCCTTCGGTCCAAAAAAGTTTTCCTCTTTCAGCTTCCCATAAATCCTGCCTTGTGCCTGTAGAGGGGAAGGAATGCGGCATCAGGTGCAGCTTAAGATGTCCTATCCCCGCATGCCCCCTCAGTGCACCCAGATTGGCAGGTATCCATCCTGGGGACTAGGGACATATGCCAGATCCCAATCAAATCCCAGTTCCTCAGGGTTTTAAGCCAGCTCAGCCCCCAGGAGGGCTGGTGCTGTGTTAAAAAAAGCCACAGTCCAGGGGAGTCTCAAAAGTGCACGCTAGGAAGAGGTGGCCATTCTGTTCCTTCCCATCCAGCTTTGCAGGGAAGGAGATACTGGAGGAGGGCACTGGGAGACCCCTTCCCCCACCCCTACCCCCTCCAGTAATGGTAGCAAAGGGAAGGACCTTGAACTGAGCTTCTGGAGGGCCCGTGATGATGACCATGCGCACTTTGGAATCCGGCGTCTCTGGGGGTGCAATCTGGAGGGGAGGAGAGAGATAGTCACTGCAGCAGGGAGTTGCACAGGCAGGATTATGGCCATGCCCTCCTCCCCTGCAGTGCAGGATTGGACACCCAGACACATCACCTGGGCTTTTAAGGTGTTTTTCACCACCAGAAAGGCACCCACTTGGTGAGAGGTGCTGGCAGGACAGAGCTCCTTGACAGGGAGACACTACCTTAATAGAGGCACTTGCAAACCGGGAGAGCTGCTTGATGTGCTGGCCCTTCTTGCCAATGATCGCACCAACCGCCTGCGCAGGGATGAAGACATGCACGGTCTCTTGCTCCGGAGGCTGCAGGTACAGTGTTACTGCTCAGGCTCAGATGCCATCATGAGGATCTGGGCAGTAAAGGGCCCTAAACCCCCCTCTGCTAGCCCAAGTGACAGCTATGCCTCTCCTGATGGTGCTGGGTGAGTACTTTGCTGTATTTGCAATAAGTTAAAGGTCCAGATTCTGCACCCACACTGGACCTGACCTGCCAGCTTACAGCAAGAGATGCTAAAGTCACAGCCCCATTCATTGCAAGGATCTTCCCAAGGCAGAGGAGATCTCTGAGCTGGAAACAAGAGCGATTTTAGTTGCCACGTGTTCACCTACCATGAAGGAGCTGTACGGCGCGGTTCCAGAGACACTGCTAGGAGGAGGAGGTACTGCATTGGAGGAGGCAGGGAAGAGGCCAACAGCAGCCAGGTTAAGGCCAGGGATGAGGTGAGATTGCAGCTGAGGGTGAGAGGAGAGAAATGCTCATTGCTTTTTACCAAGGCATCCTCTTAGAGAGCGCACATCAGATGAGAGTTAGGACAGGAATCCTGCCCGGCAGAGCTGCCGTCCCTGAGCCAAGCTGCACTCACGCTCATGGCTGCTACATCATTCTCGTAGGCTTCCCTCACTTTCTTCATGATCTCCTGCTCTGCTTTGCAGCAGTTCTCGATGGAGCCCTTCACTGTGATCGTCCTTTCAGGGTTGTACAGAGTCAGGTCCTGCAATCTGGGGGGGGGGGGAGGGGGTGTCAGTGTTACCCTGGTGAAGCAGCAGCACCATCTCCCTGCCATGCCTTCCCAGCAGTGTATGCATCCTCCCTTCCTTCTCATGGAAAATTAGCTGCTATCATCACAGCAGGCACTGCAAAGACAGCACCAGCCCCAGTGCCAGTCAGAACAGGGACCAAAATAATGGTTGCACTGGGAAGTCCATCCAGCCTTCCCCAAAAAACACAATTTAAGAGGAAAAAACCAATTCTCACTGGCTATAAAACCCAGCCAGACCTATGGGCCACCGCAGCAGAGAAGGGAAGAGGAAGTGAATAAAGAAAACATAATACCAAGATTTTTCAAGACAGCTTTGGGAACCAAAGTACCCATGCCATAGGTTGGTTTCCCATGTAACGGATAGGCATCTTCACCCACTTTCATCACATCATCCATCTCTTCCTCATCCTTCCCATGCACCCCAGGCTGGAAAAAGTCTGCCCTGGTTTTCCCAAAGACAGCAAGGAGCCTTACGATGAGATGGTGATTTTTGTTTCTGTGTCCTGCTCCACTTTCTTCAAGTTTCGCCCTTCTTTGCCAATCAGGCGCCCCACAAAGTTGTTATGGGCCAAGATTTTCAGAGGCACTTCATCAGCTCTTGAGAGAGGAAAGAAAAAAAAAAAAAAGATTACTACTGCCAGAAGAAGAGAGATTGACTGCAGAGTGACAGGGTAAATTCATGTTTCCTTGCTCAAAGTACTCCAGCTCTCCCAAGGCACTGCTCCCACATGCAGACTGGAGTGCCACACAGGTCCAGGTGTTAAGAGAATAATGCAGCCCAGCAAAGAGCTGTGGATAGGATATGCATGCACAGAAGTGAAGGGGGAAACCTTACGTCTTGGTGTCCTTTGCCTCCTTCTGCATGATCTCCAAAATCATTTTGCAGGCAGCAGAGCAACCCTCAGGGGTGGAGTGGATGCTGATGGCTTTTTCTGCAGCTCCTGCATTCTCTTTTCGGTGCACATCAATCCTGCAAGCACAGGGTCAATGCTGGGGCACAGGGGAGAGGCTCTGTGGTTTTACAGCAGCGTGAGTGCTGGCTGCTCTACTCCCCCAGCATCCCTGCAGACTGCCTTAAGATCAAGCACTATGTTATATGCACACAGGAAAGGCAAGGGGAATTAATTCTGGGCTCAATACTTGACATGGACACAGTAGCTATAAGCTCAAAACACAAATCCAAATAAGGCAGCAGCATCTATTTATATTAAATAACAGGAGTGATTAAGTGGTGGAACAAGCATGTTCCTGGGAGATGGGACGCATTGCCCATAAATTCATGTCTTAGAAAAGACATGCTCTCCTTGGAGAAGAGCAGTAGTCAACACAAGATTGTAGGCCATATGCAGGTGGGTGAAGCTCAGCAGGCTTGTGCTAAACGAAACCAGCTGAACTAGTGACTTCCTCATGCCCTCCCTGAAATTTCTCTGTTGCCCCGCAGTGAGGAGCCTGTGGGCCCTGATCCAGCCAGGGCTGTCCTGGCAAAGGGAGACACGTGGGGAACCAGAAGGCAGAGCTGAGGAACCGCATGGGAATGTGGCTCTTGGACATACCACCCTGTACAGCTTGAGTTCCAGAGCATCCTCACTGCTCCACAAAGAAATCCAGCCTCAAAAATCACTGCAGACCAGTTCACTAATTAAGGTGCAAACCAGCTCACGGGGAAGGGGAGGAGAACAGACTCACTTGGACTGCGTCTGCTTGGTGATGTTCCTGATGGTGGCCCCTTCCTTGCCGATGATAGCACCCACATACTGTGTGGGTACCAGGAGACGGAGGGGAATGTCAACTGGCTGCTGTTTGACAGGTGCCCCTGCGGTGATGGGAGAACCCTGCCTGGGGGCACCACGTGCCCCAAACCCACCCCGCCGCCCATTTTCCGGCCCTTGCATGAACTGCTCATCAGGGATGTAGGAGACCTTCAGCGCATGGCTCTCCAACTGGTGCCCATTCAGCTTCATGATGGCTCTGGAAGACAAGCAAGGAAAGAAGGGGTTGGGGTGGTGGATGTCCTTCCCCAAGCAGCAGCATATCAGCACCACCCAAAACAGGTCAAACCCTCCCTGGCACCAAATGTCCATTGAGGAAGCATTGGGAATGGTGCATGGAGAAGCTATCGATGCCACAAAGACCTGGCAAGACTTTCCACCCAGCCTGGATAGGGTGAAATGTTTTAAGGTGGCTCTCTCTGAGCACCCAACCCTGGGTCAGGGGACTAGAGCAATGGGTGCAGGACAGGAAGGTGAAGAGAGTGATTTCCAGGTCTCCTTTG
This sequence comes from Stictonetta naevosa, assembly GCA_011074415.1. Taxonomy (NCBI): domain Eukaryota; kingdom Metazoa; phylum Chordata; class Aves; order Anseriformes; family Anatidae; genus Stictonetta; species Stictonetta naevosa. The sequence continues at coordinate 5,497,229 of CM021723.1, read as the reverse complement.
CCTTACAATTATTTTTTTTTTTTGGTCAATATTTCAGACCCATCTCCTAGCGGGGATTTTGAGTACTGGCTGCAAGAGCTGTAAACTGTCGATAGATGGGGCTGGCAGCAAGAGCAAAGTGACTGCGCTTGTCACAGTTCTCCACAGCTCTCCTTCTAACCTCCCAAGGTTTCTACTGAGACAATCCAAACTGCAAGTTTCCAGAAACTGCTCAGTGAGTCAACTCGTGGTGGTGGTGCTAAGCAAAGCCCTGCAACTCGCTGAACAGAGACTAGTAGCCCCATCCCTGCAGGATGGGGAGGCTGCAGAGGAAAACACTTGATAAAATGTATACATCCACAAAAAAAAAAAAAAAGCAGGGGAGAAAGGCTGCAGACCTTGCAGACCTGAGAGCAAAGCTACTCTCAAAAAGCTCTTGCTACAGGCTTCCTAACAAAGGAAATCCAAAACATTTCCAAGTGCAAAGCACAGGGCCAGTGCAGACAGACACTGGACAGGACAAACTGGTTATGCATGGGAGCAATCCCTTTGCTGTGCTCCATGCACGCTGTGGTACTGGACTCTGTCCCATGCTATTACAGAAAGTACAACTAAAGGGTGATTCTCCAGTGAAGCTTTGGTGCGGCCACACATACAACCACAGCAAGTTCATGGTGGCCGCAGTTTTGACAGTTGAAACATTATAGGCTAGGCAGTGATTTGGAAGCAGATGTTTTCGTGGGGTGACCACACACAATGTCCCTGGAGACTGTGGCATGGCCACAGTGGCCACAATTGAGACATGCCCAACTCAGTGACGTAAACCTTCCTGGACAAAAATCTATCAATTAGCTCCTCCTGGCTGTCCTCCAAGGAAAGTGCTGATTCCATCACTTTCCAGAGCTCTTCATCAGAGCAAGAGGAAAGTGAAATAAACACAGCGGTGAAAACCCAACTAATTTTCCATTTGCATTTAGTGTAAAGCCTAATCTTCCCCAGGCAGGATAAGGATTGGAGTTGAAAGTCTCCCAGTGACACAACCATTAGCCAGAGAGGATATATGTTGCTTCACACCTAGGAACCTAGCAGTTTCTATGATATTTGGCCTCAGTATTACTTTTTTTCCTGGAGCTACAATTCCTTAAAACATTTGAATACAAGGAAAAAGCTGTTTGTTTGTTTTTACTCTTTGAACTGCAGAAAAAAAAAAGCCTAAAAGCTTGGATGTCTTCTAAAGGGCTTTAATCTGAAGGCAAATAAAAAGAAATCAGAACAGGGAACAGGGTGTTTCTCAAAGATTTGCCATATTTTTATCCCAAGTTTTTGAATTCTGGGTTAATGTGACTCCCAGCACTGAAAATCCTATTTTCTGCACATAGTAAAGGGGACAAAGCCACAGCAGCATACCACGTAAGGGCAGCATTGTGCTGCTTGGGTGGGCTACAGGGCACTTACTGCCTGGTCTGCTCCCGGTTTGCATAAGTGACGTTAACAACGGCGGTCTCGCTGTCTGTGTTTACTGCAAGTTAAAGAAGCAGAAATTAGAGGTAATGTGAGCATCTCAGGCCAAGCACACCTGGAAAGCAGAGAGACCATGTTCAGGATGGCCAGGGTCTGTCCTGTCCCAGCCCAGTGAGGGACGTGTACAAATTTTTCTCCTGCAAAGGAGAAGATCGTCCAATGGTTTGAGCCATACTGGTACTACTGACAATGTCCACGGACACTGTCCCAGTCAGCACAGCCCCTCCTGCTCTATTAAAAGGATCACAGAATCACAGAATTTCTAGGTTGGAAGAGACCTCAAGATCATCGAGTCCAACCTCTGACCTAACACTAACAGTCCCCACTAAACCATATCCCTAAGCTCTACATCTAAACATCTTTTAAAGACCTCCAGGGATGGTGACTCCACCACTTCCCTGGGCAGCCCGTTCCAATGTCTAACAACCCTTTCGGTAAAGAAGTTCTTCCTAAGATCCAACCTAAAACTCCCCTGGCGCAACTTAAGCCCATTCCCCCTTTTCCTGTCACCAAGCACGTGGGAGAACAGACCAACCGCCACCTCGCTACAGCCTCCTTTGAGGTACCTGTAGAGAGCGATAAGGTCACCCCTGAGCCTCCTTTTAAGGATACCAGTATGTCATAGAACCATAGAATACCCCAGGTTGGAAGGGACCCACAAGGATCATTGAGTCCAACTCCTGGCTCCATACAGGTCTACCCAAAAATTCAGACCATATGACTAACAGTACAGTCCAAATGCTTCTTAAACTCCGACAGGCTTGGTGCCATGACTGCATCCCTGGAGAGCCTGTTCCAGTGCACGACCACCCTCTCAGTGAAGAACCTCTTTCTGATATCCAGCCTGAACCTCTCCTGTTGCAGCTTGACTCCATTCCTGCGGGTCCTATCACTGGTCACTAAAGAAAATAGATCGGTGCCTGTCCCTCCACTCCCCCTCGTGAGGAAGCTGCAGACTGTGATGAGATCTCCCTTCAGCCTCCTCTTTTTCAGGCTGTCCTTGCTCTCTGCACTGAAGCAGCAAAGATGCCAAAGCCAGCTCCATCCATTCTCCTGCCACCCCTTGCTGGAGCCCAGGGATGGTCTAAGTTGCACACCTCAGCCCTCCTTTCTATATCTAGGACAGTTATGGTAACTCTACACACATTAAGCATCCCTGGGGCAATATTTAAGCTCCAGTCTCAACTGATTACTATTAGAGAGTGAGATAAGATCTGCTAAGCAGAGACAGTAAGCCCTCACCAGCCTCCAGAGGATCCTGAACCTTCCCTGGAGGAGCTGCTGGTGGCCCACATTTGCGCAGCCTCTGTGGCTCACTGAAGGGGGGCCCAAGGGTACAGAATGACGCTGGCCAGTAACCTGTGAGGGAGACCCATGTGCACTACCCACAGCCTCTGCTGGACTTGCCTTTTAGTGGTTGAGAGTGATAACAACAACAAAAGGACCCAATGACCAGGCTGAGACCTCCTGACACCTTTAGCCAGGGATACAGCTGACAAACAAAAAACGTGTCCGTTCTCTCCATCCTCCTGCCCCAAATAGGCAGGACAGAAGATACCTAAGTAACAGCAAGTTGGCTTCTTTTTTCAGCATTACCTTGCTCACAGTTTTCTACAGTGCCATACTGTGCTAGCAAACCATCTAGGACCTGGAAAACAGAGAAAAAAAAAAGTCACATTACATGGGGACAGTCAGGACAGATCCAGGAAATACAATCAATCAATAAAGACAGAGTTCTAAACATTAAGATAGTATAAGCAATTTGAGAAACAAAGGTCCTGTCTGCCCCAGGATAATGGGTCAACAGGCCTCAGAGCCAGCTGCGGGGAGCAGAGAGGTAGAAAAGAGTCAGAGAAAAGTCCCAGCAGCTAGCTGGAAGAAAGGATCATTTTTTTTCCTACAATAGATAAATCATATAACACTATTATTAATAAGGATTTAGTTGATGTAGCTTACATTGCTTATACCAGTTGAATATACTCTTGTAGCAGAGGAACAAGTGATGTGAACACAAGGATCCAGTATAATTAGACCCAGATAAAAACAAAGAAAAGGACGAATCAGCTTTAATCCCAAGTATAGAAACCTGTGGGGGAATTACACCTTAAATTTGCTCTAAAATTCTTGGTGGCAAGTCCTTGTGCTGTTCTCCCCGCTTTCCCCTCTTACCTCCCATCGCAGCTGAGGTGGGATGTTTCTGATTTGAATCTTCCGGCTCCTGAAACAAATGAAAAGCAATTAAAACCAGATTTGGTGTCAGAAATTCATCCATCTTACATTGAGCTGTTCCTCATTGATGTATCCAATCAAGCTTTGCATTCCCACATGCTTCCAGGGTTTCTGATGGCATTTGGGTAATTACACCCTGCTTTACTGCCTGGTAGGTGCTAGATATATAGTGATAGATATACAGTGAGCTTCACTGAGAACAAGATGCCAAAATCCACCCAACCCTTCTGCACTGACTATAGCCATAGTAAGGGCATAGCAAAAAATGCAGAGTTTTGACAGATTAATTACAATGATTATAAAGCAAAAAGGGAACCATGCATTCATTTAACCTGCCCCCCACACTGGAGACAAATCCAGGCCATGAAGGGGAGACTCTGGGGATGTCAGAAAATGCTGGCAGGGAGCTTCCAGGGCACGGCCATGGCATCTGGAAACTCAGCTCCAGCATCCAAGTTAGTCTCAGGCCACTTCTCCACTTAAATTTTTGGCTCTTCCTAACCTAACTTTTCCCAAAGTAGAAACTTTGTGTTTTAATTCTGATGTCAAATTTACTCCGGAGGTGCTGCTGCTTGCCATCTACTCCTTGCCCAGAAGCTGCCACAGACAGCTGAGGGCACCTGTGAGCCCTTCTGGACACTCCAGCCCCAGCACACAAACTGCTGCTGCTGGTACCCCAAGAGCCCTTGCCAACAGTAAATGCCAGGAAATGTTTTTTTTCCCCTCACCATTGTGATATTTCTACCATATGGTTTTGCCACCTTCTGCAGTGTTGGTAGCCCACAGAAAAAGACATTGTGCACAAGCAAAGGGAAGTGGAGAGCACTCAGATGAGCCTCCTCAATTTCCTAATTCAGAGCATCCAGTGAGACATTCATCTCACAGCAGTAACACCCTTAGGTGCCCAGTACTGCTTACACCCTTGGAGGATGAAGCTTTGTGAGAGCAAACGCACAAACACGGCTAGCTTTGGTCCAATCAGAGTTGAGTTAAGGGTGCAAATGTCTGCTGGCCTCCTGCTTATGTTGCTGCAAAACATCCTGTGGGATTGACTACTAAATCCTGTGGGATTGCCCACCAGAAGTTCAGCATATAATTTTATGGCCCAATTTGAAATGAGTGTTTCAGTGCAGTGGGAGACAGTCTCTACCCCTATACCCAGTCAAGTTGCTCAGGAGAACATGGAACTTTAAGATCCCTAAAGAAAAGGGAGATTAAATGGCATGACCATCACAGGCAGCTCAGCACTGGCAGCACTATTTTTGGGTAAATACACTTGGACAAGCTCATCACAGATCCAAACTTCAAATCCAAAGTATTTGTGAAATAGTATATGTGTGAAATAGTCCAAAAAATGAGAAGAAATGAGATTCTAGGTTTTTTTCCTTCTAATTACACAACTTCAGAAGCTGGCCCAGCTCATTTGTCAATGAGAAGAAGAAATTGGTCTCAGCATGAAAAGGTCAAAAGCAATCAGTATTATTTAGACACACAGGTAAAGATTCCTCATAAGCGCCTTTATCCTATCAGGTAAAAGCATCTGTCTTGAGCTCATCCTCTGATCTATGCTGCAGATTCAAATTCACACATATCAAAATGCTTGAAGGGGCTGGTTTAGTTGGTTTCAAACAAATCAACTTCGGATGTTTCCCAAAGTCATTTAGATTCATACTGGAGGGATGGAACATCCAGAAAGACGTGGGATTGCTCTGCCATCTGAAAGCCCTAAAGAAGCACAAAAATAAATACATAAATAATCAGCTCAAACATCAGCAAGGCTCTGAAACAACAAATTTGTTGCTACTATGGATGCGAACTCGCGGGGGGGGAGGGAAGGGGACGCAGACAGATAACCCAAACCCTTAAAATTCAAGGTATAGCAGAGGGGTGCAGGAAGAAAGGGGAGAGTAGAGACACTAAGAAACCAGATCTCGTTTACATGCTCATCTACATCCCAAAATGAATAGGAGAGAGATTAAGAAATTCAGAATGCAAAGAACGTCACAGTCCAGTGAGGGACAAAAGGCTTTGAACTGACAGAGAAAATACATTTCCAACCATCCAACCCTGCCACAGAAACTTTTCTACCTAGCTACCTACAAGCATTTGCACAGGCAGAGCATGCGTTCTTCACATTTGTGACCAGAATCAAATGCACCATGGAGAAAAAAGAATCATTAATTATTAAATATTATACAAATATTATTGTATTATTATATAATATACAATTGTATATATTATATAATATATAATACAAATAAATATAATATTGTACAAATATTAAATCCCAGCAAGGCTATGCTTGGATAGAGAGATGAGATTTATCAGCCCAACTGACAGAGCTGCAAAACACAAAGCAGGTTCCTGTGAGCCCATATGCCCTCCTGCACTGAAAACTGCAGAGAAGTCCATCCAAGGAGCCAGCACCCTGAATACTTGTGGCATCAGTGCTGCAGTGCCCATCCTGTGCTGAGGCATGTGGAAATGGGTCTGCATCCATCTGCCTTTCACTAAGATCTGAGGTTCTGGCTTGATATGGACTCACCTTGCAGCAGGTGGAAATCACCCCATCTAAAGAGCTACCCCTGCTCAGATTTGGCTCCTTCCAAGCCCTCAGCAGTAGCTGTGGTTAGAATTACAGAGGAAGTCATGAATAAATAAATCCATCTTATTTGCTTTACTAAAAGCAGGTCCCACGGTATGTTGAACCTTGTTGTAAATGTCACTCTTCAGACCATTGAATGTGACAGCCTGATTCTGCTCCCTCTGCCCTGTGCTAAGCTTTACTCCAAATAAATAACTTTGCTTGTTGGTGATTCCCAGCTTTTTATTCATAATGTACCAAACCCAGGGAGCTCCTCCCTCTGCACAGCCATCTATCTCAGTGCACGCGACCTCAGCTGCAAGCTGGGACTGGCTCAGGGGCTCTGTACAACAGAAAGATGTTGCACCACCTGTGCTTGCTTCCCTCAGGCAGGAATCACCCGATAAACCTGGCATGAGACAGCAGGAGGTCCTCACAGCCTCCAGCTGTGCTGCTTGCCTTACGCCAAAAGCAGGAACATCCCAAATCTTTGGGGTGATCTGATGCAGAGCAAACCACCTGGTAAAAATGTCTATTTGCAAGTCTGGCCAGTTCCTGTCTGTGTGCTGGTAGCTTTTTAAATAACAAAAATAGTAATTAAATAAAAAAGGAAAAAGGGAAAAAACGGGGGAAGGAAAGAGGAGGGTGAACAGCTGTAGGGCTCTAAGGGGAGAGGAAGTGTGAATCCCAGGAACGGATCCCAGTGTCACTGTCCTTCATGCCTATATTGCTTTTTGTGATAATGGGATTTTAGCATTCAACTATGCCAGTTCTTCAGCCCTCAAAAACCTGCAAAGCTGTCTGGCAGCCCAGTACAGACGTCCTGGCTCTCTTGAGGAATCGGGAGGCAGACCAAGATCTTTGAAATCACAAACAGAAAAGCTTGACGCTTTCCACAAATCCTCCTGAGCTGTGGATAGGGCTCACTGGAAAAATAAAACCCCATCCTGATGCAATCAGACTGTAACAGGAGGCTAAGATGGCTCCATATTATGGAGTTGGGTTAGCATTTGTGACTCCTGGACATCATGATGTCCTCTGTCAAAGTCTTGCCTAGGTTTTTCCTTCAACTGTCTCTCTTTAAAGAGCTGAACACACTACCAGATTAAACCTCACAGGGGAGCAAAAGCGAAGAGATGGAGCAAAGTGCCATGAAGCAACCTGTAGTGTCCAGAAAAGGTACGGACTATCCTGAAATATCCAGAACCACAGAGATTTTTTTCCCTCTCATACTGTGCCTATCAATACAGCACCTGGACAGACTGCATGGTTCAAGAACAAAGTGGATCAGCAGCAACCTCTTTTCCAGAATGGACAAATTAATGCAGAGATCATTTTTTTGAAGAACTGGCAGCAAAACAAGAGCTCTGTTCATTCAGAAAACACCCACTGCTGTTCTCTGACAACCCTGAAACCAAGTGGAAACCACGCTCTGTTTTTAACGCACCCAAAGCCCTCCCTACTCACACAGTGTTGCTGGTTGTCAGTGCCACAGCAGCAGCTGCACTCTGAGTTGTACAGCACCTCTACTACAGGCAGCACATCCCACTCAGCACACAGCGCTGGTATCAACTGCATCCTTCACAGAAAACCCTGATCACACCACAGGCAGAATCATTGTTAACAATCTAAAATTAGATGGGTTTGTTTCTTTTTAAGTTTCAATGGGAAATATCCCAGTACAGATTCAGCTGTCGGGATCTCCCTTGGCATTCAAGAGGGTGGCCTGAGCCTCCCACTTAATTAAGAATTTGCTTGCAATTCCCCTGGAGTGGACTGGCACAGCAGTAGTGGCAGTGACCCAAGAAAAGGGCACTAGCTAGTTACAAGCAGGCAGCCTGGCTGGGCGCCAGCAGGAGGATGGGGCTGGCTGCTGCAAGCTAGATGCAAGCGATGGCAAAGCAGAATTGGTACAACCTTTTCTTGCTCAAAGTTTCCTTTCACATTTGCATGAGCTTCGTGGGGTATTTTCATGGGGATGCTTTCAGGGGCAGAGCTGCTCCTTGCTGCGTTGCCAGTACAGGTGCACATATTTTCAGGAAGGAGCTGCAGTGAGACTTGCTTCCGCCTCCTCCCAATAAACTTTTGATCACATGCTCCAACCAAGATGAGGAAGTCTCTCCCTCAAGGGGGAAGTGCTGGACGTTTGGAGAGGAGCATCATTGTACCCACACAGCCACTGTGCAGGTCAGCAGCAGAGATTAGGATAAAACCCTCATCTCCCCACCTGAACCTGCAGACGCACCTCTTTCCCCCCTCACAGCACATGGAACCTCGCAATGCAGACAGGGACACTACTGAGGGATTTGGATTATTTTCCAATGTGATTTAGCCCTGAGCATTGCAGGAGGCAGCTGGAGGGTTTGGTGTGGGGAGTGTATGAAGGAGCCCTCTCATGCTGATGCCATGCACTGACGAGGTGGGTGCTAGCAGAGGGTCTGTGGCAGGTCGCACTGAAGCACAGGGCTGTCTTGGGACAAGCACTTGGAGGTGGTACCTGGCCAGCATGGCAGTGAACACCCAGGAAAGCTGCTTTCCATAGAATGGTTTAGGTTGGAAGGGACCATAAAGATAATCTAGTTCTCACCCCCCTGCCATGGTACCTGATGCTCTCTCTACCCTCTGTCTGTATGTCAGTAATGGTGGGTCAAGCTACACAGACACACCAGAGCTGCACATGCAACAGACATGGCTTATGTGTATACTGGCTACAGCATCTCCCTTACATCTGATGCCTCCTGGATCTTCTCTATACCTCACCACATATTTCTCAAAGCAAAGGTGACTAAGGGCACAATAGCACTGAGGGACCAAGTAGTTCCAGCAAAGTATAGCCAGGCTCCAGGCTCTTCACAGCCGTGAACACCAACCAAGCGTGACTATCTCCCACTGAAACCATTTTTGGAACTCCTAAAGACAAGAGAATGGCCAAAGACAGAGACACTGGGAGAACCTACTAGAACTGAACAACACTAATGAGGGCTTTTCAATCAAATGAAAATGCTATGCAAATTTGGGGGTTGAAAACACAGTGCATCCCTGATTCAATTAACAGCATTTCATTTATCTAGTTAAGTTTTGATTCAGGAAAACACTTAATCCTGTTCTTAATGTGTTGTTGTTGTTTTTTTAACATTTTAAACATTTTTAAATAGGAAAATGTGGTTGCTAAGACACAAACGTTGCCAAGGGACTCAGAGAAAAGTTGTAGTTGTGAGACATGAATATTATCCCTATACTCACTTCACTGACAAGGAAACAGAAGCACAGAAAAGGAGGTACCTGCTCAAAGACCACAGCAGCTCTCTATCATGCCTTTAAGCACGACATGGCACCATGGGAGCTGTCCACCCACTCAGGTGGGATTGGCCTCCAGGCTTCAGCCAATTTGCCTGTTATCTTTTGCTTCGCCCTCCAATCCAACATGGCTCTCAACTTCCCTACATGCCAGTCAGTTCTTGTACTATTAAACCCACTGACACATGGACTTCCCAGAGAGACGAAGCACGCATCATCAAGGCAAGAGAAAAACAAACTCACCAGATGATGCTGAAGCAAGCCTAGAGATCCTAATTCCTTACTTGGAAGCAGAGTCACTGAAGTTTGAGACATACTTACCCAGAGGCAGATATTTGATTTGATTTTATATTTTTCTGAATCTAAACCTCTCAGAGGTGCAGGAAGTCCAAGTTTAATTTTCATAGCCTCTGTGATTTGATAGGAATGTGGGCATGGGAAAGAACCAGAAAATCCTCCTCTGAGCTTGCGAAAAGCCTAAATTCAGAGCTCTGAGATTAAGAGGCACTGTATTTGTTTTGTGCATTAACATCAAGATGAGACATTAAGTGTATTAAACTGAAGCACATGAGCTCAAAACAAAAAACAAAACAAAACAACAAAAAAAAAAAACAGCATATCTGGATTGGAGCCGGGGGGGGGGGAAGTGTTGGGAGACCCCCAAATTAAGGGCATTTTTTCCACAGCATTGAATTTTTCTGCCAGAGTTAAGGTCATCGCTGCCCTCTCCTGGCTGTGCTGCTCTACACCACCGATCTCCCAGTAGCAGCGTCCCTAGGGTTCCCGTGTGCACATTTGTGCCCCTTGCTTCAAAGCCTGGCTTCACTGCTGGACTTGCTAACTGAGGTGGACTTGGACCATGACCTGGACTGTGAAGTGGGAAAGGTGAGGCACAGTTATACACACACCCGTAGAGCAAAAGGAGAACCATCTCCATGCCTCCAACACCTTCTCCCAGACCTTAATTTAACGTAATCAGTGAAGCAAACTTACTGCAACATCCCTCATCACAATTCACTCCTCTTATTACACCCTTTTTTCTAAAACCATCTTGTGTTATTTTGAGCCACTACCTTGCTTCTTTCCAACTCCAGTGACTTGCTTGTCCTCATATCCTAAAACCTCACAAAGCAATAACGTATCCATAAACCACATGGTGGCAAAAACTCTGAGGCCAGTGGTTGCTGTTAGCTAGGGATCCCAGCTAAGGCAAGAGATGAGAGTTCTAGCTGCGTGTACAAGAGCAAAGCCAGAGCTGCAGGGGGTGGAATAAGAGGAAGAGGAGGTTGAGAAAGAAATACGCAAATACATATGACAACATTAAAACAGCACTAGCAAAAAAAAAATAATAAAAGGCATAGAGAAAACCTGGCTCATCCCTCAAAGATTTGCTAATGAGGCCAAGAGAAATGATCCAAAACGCCCCTCTGAGATCATGCTTTTAGGAAGTCAAAGGCATTCAGCTTCTTGTAGGAACACAGAAGTGTACCTGCCATGGGATTTTGGACAAATGCATATACATCCTCCGTGCATGAATATCATACAGACCAACTTGCCCTGGCTGGTAGTTACCTCCGACAAGCAAGCAGAACATGATAAACCTTTCCATCAATCATCTCAGTAAACAGAATTTGATACTGGACTAATAAATCTGCCTAATTGGTTTCTCCCCATTAGTTCTTTTTTTGGAACTGTTTTGTACACAGAGAATCATACCTAATAATTGACAAGATTTTTCAGAGAGCTGCTGAGAATGAGAAGTTGTCCACGAACATCCCTCTGAAAGACCAAAAGAACTCATTCCTGTTTTTTAAAGAACTGCTGAATCTCAGGCAGGGGAAGAACTGGGTGATGCCCAGGTGCTGGAAAAAACAAAACAAAACAAAAAAACAAACAAAAAAAACACTCTTAAATTCCCTCCTCTACAAAGTTGTTGTTGTACCTTTCCATTTTCCACACTGATCCCAGGTAGATGGTGTTGGCATGAAGCACATGCCACGTCCACCCAGCTAAGTGTCAGCCTTCAAGAGGAGTCAACGCCTCATGCTTCAAAAGATGCAAGAAATCTCAAAAACCTTTATGTTCTACACACACAGAGGAGGACCCTAATTATCCCCCAGACTTCTGCAGTTAGTCCTTGCCAAATCAATACATCAAGTATCTGCAGACAGGACAAGTTTAACAGTAAGTAATACTTGTTCTAAAACAGTAAGAGGAAAGATGGATGAGTTTTATACAATGTATCCATTATCTTCCAATTCTAATTTGCTGGCAAGTTGCCGTTTATTGAAAAGCTCTTTCTGATGCTATGAACAGGACCCAAAGCCAAGCCCAGCTAAATTTGGTAAGCCCCCACAACTAGCAACCCAGCTCCAAAACTGAACAGGACATGCTGCCTCTGATAAACAGGCAGGGGATAATACTCTTCCCAGCAGACTCCAACAATGGCTCTGCCCAGTCCCACTTCACTAAGCAGCCAGTGAAACAAGTTGAGAGATTTTCATCCCTTAAGAAAATCTAAAACTCTAATTCTCAAACTAACCTTGATCAAATCTGACCCTTGAGCTCATACTGGCATCAATCAAGAACTAGCTGGGCTACAAACACGCCAGTATATACAATGCTTAAAGGTATATTTTCTTGCAGATATTACATATGGAGGATGGGACAGAAAAGGTGTGTCTTGTTCCACAACTCATCTTTCCTCTGTGAATCTCAAAGCACTTCTGAGACCATTACTTTGGAGAACAGTAGAATACAACATCTGTCAAAGCAGCAGGGCAAGGGAACATGCGGTATCATCTCCATGCCCTCAAAATGTTGAGGTAAGCACTTCCAATTTCACCTAAATAAAAATAAAAGCACACGAGATAAAGTATATGCTGCCTTTTTGAGACCTGCAGTTTCACACCACATTTCAGACCGTCTCTCTTTACCCACTAATGACTGGTTTTGAACAGAAAAGGTATTAAGCATGGATTCTCACTCAACCACATGCCTCCAGGAGCTCTGACTCAAGCCACCAACACAACACGTGTCAGCCTACCATGTTTCCTGCTATCCCCCTCAAATCTGACAATGCATAAAATAAAAGCTCAGATGGTGTGAAACCTACAGCATGGTCACCACACCAACCCCTTTCCCTTTAATACCATCTTCATTGGTGTGCTAGAGCCGAGGTTTCAACTGGGCGTCATCTACTTCTCTTCGCCACAAGAGGGCGCATCTGCCCTCCTCCAGTTCCCAGGATGCATTTCTAACTGGTTTCCAGAGGCTCTAACGGTGCTGTGGACTTGGGGCAGCTTCAATTTGAGTACAAACATTGCAATGCAGCCAAGGGTAGCCCCCATGCAGCTGACGTCAGTGGGAACCCCAAACCCCATCAATACATGCTCTATGGTGGGTCTCAGACCATTTTAATTTCTTTATATTTAAGCATCTTTAACAGGTAATTGACAGTTGTCACTCCCGTTTCGTATAGTTTTGCTCAGAGAAAGTGGCTAGGGTCATCTTTTTTTTTTTTTTTTCTTCCTGTGCTTCCAGTCCACCAAGGACAGTGGGGTATTAGTCTGTTACTGGAGATCTTACAAACACTGCAGGCTCAGAGTATTTGAGATTTTTTTTGCAACTAAGGGGAGCTGCAAAGGTTCAGGCTCCTCACAACTTCAGATGCTTAAGCACACACCAGTACCATGCAAGAAAGAAAGAGGAAGCAAAACTGCATGAGAACTTGGGGGTATTTCTGATGGAGGTCTGTACCATGAGGAAGATGAGGGAGGCAGAAAAGGCAGCACAGGGGTGTGCAGGTTTGAGGGTTGTGGCAGTACAGCAAAAAGAGTTGATGTTTCGCTTCGCCATACTCCCTGAGGGGGGCACAGCTCTGTATCCCTCATGCTGGCAGGTACAGATTCATCAGAGAAAGCTGCAACAAAAATCAGTAAGAGTCTCCATGCATGGCTCTGTGCCAGTGGCACTGAATCTGTTTTCAAGCTAAATCAGGTTAAACTAGTCTAATGACTGCATGCAGACAAGCTCTCAAAGATCAAAGTGAACTTGTCAAGGGAGTCTAGTGAGAATCTAGAAGTTACAACACAGATTATACTATCTTATGAACTTAACTCAAGGGTGGAGAATCTTTTACCAAAACTCAAGTTAAAACCTGTGATGCCATACTCAGGCCTGCCAGTCCTCCCAGTTTGGCTGATGAGGTGGTGTTTTTTTTTCAGATCTCCAATAGCCTGTAGAGGGCAAAACAGCTGTGAGCATCCCTCATCGCATCCCCCATCAAATCAGACATGAAGTTTGACACAGACCTGTAAGAAGTTCCCAAAGCCCCTTCGAGCTTTCATGGATCTGTGTACAGGGATCAGACAAGCAAGGAAGACAGAGAAATGTGAGAGCAGGTTTGGTACCAAGACTATGGTTGAGTACGAGCTGGGTTAAAAGTGTTATATTTTTCCCACTGACAAGTGAAATCAAAATGCTTCTGTTCTTTCTAAGGGAATGTAAAAAAAGAAACAAACTGATATGAAAAAGTACAAGTGGGACTTCTTTTCTTGCATTTCCAACATAAATTTTTAAACAGGAGAATTCTTCACCAAATCTGGTTGAAGCCAGACTCCCTTTCTCTTGTATTTCCTCTTCAGAAAGGAGGTGAGAGCAAAGCAAAACTTTTCCAAGAAAACATGATCTAGGGTTCTCACTAAAAAATAAGATTTCCCATGCAGAGCCCACAAAAATCACCCTTTGGGAGCAGGAGGAAAGATGCCAATAAACTTACAGAGAAGCCAGAGGCACCCACAGAGTCTACATGGATGTGGCCATGTTCTGGTTTCTTGCTGTGGCTCCTCCTTAGGTATCTAAATGGTTTGGGAGAAGGTTAAACAACAGAGTGGTTAAACCTCTCTGGCTTCTTCCTTCTCCCAAAGCTGGAAAAAGAATTTCTTCAGCAGAAGAAATGTGAACTTTCCAGACTGGGAAAGCCATCTTACATTTGTTAGTCCCGTTGTTTTGTTTGTTTGTTTTTGTTTTTACAGCAAGAGTGTCAGGATTAAGAGGGAGAAAAGGAAAAATCTGAAGCTTGGGTAGGACAGAGCAGGAGCTGAAAACAGCAAAAATAAAGGTTTTCTACTTGATTGCCATTCATCTTATTACAGGGGTGCCTAAGCAAAGCCATTTAAAGCCCACCAGTACTACTTTGGCATAGGCAACAACTGACACATACACCAAATAAATTAATTGCACAGTTAGGGGAATCCAGCACAAAGCTGTCTGAATATCTGATCTGGATTTTTTCCTAAGTGAATTCCCCACAGACATGTTCATGCCCTCTCTCCTGTCTGCCTTCCATAAACATTCATTCACAAGCCAAGTTTTACTGGTACAAACAGCAGCAAAGAGTAGCTTTCAAAGTTACACGAACAACTTTGGGGAAACTAAATATAAAATTTGCACTGTGCAAATATTCATGCCAGGCATGCGCAACCAGTAAGGCACAGAAACAATATCACAGGACAGATAAAAACTCATTGATGCAAACTTTTCATTCAAGACATAGTTTTAAAGAAATTGCAGAAATTCACTCTCCGCAAAAAGTATTAAATATAAAACTCACAGCTACTTTGCATCTTTGCCATAATCAAGAATAGGCTACAGATGTCAGAGAAATTTGTTATTAGTTCAGCTGTAACTGAATGCTAAACAATGGCTATATAAAGTTCATATAAAGTTGTATACTTCGGCTCAAATTCAGCATATGCCTCATTTTAACATTGAAGCAGCCCCATTAACTTCAAAAGGATGACTTCCCTGTGTAAAAGTATGTCCTTAGGAGACTTGTGAATAAGAGCCTAAAAGCAGAAAATTTATGTGAGGTTCATGGCTTTCCATGAAATTACACCCTAATAAACAACTCCATAAAAAGAGTATACCATAAAAAGAGTATAGCAGCCGCATCTTCTTCCTTATAGTGGAGATCACAAGTTTCTTTTATTCTTTGCTCATTTGACCAATTTGTATACACTTTTATGCCAGAGGCTTGAACCACAGGAGATCACAACATAAGCTAGTGTCTTCATAGCAAAGAAAACATACATTCTCACATATATTTATATAAGTGCATGTACACACGACTACTACCCACTCTGGTGATCAAGCCTGCTTGGACATGACCAATATTAAACAAGGAATAATTTGGATAAGATTGACAGTCCTGGATATAAGGCAGAACAGCAGAGGTCATCCCACCCCATTAGCTTTCCTGTTGAGGATACAGTGTTTCCCAACATCTCAGGTAAAAGCTGCTTATTGCTTGTGATATTACAATATAGATATCATTTACCTGCAGGTAGTTCTCTGCATACAACATATTCATAATGTCTGATCCCACAGCCTTGATTCATGAAAGAGCTTAAGGAAAGGCAATGCTTTGCCGGTAACAAATGTCAGAGAAAAATGGGAACTAGAAGGGAAAATCATCCCCACTTCCCTGTGCAACAACTTAGTGTCCCTTATTTCGCATTTAATCCACAAATCCAGATTTCTTTTCAACGCACATTCACCAGAAAGAACCATGCTATTGAAATTCCCAGTTTGACAAGCCTTTCAGTACAAGCACTATATGCAATGGTTCTCAACACAGCTAGAAGCATAAAAGCAGGGAGACAAGTAACTTCTCCGGATTTGATAGCCTGCATGGATGGCATTCATCCCCCACCTCAGATGCTTTAGGGCAGCACCAGGGGCTGAAGACACAGGACCTGGTGGGACAGTCACTGCTTAAACCTCCCAGGCATCATCTGGCAGAGCTAGCGGATCAAAATCTCAATAATAAAATAAGAAGAAACCACACCAGTCAGATTTTTCAAAAGTACTCAGCATATCAGGTGCTAATCACATCTGAAAATGTAGTTTTTATTTAGATGATTAAGTACAACTTGGAAAATCTGGCTCTGAGTATATTTTTTCCCATCTCCATTTATTTGGCTCAAGATCCTCATTCCCCCATTTTATACTCCAGTATGAGAGTTTGCGTGCCTAAGAGCTACACTTTCTACTTTGTAAAAGGAAGCTGCTGCAGGACCTGCATCAGAATCAAACTTTCTCCTTTTTGTGCACATTAGTTTCACTGTAACCTCAAGTGCTGTTTACACTTCACAGTACCCCCTGGATGGTGCAGGATTTGCATCTTGCTGTGCTCTGCATGGAGCCTTGTCAGCTCAGAGTGGTTCCCGGTGCATGAGGTTGCTGCTACTTTTATTATAGTCATACTGTGTTCATAGCACAGTAAACTCAATGTGGTGAATTACTCTTGAAAAAGTGTGGACCCAGTTCTGCTGCAGATGCAGGTGGATTACTTTTTATGTCCTTAAACTGTTTTCCTGCATAAGGACCAGACAATTAAGGTAGCCAGAAAAGTGTGAAGTTTCAGGTCTGACCATGTCAGAGCTCCCAAGTGTCAGTTACAATAAAACAAATGACCCATTTCCTGATGGATCACAAGGGCTCCTCTGAGAGGAACAGATGGACAGATTTTTATGTTTGTTTATTATTTCTTTTTTTTCTTTTTTTTTTTTTTTTGCTGGGAAAACTGCACTCCCCTGCTCTTTGGCATCAGGAGGTCAGAGCAGGCTAGGGGTGTATTTGTGCTTGTGCTACTGCCCTGATAGTGCCCTCCTGACTGCTCTTGCCCTGTCCTCAGCAATGCCTCCCTCTGCCAAGGCTCTGCCAGGTCCTGGCCCATCACTTTGAGCAAGAATCAATTAAATGCCCTCTGCTCTTCATGTTTATTAGCCATGTTGGGGAGCAGCTCCAGTGCAGGGCCTGTAGAAGGCTTGACCAGAGGCAAATAGCTCAGGGAAGGGTGAGTGATAGCCGATAGTTTCCCAAAAGCACCACAAGTAGCACAGAAGCCCTCCACAGTACACACAGACCACTGGGATAACCCCAGGCACCTTGAAGCCACAGAAATGCAATCTGGTAGAATCCTGCTTCAGAAACTGCTCCTGCACAAAACCTGCAGCTCCTGAAAGCCAACACCCACCACAGAGACCATAAGCTCCCTTCAAAACCTCCTATCCACAAGCCAACGGCATGTCAGTGTCACGCACAACATTCAGAATGAAGCCAAACCCCAGGAAATGTGGAAAGATTGTGCAGTGCCCCCTACAGGAAGAGCTGGCAGGAGCCAGCATGGTGGTATCAAGCCAGAAGAGGGCTGCAGCCCTTTCAAGACCCTTTGCAGAAAGCCCCATTCATTGCTGTCTCCATCCAGAACAGAAAACTGAGTAGATTTCAATTAAAGCATGTTTTTTCTTTTTAATCCTTATACTTAGGATCGTGAAGACCTCTCCAGAACCTTTAAGAGTGTGCTATGGACACTGGACATAAAAAAGATGGCAAATTGGTTTCCACTCCTGTTCAGTAGGCTATTCAATCAGAAGAATACACACTCTGGTTTTAAGAAAAACAGCTTGAAACAACACCTGACACTAAATTTCCAATAGAGAAGCACTTCAGTTTCCCAGGGGCATTACCAATACACAAGAAGTATAAAACCTTCAGCCCGCTTTGGTCTGAGACATCTTCACTAGGTTCACAGCACGACGGGTGGCAAGGGACCCAGGAGGTATCCCAGACCAACCTCAGTGTTTCCCCCAGCCATCCCATCTGCAGGTAAACAGGTTTCGAAGCTGCTAAGGCAGAATGGCTTGCACATCACAGAAAACACGCAACAGAGAAGAGAGGCGTATGCACACCCACAGCACCACTTACAGAAACAAGGAAAAGAGGAGGCCTCTGTAATTTCCCCCAACCCCACAACATCTAGGATAAGCTGGCAATTGTCAGGTAAAATTGTCAGGTAAAGTCCAGCAAAGATTTCTGAACTCAATTCACATGTGCTGGTAATGACCAGTTGACCTGGGAATGCAGTCAGGATAAAACAACATACAGGTTACTGGAGAGGAGAGAAACAAACCCCTGACCGAGGTCTGGGCTGAACTTTTCTAACTTCTTTTTTTTTAAAAAAAAAAAAAAAGTGAAAAACTTTCCCACTGAGCAGACTATCCCACAACTGCCTCTGCAACACTTCGTGGAGCAGGTAAAAGCAATCCCAAGCAGAGGCAGAATGCTGCAGGCCATTACCCCCATCTCTGAGGCATTTTTCTGCCATGCTAGTTGTTTTTCTGCATATTGTTGTAGTTGTTTTCCTTCCCTGAACAAGTGCATTCTTAAATACCTGCAGGTATTCAGTGAAGGTTTCTTCCACAACATTTGAATACTTCATACTGGGCACAATAAGAATTTAAAGGTGCAAAAAGGCTCAGCACCATCAGTTGGTGATAAACCTTGCAGTGAGGAGGATGGACAGATCTTGCACTCATAATTCTGCTGTTCCCCCCCAACCCCATCCCTTATTTTAGCTCAGTTTGTTTGGTGTCCGGGAAACCCCTCACACAAACTGAAAAGATGCAGCTGGCTGCATGCATTAACACTGATCAGGATTTGTGGATTTAGCTGAAGTGGAGGTGTGAGCTCCTATTAAATGCCTTCGGGCATGCTGAAAATTTGAGTTTTCACCTAAAACTTTTGAAAGTTTTCTCTCTGGTGAATCAAAACCCCAGAAACGTCTCTGCAACTTCTAGAAAATGCCTTTTCCTCAAAAGAAACCTGCAACCTCAATTTCTACATCCCCTTAATTATTTGTGCTTCCTCTTGCTCATCTGCTGTCCACCTCACTTTTGGGGAAGGGGGAGACACTGGCATCCCCCAGGTGCTTCTCTGTGCAATTGCTTTAAGATCCCACTTCTCCCTGTGCCATACAGGTATGGCCCCATTTCTAGAGTATTATAGCCGCCATGAAAGTTGGAAACCAGTAGCATCAGTAAGAGAAGCAGGAATAATCCTTTCTGGCTGCATTGAAGTAAGCAGAAATACCAAATCTGCTAAATTCAGCAGATTTGGAAACAAGAGGAAAGGCATGTGCTCAAGTCAGTAATGCCATCTCCAGAAGGAAAAGGGGCTGGAGACATTTCCTCCTGCCCCAGACTGGAGTATCATACTTCTGGGCTAACCTTGTGCCATCCTGAGCAGCCTCTTGAGCCTCCTGAACTCTCCCAAACCCTACTGGTAACTCTGGAAAACATTAACATTTCTAGGGGCTTGGGTTGGGGGAAGGGGAAAAGATCTTCTACATTTTTAATTATGAAAAGTCTCAATTTTCAAAGTGAGTACTTTAACCCCACTTCCCTTATCCATATCGCTGTGGTTTGTTTGCTTGTTTTTTAACCTAAAACACAAAGACAGAAGCAGATTAAACTGGAGAAGCAGATTGAGCCCTAGCAATTGCTACCAATGCAGTGAATTTATTTTTGCCACCAAATTAATTATTTTCTTCTAAATTTAAAAATCAAACACTTAAAGCAGGCATCCAAGCAGGACAAAATCCATCTTCTATTGGTTCAAAACTTGAGGCTACAAAATTTATGGTTAAATTGCAGTGTCTTGTGCTTATTTCCCAGTTACTGCTCCAACTTGGAAAACAGGAAGGCATTTCTTTAATTTCAGACTGCAAATTGTTAAATATAGTCGTTTTTCCCAAGTTGTTAGAATTAGTCAAATTATCCCAGTTTTAAACCAAATTGATGAAATTTGCTCATAAATTATTAATCCATCATTGAATGACAAATTATTTATATTTTTTATAGCTGGAAAATATTAAAATATATTAATTTCAAAATGATCACAGTTCTGAGCAGTGTGAATTCAGTATTGCAGAGTTCAGCTCAAAGATGGGCACTCAAAATAAATAGAAAAACTCAATATTATTACCCTTTTTGGTAATCAAGAAAAGTAGTAACAAACTAAATCACATTAAACATCCTCAGAAAAAAGCATTCATCCTGTGTTTCGATTTTCAAACACTGCTGTGTACAAGGGTATTGCTAATTTTGTAATGATACCATAACTTGTAAAGCACACCTGTTCTAAGGGGAAAAGAATGCCCTTAGAAATGGACTAAGGGGATTTTTTTGTCTCAGTATTCAAACAGTCTTTATTTTACATGAAAAAATTACCAAACTTTTTTCAGTTCATTTTGTCCACAGAATCCAAACGATATGAGTGAAAAAGGCACATTTTCTGATTAATATATACAAAGAAAACATAGTAGCTGTTATCAAGTTTTAAAATATTTCATTACAAATAATTTATTGTATGATTATGCACAAAGTATTTCTCCAGTGTAAAAACACTAATTTTAAACACAGACTTAAAAAAATGGCAATTTTAAAATTTCTCCATCCAATTCCATGTGCTACACTGTATCTTCATATCATTAAAAACATTTAATAATTTCCACCTCTACTCAGGAACTCACTGACCCTTCTAAATAAGAGTTGTTTATGAATGACCTCTACATAAAAATACCTTGCACAAAAACTTATAGTTTTAAGTCTACTGGCTGTTATCAACCAAACTCCCTTTTCCCCCAATTACTTGGTTTCATTCTCTCTGGTCGACTCACTTCCACATTCCTCATATTTGGAATGTCTGCTTGATGGATTCACTTTTTTCCCCCCCTTGCCCCTCCTCCTTCCTTCCTTCATTCATTCGTTCTAATGCTATCTACTGAGGTCTTTTCAGTTTTGGAGCTCCAACCCCCCAAACTGATCTTTAATCTTGAGTTGGAAAATTGAACTTTTTTCCCCCTTAAAACTTCTTATTGTTTAACCTTCTTAGGAATAAAGCATGTAGAAATTTTCAGGTTAAAAAAAATATATATTCTTAGGTTTCCCCAAGTTTTTCCATCAGCAAAGTTACAGAAAAATAACTCCAAAACAACAAGATACTTATAAAATAAGTCTAAACATTTTTTTTTAATTGAGGGGTTTTAATCAAATGTTATGTTTATCATCAATGGCTCTCCTTTACAGTAATACTTTTAAAGTATTTCTTCAAAATGGTTTCCTATGATCATTAGGATAATTTGCAGCTCTAAGTGTTATTTGAAGAATTTACTGTAATTAAACAGCTATAAATCAGTTTACTCTTCTGTGAGTTTTGGAGCAGCTACACACCAGTCACTCTTTCTAATACCATATTAACAAATACTCTATTTTTTAAATAATTTCTGCGATACAGTTAAGGATGGGAGATAATTTACTGAAGGAAATACACCAGCAAGAAAGATTTCCTTACAATATGTAATTTCATTGAACACGTTAATTTCTAAAAGCACCCAAATCAGTTTTCCTGAACGTTTGTATTTGCAGTTTCAAATAAAAGAAACAACCACAAAGACAAGCTTTTCTTTTATAAATTATCTGGGAATCATACCATAGATCATGACTTGTTTTCCCACATTTTTACACTCAAAAAAGTAATATCAGGTTGGGGGATGGGGGCAGTTCTTCAGATCACACCAAAACCATCTGATTTTGTCATCACTGCTCATACTTAATTAACCATATCGTATGTGCCTTTAAACTGGAAAATCCAGTCTTAAAAAAAAAAAAGGAAAAAAAAAAAACACCAACTTCAAAACAGAGGCAGTCCATCCCATCGTTTCAGCCTTCATCCAGAATGAGGAGCAGAGGGGGAGGATAGCAAAATACGCCATAACATCACACACCACCAAAGTTGGGGGCAAACAACCAGCAAAGTCTAGAAGCTGCTGCCAAAGTCGCCTTTGCTGACCCAGAAATACAAACTTGCCTCCCAAAACTAAGACAAAGTAACTGTAGCAACTGCTCCACTGCAGCAGGCTATCACTGAGGAAGGAACAACCAAATCTCGGCAAATTAAATTATTTCAAGCAAAGCACATGAGGAAAGTCAACATCAAAAAATGTCTCCTGTATTTTTAAAGGCAACAGACAGGGGCTACGGGACTAAAATTAAAAGCCACCCTCTCACCCCCCACCCCAGGATATAGCAACGAAATACAATTAATTGCATTTCTCCTGGTTCTCATTAAACTGTGCTAACTAACCTTCCGTTTGCTTCCACCTATTGTAAAGTTTCAACCAGTATTTCTTTGAATTACAGTCACCAAGGAAATATTTACATTTCCATTGAATTTCTCCTGGAGTGCTCTTAGGAAAAGTCAGCGGGGGAAGAAGGGAGCTGGGAAATACCCTGAAATCTGCTCTACTCCCCACAACCTATTGATTATCCAGCAGCACTAAGAGAGGGAAAAAAAGAAAAAATAAAATAAAATTTTAAAAAAGCGACCCTCTGTGCCCCCCCCCCCTTTTTTTTTTTGAGTGTCATTATGTTACACTTCATAGGGTAATTGGCTTTCCAATAACACCCCTGCATTCATTGATATTTAAGCCACAGCAAGTCTCTGAGTGCTGTAACGAGCAATATCGATCATCCTTCCACGACATGGATCTTGCTGCAAAAAAAACTTGGACAGGAAATTGTTAAATGGATTTTTGCCTTTGGGATCAGCCCTCCAGGACTCATGGTCCCACTGAGGGGCAGAGGGACCCATCCAAGGAAGGAATTAGTGCAGAGTTTCACAGCACCCTGAGGGGGTCAGGGCCCCAAAATGGAGTCCCAAGATGGGTTTCTCAGTGGTGAGGGAGCCCCATAAGTTTCAGGAGGAAGAGTTTGCTCTTCCACCTCCTTCTGTGCCCAGGCGTTGAAGCAGCTGCCTAATCATGTGGGCGAATCGGGCTGCGTGGTCCAACGTGGACTACTGTGGTTTGGGACGAACTCACCCAGCAGAGAAGGGTGCAGCATCTCCATGGAACAGCCCCTGCAAAAACAAACTCTGAGCACCCCCAGCGCTCAGCAGGTCAGTTTCTGAGCTCTTCAGATCTGCTCTAGGGCTTGGCATCCTGCACGAGCCGAGCACACAACAAAGGGCCAAGAACATGGAGAGGCTGGACTAGGCAAGGCCAGCGGACCATGAAGCCGTTTCACAGGTAGACCGAGAACATGAAGAAATGCAGCTCCAGCCCCGAAAAGAAAAGTTGACAGTAGCCAGAAGCTAAGGCCAGCACCCTGCACTTGCCAGGGTTTAAATCCCTCCTCAACATGGCAAAGAGCAATAAACCCCATAATTTTTCTTTTCAAGTCTTCACCATCAATCCCAGCAAATTTTGCTTTAAAACAAACAAACAAAAAAAAAAAATCAAAAACTTTACAATTCTGATAGAAAAAACTTCACCCATTTTGCAGAGGAGGATAAGAGCAATGCTGGGAAATTCATCCAGTGCCACAAGTTTGAAAAATCCCAACCCAAAACGTCTCAGCCACTCATCACCTTGAGTGAGTTGCTGGATAATTGTTTAACCATTTTTTAAAACAAACAAACAAAAAAGCTTAATCACAAAGACAGTTTTCTTGAAAAAAAAATAAAGATAAGAAATCAAATGCTCATCATCAAAACTGTCTCTTATCTCACTTGGGACATATCTAATGTAAAATCTCTACCGTACCTAATTTCACATGCACATATTTAGATACAACTTTTTGCCTCCTTTATCGTACGATTTTTTTTCCCCCAACAGAAAAAAAAAAATAAAACACTGTATTACCTTTGCTTTTTAGGTACTGAATGTTCAATCTCTAGCTGTTTTCCATGAAGCTCGACTTTCCCTAAAAACAAAATGTGTCTGGTTTTTATAATCTGGGTGGAGGGGTCAGAAAGCTTTGGATAACATTCTATCATGTGAAACTTTCGATTTAATTCGAATTACTACAAAGCACACAAAAATACATTTTCTGATTTCTTCACAAGTGCATTTTATTAAATACAAGACTGGCTTCAAATGGGAAGCAGTGGGAGGGAGTGGTGAGTTAGCTGGACAATGTTCCTTAGGAATATTTAATTCTGTAGTTCATACTGGTCTGCTTTGACCAAAAGAAAATGAAGAATAGTATTTTGAGAAAGAAATCTTCGTCTGTATTTAATTCCGTATGTTCGATCCCTCCAAAACTCCTCCAGGCAGAAATCTTCATCCCCATTTAAAGGCTAGAAATGTTAACTCTACGGCAGAAATGGATTTCTCTTTGAAAATGGGGTGGTTTTCTTTGCCGTTCGTTTATTTATTTATTTTGGGGGAGGGAGGGGAAGAGGGGAGCAGAGATGGGAAGAGCCTAGCAGGAGGAGCCCTGGACATGGGGAAACGTTCAAAAATTTTAGAAATTCTGTGTTTCCCGGGGAGCTTTTTTCTGTCTGCGAGCAGCATGGCGACCTTCGCGCTACTCCACACATCACATGCCCCAGGAAACCCAGTTTCAAATCAAAATGGCCAAAGTCCCAGCCCACCGCCCGTGTCGCGACGGGACCCCCACGCCGAGCCCCGCCCGGGCAGGCGCCGCGCTGCCCCTGCCACGGCTGCCCCAGGGGGTGCCCCCAGAGACGGGGGGGGGGGGCAGCGCGGGGCAGGAAGCTGCGGGGGGCCCCGCTCCGCACCCCCACACTGCTCGTCGCTAGAGCTTGGGAGGAAAAGCGGGGTCTGCCCCCGCCGCACCGCAAGCCCCGACGGGGCGCGAGGGCTCGAGGCCCCCCCACTCCCCGTTGTGCAGGGAGGGAGGCCCAGGCGGGGGGCTGAGCCCCGCGGGTGTCCGCAGTTCGCCGGGGAGGTGAAAGCGGAGAGGGGAGAGAGGGACAGAGAAAGCCGCTTACCCGAAAAAGTTTCGATGGCTTTCATGGCCCACTGCTCGTCGGGGCAGTCCACAAAGGCATAGCCGGACTTGACCAGAAACTGCCCGCTGAAGGAAATTTTGTGGTCGTTGAAGACTTTCTCCAAGTCGGCCGGAGTCACGTTCTCGTTTAGGTTCCCTATGTACAGCTTGTTCATGGTGGCTGCCGGCGGGGCTGCGGCGGCGGCGGCGGCGGCGGCGGGGGGCGGCAGGCAAGCGGCGACGTGCCGGGGCTCGGAGCGCGGCTGCCGGGGGGGCTCCACCGTGCGTCCGCACCGTCGGACTCCGGCCGCGCTCTGCCACCCCACAGCAGGGGCGGGGGCTTGGTGATTCCTTTTTTTTTTTTTTTAAGCCCCCTCCTTTTTTTTGTTTTTGTTTGTTTGGTTTGATTTGTTGGTTTGACGGATTTGTCTTTGGAGAGGGGTGCGGCGACTGCTGGGGGGATCCTAGGGAAGGGGGCAGCGAGGCGGGCGGCTCCGGCGGGCGGTGGCGGAGGGCAGAGAGGCGGTGGCGCCGGCTTTGTGGGCCCCCAAGTCGGTGGAGTGGCACTAAAGTGTCACCGGACGCCTCTCAGCAGCCGGGCACCGCCTCTAAATAAAACCGACCTGGAAAATGAGTGAAAATGTTTGCTGGAGGAAGCCACGTGGTGATGCGGGAGGGCCCGGCCCCCGGGGGGAGGGGCCGGGGGGGGAGGGGGCAGCCTCCACTTAATTATTTATTTTAATTTAAATACTACGCTATTTACCTCCACACACACACACACCCTTAGGAATGAGGAGCACATCCACCCCTTGCCCCCCCCCAACTCCGCCCGTCCCGTCGGAGGCACTTTACCATCTGCTACAGCCCCCCGCCCCCACCGCGCCCCTCCCCCACCGCGCCCCTCCCCCACGCCTTCTCCGGTGCCTCAATGGGATTTTTCTGGGTGTAAAAAACTTCGGCATCAAAGGGGCCGGGCGGTCCCCTGGCGCCAGGGGAGTGAGGTTGTGGAGGAATGGCCCTCCCGCCCCCCGGGGGCGGCCCGGCGCGGCCGGGTGAAGAGGGGAGCCCCCCGGGGGGGGGGTATTGTCCCCGGTATTGTTTTAAGCCCTTCATGTGCAGCCCTGCGGAAGCCTTCGGGGTAGCGGCTACTCCCGGCACAAAAGGGCCCCACGATGGAGAAGGTCCGATCCCCGACGGGGACGAGGCCGGGCCGGGAGGGGGGCGCGCCCTGTCGGCCAAGTGACCTATGTGGATCACACATCCCCCTCCCGAGACCCTGCCTCTTTCCCTCCCCGCCTGCTTTTTCTGGAGACTTTTATATTTAGGTTCGAGATGGGTTTAAAATAGCAGCGCGCCCCCCTCCCCCATTCACCCACCCGGCCGCCTTCCTGCCTCCCTGCCTCCCCTGACGGGGCGGGCGGGGGACCCCCGGTGCACCGGGGGCTCTGCTCGGGATGCTGCCGGGCGGGGAGGGTGCCTCCCTCCTGCCGCGCGGCAAGTAGAGGCACGGGCCGGCCCCTCCGCGCCTGCAATTAAATGCAACGCTCCCGAGCAGGACGCGCTCCTGCCTGCCTTGCCCGCCGGGCCGAAGGTCCCGCTCTCCCTGTCCCCCCGATAAAGAAACAACAAACACAGAAAAATGATTTCCGAACGCACGAGGTTTTGGGGTATCGATAGAAACGCTCGGCTCAGAGCTTTCCGGGCGCGCTTATCTCGGGCAGCTCCGCGCCTTCTGCGCGGGCACGCGGCGGGCACCGCGACCGCGCCCGCCGCCTTTCGGGGTGGCCGCGCGGAGGGGCCAGGCCGCGGCGGGGGGCGGGGGAGACCGGCACTAGCAGCACGCCCGGGTTCTTTGGTTGTTCTCTCAGTACTACGTAGATGTGCTGTGCTGCTTTATATTTCTAAGCATTTCTTTTTATTATTACTATTTTTATGCCGGCCACGGCAGTGCTAGGGAAGAGCCACGTGGAGAATTTGTTAGTAAATAAATTTGGTATTATTCAAGAATCAGAAGTTGGGTAAACCTTAAAAAATAGATGCACATAACCAAGGACGTTTCTATGTGCTCTGTGCTGCAGCCACTTAGGAAACTCAATAAAAGGAATAATAACAAAACTAGGGAATCGTAATTTAAAGCAAAGAGTCCTTAGCTTTCCCTTCTGTATCTGATCCATTCTACTATACTGGGATTTTTGCTTTAAAAACACGTGGGTGCTGCTCCCCAGGGGAAATTTGGTTCCCATACTTCCAGCTGCATTACTTGGCTTTCCTGGAAGTACCAAACCAAACTCGCCAGAGGAGTTTTTGTAGAAGAACAGCTGTCTCCATGTGCATGCTTCTGAAGCTACCAATTAATAATCCATGCTCAAAATTCATAGGTGAAAAGAATAAATAAATTAAATTTGGAAGTAAATTTCATGCAGTTTGGAAACTGCACTTCAAGCCATGACTGACTGAAAAGTGGAATATTCACTTTCTTCCACAGTTACATCACACACGAATACAGCTAAAATAAATGATCCACTATCTGCTTCAGATCTATTTCTAATCTTGACCAGAATACTTTTGTTGTTGCTTTTACTGGTTTACAGAGAACCTTCCCCATGTAACATATTCCTTCAAAATAATGAAATGAAAGAAACCAACTTAAAAAAAAAATCCAAACAAAGAAGGAAGTCTTCAATTTAGATTTGAAACAAGAAGGCTATCAGTCAAACTCCTTCCCCTCGGTAGAGCATTCCAGATGCAAGGTATTTAGAGAATGCAAACAGCAGAAACTAAATCATTGATCTGCTGGGGGGTAATAGAGCTGCATTCATCCCTGGGCAGAAGATGGGGGACCCAAACTGCTTCAGCCCTGCCCCAGCAGAGATAGGGCAAAACAAGCTCTGCAAAATCATCTCCAAAGGGAAATCTTTATTCTCTTGCAGATTTAAATGCTACCAGGAACTGCAACAAAAATCCAGTGGGATATCTGAAGCTAGGGAAGAGCTGAGCAAGTTTTCACCCAGGCACAGTCACTTCTAAAAGCATGTGTGGCCTTTTTCCTCCCCCAGGATTTTCTTGCAGTTGTAAAAATCACTCAGAGTACTTGATTCCTTTGTGCAAATTTACAAGCATTTTCAAATTTGTATAGCCACACTCTGTATCAACATAATGCTGCTTATGATTTTATACGTAAATTCTAATTTGGGCAAAAGTTGTTGGATTTGAGGTAATGTTTTGGTTTTGTTTTCTTGTAGTTTGCTTTAAGATTTAAATCTTTGACTCATGCAGAAATGTTCTTAATCAGTTTTTACAATTTATCTGTAAATCCAAATAATCCCTGTTGACACTTTGGAGTTTTGGTTTTTTTTTTAAGGTACAAGCCTTTTTTTTAAGGTACAAACTGGATGGTAAATAATACATCTAAAATTTCAATGAAATGTGAGTATCAAATGCAAGGGTGTAATTACTGCAGTCTGGTAAGGTTTTGTTGTTGATCTGAGGCATAAGATATTTAAAATAGAAATAATATTTATGACAGATTAGTGGTAAAATAGAACAGAATATATTGCTATTTTTTCTTCCAGTTATTTGTTTTTAAAAAACGTTGTTGTTATTTTGTTGTTTGGTTTGGTTTGGTTTTAATCTCTGGTGATATCACCAATGTTTAATTTGGACAACACTAAAGATATACTTGGAAACCCTGGAAACTGAAAAATCTTCATTTTCAGAAGTTTGAATGTATGTATTAGTTACTATGAAATATTTATGGGTTGAAAGTTTTTAGTAAAACACATAGGTCACAGAGGGAAAAAAAAAAATTATTTTCATATAATCTGTTTCAAACAAACCTCAGCTAACAGAAATAATCTGAATATAGAGCAAACCTGTCCATAAAATGTGGGTGAGAATTCAACAGAATAAGAAGTGTGAGGGTTGCAGTTGGAAATATTTCCTTTTACTTAAGTGGAATCACAGTTTAAACCAACTTCTGTTCAGTTTTTGCTATGTGGAAACATTCTTCACTGGAAAAAGCAGCTCATATTGAAGAAGATCTAGTTGATCCAGTTGATTAAAACTTGAGTGGACAAATTAGATAAGAATAAAACTTACTATGAAACTATTAGTTTGATTTAAAACAAAATTAAGGTTTGAAGTAGATTATTAATAATCTCCTGATTCTCTGTGCATTTGAAACAATCTTGACATTCGAATGTTGTTTTGCTAAAGCTCAGGAGCAGAAGAGCGTCCTCAGCCCCAAGGAAGGTGCTGAGCAATGGGAAACACCCTCTCCTCTCTGGAAGGGCTATTCAGATGGGAGGTTCAAAAGAAACGGTGCTGAAGATGCAATAGGATAAGCCTGCAACTTGTTTGAAGATCTGGATATTCCCTAAACATTTTAGTGCTTCAGTTAAAAACAAAGCAAATGCTGCAATAAACACAGGCTCCAAAAAATCAACTACATTCTGAAAAATCCTTTTGTTCTGGTACTAAAAGATGGAGTCCCTTTAAAACAAAAAAGAAAACCACAACAAAATAACTATTTTCTTCTCCTCTCTACATCTGTTTGTTAGCTACTTCTGTGTTCACTTCAGGGCAGGGTGCTCATCTCTCTCAGCAACCTAAATTTTCCATTGAAAACATTCAGAGAATTGTTCAAACTTAAACAAAACAACCTTGCTTTGCATAGGTATTTTTTCTCTATGACGGAACTGATTTGGTTCAGTTTTGATTTTGCAATCCTTTTTTTGGCTAAGTAGTAAACTCTAAATGCAAGGAAAATGCTTATTGGAATGAAATCTGAAATTTTTCTGTTCAAAGAATCCCTTTAATTTTTAATTTCCCTCCTTAATTTTACTTTTGAATATACCACCTCTTCTTTATAGCAGACCTCTCTAACATGTCAATTTGTTTTTTTTCTTCCTCAAAATCACTGTGAGCAGTTGGACAGATAGCTGGAGCAGACATTTCTCCTACTGATGGCTAGAAAGGTGAAGGAAAGTTTTTGTCTTGGTATAATGATAAACAAAACTCACGTAGTTCAGAAAGCATTGTGGGGGATGAATCCTGCCGTTGCTGAACTCCCCCTGACCTTATTTCAAGAAGGAGCTGATCTTTTGAACCCCCCTCCAAACATTCACAGCATTTATAAAGCACAGATTAAACATTTTCCTCTCAGTAACAGTAGGCATTTGTATCAAATTTCCTCCAGTCTGAAAGAAATACATTTATGTCAGATTTATGCTACGTGAGTACAAATTTGGGGGTCCTTTAATTTTGAGTCACCATTTAAATCCCCTGAAGAAAGGAGAGCACTGCAGCACTCACTGCTCTTCACCCTTTCACTTTCTGAAAGTCCTGAAGTCCAGGAGGTAATGAAAGGCTCAGCCACTAATACCATTTCATTTTTGTGTAATTCCTCAGACCCAAAAGAAGTTTATCCTGGGAGGTGGGTAAGTCTGCAGCAACAGTTTCTGTTGTGGGTCACAAGCATAGGTCATTTCACAATCTAAACCTTGAACCATACACCACCGCCTGTGCCAGGGCATCAGTACTGCTGGGCTGCTGGAAAGGTGATGTTAGGAGAGTAGCAAAGGCACAAGATGGAAATAAATTCATGCTAGTGAACCAGCCACTTGGGCAGGCGCCTTGCCGTTGACTGTGTTGTCTAATTTCTTGTCCTGCTGGCATATACTTGGGATTTATCAGGACTGATTATTTCTTCTCCTTTCCTGTATCTCTACTGCTCTAGTCTCTCCAGCTGTTTAGTTCTGGCTCTGTCTTTGCTTAAAGATGGAGTAAAGTATGTTTAATATTAAAATTGCTGCCACAAGGTCAAGAACTAAAAGGACAAGACACATGTAAGTTTTGATGCTATAGCAAGTACAGATCACCTCTCCACGTATTTGAAGCAATGACAGTGCACAGTTGCACAATGGTAAAAGGTGCAGTCATTGGATTTTTCTCTAGAGACAGTTTTGTGGTCCAAATAAATCTGTCATGCACTGATGTTACATGGGCTTTTTGCTACACTAGTTACTGTGCTGTAGCTCCCTGTTCCTGGTGTAAACTAAGCATTCAAGAAAAAAAGAAATAGATGGAGAGTGGGACATGTAGAAGTCCATAGTTCCTATATTTTGTGGTTCCCGGTTTTGGGTGTTTTTGTTTGTTTGGGTGTTTTTGTTTTTTGTTTGTTTGCTTTGTTTTGGTTGGTTGGATTTTTTAAAAAAAAAAAAAAAAAGCAGCCATGAAGGATCAGAGACATGTCTGTGAGCTGAATTAATCAAGAAAACACTAAAAGTTTTAAAAGGCCCTAGTTTTTTGTTTGTTTGCTTGCTTTTCAGTTAAAAGGGAGTACTGGCATTTAAAAACATATCTGATATTTTGCTATTGTGAAAAATAAAAATAAATCTATTCCTGCAAGCCCAGGAAGGGAAGGCAGGTTTGAACCCAGAAGAGAGGATGAAATGATGCTCATCACTTGAAAGATCCGCTGTAACTAAAGCCAGAACATCACTCATGTCTCATATGCAGCTAAATGAGAATATTGGATAGGTATAAGCACCAGGGATGAGATGAGGAACCAGACAAATGCTCGCTGCCTTCAGCTAGAGCTGAAAATGCCTTTGGTGCATTTTGGTAAACCTGAGTCTCCTGACAGAATTCTAGCACCTGGGATCAGGCAGAAAGTCTTTGCTACTTCTGATATAAAGGGTCTGTGTATATTGGCCAAGACTATGAGCAGGCAGTGAGAGCCCAAGCAGTCCTTGGAGGAGAGAGGGGAAAGATGGATCTGTGCTGTGGGATCAGGTCTTGGAACAAAGAAGCTGATATTTAGGACCTTGTGGTCTGCCAAGACGGATTAGGATGGGCAAAAACAAAGCATGTAGAAGTTACATTCCTGCACAACATCATAGCTGGTATCTTAGGGAGAGAAATGAGCCCCCCAAAAAGGCCTTGAGCCTCTTTGCCTTTGACAGCAGCTAAGGTAAGTTAACAACAGAAACAGCCCTGAATGAGGACCAGAGTCTGGAAGCTGTTCCAATGTCTGTGATTTCAGTGAGAGGATGAGGGTGGAGGAAAAACAACAACTAAAAATCCTCTCTTCCTCTCTCCCTCTGATTTGAGGAGTAGAGCAGATGGTAGTACTGATCAATCAGCTGGATACAGCCAGGAATCTCAGATCAGCCTAATGTTTGCAAAAAAAAAAAATGGAGCAGAAAGTGTTATTTTCACGTGTCACATGCAACACCTGAAATCCTTTTTTGTCAGAAGAGATCCCCTAACTGGTGCCACACAAGACAGCAACTAAACAGCACTGCTCCAGAGGGAAAGGGAAAACCTTACTCATCATATCCACTGGGAAAAGACAGAGGTGTAAATTGTGCCACTGAAGGTGAGGTTACAGCTAAACACTGCAAGAAATTTATTGGGAAGGTCACAGTATTTCCATTTCTGAAAACTTCGGGGAACAGATCGGATTCTCAACCATTCAGAATAGTTTAAACAGAGTTGACCCTGTTTGGCAGCAGGGGAGTGAATGGATGACCTCTTAAGGTCACTTCAAGACCTATTTTCCATGATTATGGGGACATCTAATACTTGAAATGCTTTGTAATCAAAGTTGCCCTAGAGATGTTCCAGTGTCTCAAAGCAGAGCAGGACCGTTTCAGGAGCACAGCTGTGACCTTCCCAACACTCCCAAACTCCTGAAACAACTTTTCAAGCCAGGTCTGCCACAGAGAAGAGGAGAACTCTGTCTCACTAAGTGCTCTGCAGCAGAATTATGGTGAAAGGGGGCAGCACCAGCTCTCTTGCTTAGTGTTTAGGGAGACAACTGCCCCAGCTGGATGAAAACCTAATCTGAAGTGCTCTTTGTCCCAAACCAGGATCCAGCTGAAGCTCATGAAACAACTTGTTATTAGAGAATGCAGCAGATCACAGATAATGCTATGGATAGCATTGCTATCTCATATCATAGCTGTGATGGGCTAAAGCTAGAGAGGAGCAAGGTTTGCATCTTTAATTAGACCCTCTGTTACACTGGAAGAAAAAAAAAAAAAAAAAAGGAAATGTGGGCACAAGGCCCTTTTCTATGCCCGCAATTCACTCCCTGCCCCTGCACTTTTCAGAGCTGAACTGGCAGGAAAAGGTTCATCCTTTTACACATTGATCAGTGGGTATCAGACTGATGGAATGAAATGCAGATAGTGCCTAGCTGTCTTTAAGAACCTCTGTACCTGTTGTTTGTTTGTTTGATTGGGTTAGTTTTGATTTATTTCTTGTCTGAAAGATTGTGAGAAACTTTAGAGTGATGCTGCTGTCCAAACTAGATCATGAGCAGATGCCCTGAAATAACCATAACTGTGAACAGTGGGTCAACATTTATGTTGCTGGATATTTATTTCACTCTATTAGCTTCACATCATACAGAGGCAGTTAATGAGAGGAAAACAAATAGGTTATACTTTGGAGAAACATGATATCCAAGTTGGCTGGGAGTGAAGTACCTAGAATACATATAATAAAGATGCCAGGTTAAACAACTCCAGTTTATTGATTAGCAACTGTGATAGGAGTGTGAATTGGTTACTTTTAACTATTACAGTGCATCATTTAGTACAGTAGGCATGAAGCTGTTGCATGGGTGAAAAGCTTTTGAACACACTGGCATGCTTGTGTACTAATAGTTAAAGTATTAAACCAAATGTTAAGTAGTTCCTGTGAAAGTAATAATTACTCCCTAATAGCACTGAAATCTTAATCTACCCTAAAAACATCCTTCTGATCCTCTATCTTAATGTAATGCAAGACTTTTTGCCCAAGAGGCTGGTTGTGCCAGGGAGTTGTGTAATTACAGAGTAGCAAGAGTTTTGCTCTGCCAAGGAGGGCTGCAGTAAGCTGGATGCATGCTCATTCTGCACTCTGTGCACTCCTGATGTAGGAAGACAGGTGGTGGTTGAAGCAAACCTATGCCTGATAATGTGTCACAGCAGCATTTCTCAACAACATTTCTCAGTTTTTCCCCAGGGAAGCTGTCACAGTACTGAGCCTGACAGAATTCAAGAAGCGTTTGGACAATGCTCTCAGATACATAGCCTGATTTTTTTGGGTGGTCCTTTGAGGACCTAGGAACTGGACTCCATGATCCTCATGGATCCCTTCCAACTCAGGATATTCTATTATATTAAAACAAACAAAAAACAACAACAAAAACAACAGAAAAATTATGTTTCAGTAAGGAATTTCAAAGTAGCAAGCTTTACACAGAGACATGTACCTCAGTCATGCTGGATTTCTGCATTTGTTCAGGACAAGTTACATCATGGACACTGTGCTAGCACAGTGAAACCCTCTCCCACACTGAAATCATTGATATACTTTTGCCATTATTATTGCATTTCCACTAAGGTCTGCTTCTTGTGCAACCCAACAAGAAAGTCTACTTCTTTCATGCACAAATCTGTGATGTAGCTAAGCCATCCTGAGTCCAGGAGAATAGGCACACATATCCCTCCTATGTCCAGGTGTGCAGGGTTACTGCTCCATGCAGCTCAGCTGAACTCCATAAACAAGTGCTGGCAGACCTGAGGGGAAGGTTGTAACTTGGATAACCTCCTGTAAGAGTTCAGGCAGTTTAGGGGAACTAAGCCACAGACAGGACTATGTTTTACAAGTCAGCACAACCAGCCACAGGCACTGCTTCAGAAAAGATGCAAATAGAGCTTAGGTTTTGTGTTAAAATAGCACAAAGATAATCCTTCTCTGTTCCTTCAACAGATTAAACCTGGGTGCAACAAGGATCCTGGAGCAGCTGGGACACCCCTGGAGCAGCCCCTGACCAGAACTCACATACTAAAATGCAGTAGGCCCAGTTATCCTCCTAGATAGGACTTGGGTTGGGTAGGGCAGGTCAGACACTACAGAGAACATCTTTCCAGGCATAGGATTGCAGCAGAACTGGTGGGAGTGGGGTTTAACCCCTTACACTTTAATGGTATGATTAACATCTGGGGTACATCTGCTCTCCTAAATCCAGCTGTACAAGGGCAAGATGAAGCAGTTGCCTTACTGACACATACCTCTAGCAGCTACAGAGCCATAATAAAGCACTTCTTCACTTGTTCAGAACAGGAGTCAAAATAGTTGCTGTGCTTCAGGCTAACTTAGCTGCCATCCTTGATCCCATATAGGCTGCTGCTGTGCCACCACCCTCTATCTTGTTAACCAATGCTGCCTCACTATTTCCTAATAGTTTCCTGTCTGCTGCTATCCATCCCAAATTTTGTCCTCTTAGATTGCAAATTTTGGGGGATAGATACTGCTTTCAGTATCTAGGTTTGCACAAGG
Organism: Stictonetta naevosa; assembly: GCA_011074415.1. NCBI lineage: Eukaryota > Metazoa > Chordata > Aves > Anseriformes > Anatidae > Stictonetta > Stictonetta naevosa. The sequence goes on along the minus strand of CM021723.1, from coordinate 5,461,643 downwards.
AGGTTGCAGACCACAGTCAGGTTGCCCAGACTCAAAGCTGATGATGACAAAAATAACAATCGAGGCTCTTGGTTTTAGGAAAGTTATTTGAACTTTAAGAGAGAGAAGAAGCAAACTGGATCTCTCTGAGATGATACTCACACTTCTCAAAAGAAGATATGGATATTATTAAAACTTTTGCTGGAGAAGGAGGTGCTATGTGGAATTAAGGTTTAGATCAATACCATGTGCATTATGTCCACAATACACATTCATTCTTGATTTTGCGATATACTAATGTGTAATTACCATTAATGTAAACATATTTTTAAAGGTTATTTTCCTGCTCTGCAGGTCAATGGACCTAATGAAGCAGATCTAACTGGGCTTGAGCTACTTTGATTAGGTGCTTGATTTCCTGTTTACCTCATGGAAGTGGGTTTGGTCCCACACTGCTAATGTTTATAAAGGCTCTGAAGGGTCTCATCTGAGCACTAGAACTGGTTGAAATCTGAGCAGCTTCAGTGGAGTGGAAAGGTAAGAAGCTCTATATCAGTCTATTTTTTTTTAAAAAAATCTTTTTCCTAAGATGAGAGTGAGCAGTGCTTAACAGTGTCAGGCAGTATCTATAGCAGAGTAGGAACAAGCTGTATCTTTGGCTGAGTTTTTCCTAAAGTGGAGTAAGACTAGCAATTTTCTTGATAGGTTTGGTGGAAAAGAACTATAGCAGCACACATCATATTGTAAAGGGAAAGACAGTTATTTCAGAGGAGGATTCAGTATGTGGCAAGTCTTTAGTCTTTAAACATATTCTACAAAGGGAAATGATGAAAAATTGGTTCTTAGCTGCTTTTTATATCCTTCCAGCTATGAATAAAACAGAGATAACTCTTCTTCCAAAGCAGACAGTATTACACAGGGGATTTGAAGACCTTCACGCAGTAAAGATCCCACAAGTAGATACTACTCTTCCTTTTGTGAAGGAGTCAAATTGTAAAATCAAAACAGTGTAACGACAGGTACAGTTAGCAGTAAACAACACACCAGACAGGACTAACTGAGCTTGATTTGAGTATTATACAGGCAAAACAGGAATGGTTTCTCTACAATCTCCACAAATGCAGACTGTTTTTCCTTGCTGCTTAGATAAATTCTGCAGAGAATAAGTGCTACCCTTTCTTAAAATTAAGGCTACAATGTATGTCCTCTCCTATTTTCATAAATAATTATCTTAAGCAGAACAATGTTCTTGAACGACTTAGCTATTTTCAGATTCATCATCATAACTACAGCAATATATGTAATGAATAGCAAATAAGAGCAAATTTCTTATTTAATCATGACACTTTTCTCAACTTTCATTTAAAATACTCGTTGGCTTTTTGTATAATGAAACCTACTTCTCCTATTAATACACTCTAACTATTTGCTTCTTACTGCTTTAGCTGTAAATATTTCAGGGGTTTTGCCACTGTTCAATATATAACACCTTTGCTTTTAGAAGTATTCCTCTCAATTTGATATCTCTGAGATAATGTAACACATTTAGTATTCAGCCTATATATAGGCCAAAACATTTGTAAAAAAAAGTCAAAGTTTTCCAGAAACAAACAAACAAAAAAGCCTCAGTTATGAACAGCATGCAAACTTACAAATTCTTGTTTTCTCCAAAATAATAATTGGGCAGTTGCTACTTATATGAGTAAAGTTTCACTAATGTATGAATGAATTTTTGAAGGATGGGATACCTAAGTCCTGATCTCGACTTCTTTTTGTTACTATATTATTCCTGTTAACAGTAGTTTTCCAGTGCAATGCAGATTCCAGAAATATTGATAACAAAGAGTGGGGTGAAAGACAATAAAATACATCTGTGAGTCTTGATCAAAACCATTTTTGTACAGAGTTTGCAGAGCTGGAATAGTTATTAAGAGCTCAAATGTCCAAGGTCTACTGAGCTGAACTGTGGACATGAGGACTAGGAGCAGCTTGAAACTAATAAATCTTGGAATTTGATCCCGTCACTATCCTGAGATATTTTTCATAACAGATATTCACTGACTCTGGCACCAGTCCTGACATAAGGCATTATCCATCCCTACAGAAAGTTTCCCAGGAATTAGATCAGGCTGATAAATCCTGCAGAACTGCAGTATGGGATAAGCAGGACACGATGTAACTCCTCTTTGCTCTTGAATTGCCTGATTCAATGAGCATTCTCGTTCACATACTTAAGATTGAATTGACCCTTGAAGCACAATGAGGTACCCACAGGGTGAGCTTGTAAATGTGGAACAATGCAATGTCCTCACCTCCACGAATGTGCAAATAACAATGAATTTGATGGTTACAATAAAAGTATAGGGAACAGACGTTAAAAGACACCACTGTGGTGAAAGAGCATTGTTCTTGAAAAAGTAACTGTGAATGGCAAAGGAGAGCTTTGTAGGTTGGAGAAGACTGTTCCAAGCACGAGGACAAATAAAAGAAACGTGTTTACAAGCACAGGCACATGACTAACCATTGCCCATCTCTCTGGGTTCACTGTCATGTCACTTAGGTATCCCAGGGGCCAGGCATCTGGATTGCCCTCTGATTTTGAACGGATAAATCAGCCAAGAAAATGATGTCTTTGAAAGTTCTTTCTCTGCTTTTTGCTTCTTTGAGCTTTGTTTTGATGGAAGAGAACGTCTCAGGGTAAGTGTTTTGGAAAGCCCACAGTGTATTTTGAGCTTTTACCAGCTTCCTGCTGGAGGCAAGTAGACTATTTCCCTTGGCATCTTGGTAAATAGGTGAGAACATGAGTCCTGAGGTAGCTCCTGGATAACAGAAAGACAGCAAAGCATACAGAGATGAGCAAATGATAAGAGAGATCTCAAATTAAAGTCTTTGAGCCAGAGCCAAGAACTCCCAAGTTTTCCCTAAAAACTACATTGCTCCAGGTTGGGAGTAACAAGCTGGAAGTCAACCAGGAAGTGAAGGTTGGCTGAGAACTAGAAACAAAATTTAATTGTCTCCTATGAATAAGGCTAGGGGCATTTGGTAATTCAAAGCTTCTGAAAATGTGACCAGTTACATAAAGCAGGTACATAAAGACTTTCCATCTCTTTCTCAGATTTCTGCCACAAAAATTCCAACTATCACATGAGAAGATCTAAAAGAAGTCCTATTAGAGCAGCAAGAGTTGCTGCAATTCCAGATAATACTAAAAAAAATATCAGCCTTGATATCCCTTTCTAACTTAGCTAGCAACCATGTACGTCTACACTGTCAGACCAGCACTGGCTTCAAGTTCTGGACCTTGTCTCCTGTTGTCCATCCCTCAGGCTCTTGAGGACACAGGAAGAGGTTCCCTTGGCCCTATGTGTGCAGCTCACTAGAGAAGGGAATCTGAGTATACTCAATGTCTTAGCACTTAGTCAAAGTCTATACCCACCAGGCTATGGCAGGAAAGCTACTCTGACTCTAGACATCAGCAAATATCCCAAGTTCATCTCCTCCTGGGATGTCAAAATGAGCTGCAAATGTGTTAGCAGCCAGAAAAATCGATGAGGAGATCGCTAGCGCCTTCTCTAGTTAACTCTTCACTTTACAATACAAGAACAATCACTTGTACCAAAAAGAATTAAAAGTGATCACAAAACATTGCTGACCTTAGGGGATGCATAGGCAATTCCATGCAACCCAAGCAAAACTCTGCATAGTGCTTGCTCCTTGTCTGAGCAGGACTCACTCTATCTGTACTCTTACTGTAGCATAAGTATAAGGACTCCCAGTGCCCGACCAGTGCAAAAACGCTACTCTGAGGCCACCCTGGCAAGTGATTACAGCCGCACAATGGATAACATGCTGAAGAAGAACTTTGTGGAATGGTTGCTAGCCAGGCGAGAGAAGAAAAGCGAGTAAGTACATAGACTTTCAACGCTCCCATGATTTGAACTGACAGCTGTTGTCAGGCAACTGATGGCTACAGAATAATGTAAAGCTGAGGTAAAGCTGAGGATATTTTCCTTGGACTGAAGCAGTGATTCTCTGGGGACTTTCTTTTCCTTTTTTTTTTTTTTTTTTTTCCCCCTAAGTCCTTGAAGCGTTTCTTGTCTGTCGGCACACAGCACAACTATTCTTCTCTCTATCCAACACTGCCTTTTTCTCTGCTTGGTAGATGGAGTGGGAAGGAGTTGGGTTTTGTGGAAAAGCAGCATTTCAGCACCCTCTTGTGGCATCTCAGTCTGATGTCTTTCTTCCCATTTTTGCCTTTTCAGCAACGTGATTGAGACATACAAGAGAGAAGCTGAGCCGCAAGTATCAGCTGTGAATGGCCAAAGCTTGGACCTGCGCGACCATGAAGCCAAAGACTTCTTTGCTTGGCTTCTAAAAAACAAGAAAAATCAGAGGTGAGATTGGCAGAATAGGAAATAAAGACGAAGTCTGGTCCCCAAGGGAGGGATGATGTCCCCATGTGTTTGATTTTTTTGAAGGGACGTTTTAGGGCAGGAATTGGTGATAACACTGTCAGCATAGGAAAACAAAAAGACTTCTGTTTCAAAAGGGAATTCCATGTTTTGCAATTGTCTCATGAGTGACAAAAGTAACAAAGACAAAAAAGCTTCTAAAGCTTTACAATTTCTCACAAAATACACACTTCAAAAATATAAAGGAATTTTTTTTTTTTTTTTTTTTTTTTTCCCTTTGGAAGTGTCAGAACAGCCTCATCAAAACTCAGCACTTTAAAAAAGTCAAAGTGCTGTCTTTTGACAGGGCTGAAGCACATCCATTCCTGCAACATACTAATACCACAGTAATGAAGAAGTTAAAATGAAGTGCTTTGACCTAACAAAACCATTCCATTCTATTCAAAACCCTATCAAAAGAAAACTTTCCAGTGAAAACTGGGATGAAAGTGATACATTCCTGCAAAACATTTTTGATTTGATTAAATCGTCTCACAGAGTAAAAATAAACAAAACAGTTCTTCCATTGTATCACTGCTGCACACTCTTACTATAAAAAGCATGAGATCTAAATGTGAAATTTTGCAGGAGAGATGCCTGAGTGACTCAAGGAATTCCCAAGTTTGTTTTTGATCTATGTCATTGGAGGCACTTGCAGTTTTATTCAGATGTATCTACACTGGTTACAGAAATGATGGCAATGCAATCTAGTTCTTAAAAGGTGCTTCTCAGGAAGGTAACTTAGCCCATATGGTGCTCTCTCTTGTTCCAGCTAGTGCCTTCATTTCCCAAGCCATCTGGCTGAGAGTGCCATCTCTGTGCTGCACAGCTTTGTGCTGTGTCAGCATATCCACAGCCTGTCAATAGCGTGTTTCACTGCTCCCTAGTCTTACCTCATGTCGCAAACGTTCAAAAATAACATTAGACACTTGAGTCCAAACAAAAATCTGTTCTCACGCTCTTGCTATTTAAAAAAAAAAAAAAAAAAAAAAAAAGAGGGAAACGTTTGCTTTCTCTAACATGAAGGGGATTTTACAAAATGTAACAGGTTGTTGCTGATTAGTCCCAAAATTGTGTCAGGAAGGAAAACAGGCAGTTACTGCACATAGCTCACATCCTTCAGGCACAATTCTAGTGTGTCTTGATAAAATAATGAAACCTCTAACTTACAGGGAGTCACCCAGAACAAGAATCTGGGGGCATTTGTTGTCTTCTACAGCCTTTGCACAAAAACTGCTTTAGAAACAAGGGTGCAGGCGATGACCCAGGGGTGGGGGAAATAAGCACTGTTATGGTTCACAGAGGTGTTAAGGCCAAGCACCCAGAAAATCAGACATCGAGAATTGCTAGTCATACTGAAAATGCAGAATCAAAGAAACAAGGGCTTTGTGGGATCTCAAAAGGTCATTTAGTCTGACCTCTCCTACAAGGCAGGATCAGCTTGCTCTAAACTACTCCTGACAGATATTTTTCTAACCTGTTCTTACATAGGACTGGGGGGGAGGGAAGGAGAGGGGGAATGACACACACCTTTGGTGCTAGAGATTAATCAGCTTGATCAGCCTCATTTAATAATAATATATTTTTTAAAAAATGCAGTGTTTTCCCTAATCTCCTTAATTGCAAATAAAAAATACAATTTGTGGGGTGAAAAAGTCCTTCCCAGAAACAAAAGCTTCCCTTTGTGAGCTTGGGGCATAGATGCTGCTTCACTCTGCTTTTGCTTTGATGCCTGCTGGGTCTAAGAGAGGACATGGGGCACGGGTGGGTGGGGGGGGGGAGGGTACAGGACTGTTCCTTCTCATCTCCTAAGCCTGACAGACATATTCAGTGATAGATATCCCAGACTGACCAAGATCAAAGCAGTGTTCTGTAGCAGGATCTCATCATGTCAGAATAGGTTCTGTGTTGTTGTTGTTGTTGTTATTGTTCTGCTACACTTAAGGGAACACCCCCAGCCACCCAGATGTACCTTTATTCACTCTTCTTCACTGGCACTTCTATTTTGCAGCACAGAAAAACAGTTACTAAGAGCATAGTGTCCTTTCCTTCAAACTGTCTCTCCTAGTCCATGGCTCTACAGTGCTGCCCAGGAGGCAGCAGAGGGACTTCTGTTAAGGAGCAAATGACTAACCTTGTCAAAAATCTAAGTGGTTCCTGGAGGAAAAGATGAAGCAAATGCCATATGGATTCAGAGCTTTTTAGTTAACTAATCCTTGATCTAGGTTGGGAGGCAGAGATTTGTATGTGGCTGTTTCAGAATATAGAGGGAGGAAAGACTCCCTTTTAAGATTTTTTTTTTTATATATATATATATACGTATACAAAAAAAAGGATGAAGTGATAAATTTAGTTAAGAATTACACAATACTGAAAAATAAGAGAAGAAGAAAATGCATCCTCTTGGCTGTGGAGATAGGAAGTGGTGAAGAATAAAGATGAACTGCTAATGTTGCAGAAAAGTCTCATTTCCCAAGAACAGGGAAAGAAAAAGGAAAAAAGTTGGTAGGATTGACAAGCTGGCAAGCAATGCACTAAGTCAAATGTATTAGAAGACAAGGAAAATAAAATATACCTGTGAACTTGATGCAATTAGGATAAAATTGTTATATACACATTTGGATGGTTTCCTTTCCTCTGTCTTTATGGCATGGCACATTTCTTGCAGTTTTACTTCTCTGGGAGGTTCAGAAGATTTGAAGGATGTTTTGAACCAGGAGTTTCTGACATGGCTAATGTCGATTGACCTCTGCAGACCAACGTGAGTGGTTCTTCTACCTGTTCCTGTTGTTAAAAACATCCCTTCAGATCCCATTCAAGCACTGTACAAAGGTTTTGCCCCAAAGGTCCTTGATGCAGTGCTCATCTTTTGATAGCTGTTGAGTGCTCATATGGTGTAGCTCAGCTGAATTTTATTGGACAGTTAAGAGCTTTGGCCAGAGTTTGGCTCTGCAAGAGGATCTTCAAATCATTGATTGATAAACTGGGGGATGGACAAATTTCAAGATATGACTGTCTAGAGAAGGCAGGTTAGTAAATTATTTTCCCTATTTTTATGAGAAAATTAGATGTTCATCTAACCACTTACAGAAAACTTTTTTTTTTTTCTACTCAACATACCTAAGTATGAAAGACATTCAGAAAGAAATGCAACAAGAAATTGGGATGCAAAATGTCCAGGGGAAGGTCCTGAGAAGGCTCAAGGAAATGGAGAGCCCATCTTAGGGGCTCTAGTAAAATGAAGGCTGAGAGAAACAAAGTCACCATCTATTAAAAACAAACAAACAAACAGAGAAGAGCTATTTATGCTAATGGCAAAAGTTAGACAAGAATGAAAAAGGATGAACTGGCCACGAATAGGCTGGAAATAAAAGACAGCTCTGTGTTATAGCCAATTCCATGCAGCTTGGTCAGACAATGTGAACTAAGTGGCCAGCAAGCAAGCAAGCCAGAGAAAACAATCTCTGCAGCTCATCCTGCAGCCTTTCCTGCAGAGGGGGAAAAAATAATTTAAAAATGCATTTCTATCCTCCAACTACTTGCTGATTTCTCTCAAAAGCTGTAGATACTTGCTATGAGATACTTACTAACTTTGAGATGTCTGTCTTGCTATCAAAATGGATTTCCAAGGTATCAGAGGGGGCTGGTGTGTAAAGAAGCCAATAACTTACGCTTTGTTTCCCATAGAAACCAAATTAAAATGGGTTAAGGTGGTCCCACAGGAATTTATGCTTTTCTCTCCCACTTCTGCTTCATTAGGACTGTATAATTCCAGGACCCTCTCTCAAGGAGCTCTCTCTTCACTCTATCGATGGACTCACTAAGGAGGAAGATATTCTATGTTCATTCTGGTCTATGCATATTGTCCACTTTGCCAATGTAAGAAATAAAGATTTTAGCCTGAAGCTGAAATAACATTTAGTTAAGACTTCATTTGGGGAGAGGCTATAAAATGTTACTAAATTACTTTTTTAAAAAAGGTGTCATTCCAAGCAAGGCTCATAGGGGTCACAACACGCATTGTGTGGGTCAGGGAATTCGGCGGGCAGCTGCCGGAGCTGTAACGCGGTACGAGCCTGACCGCAGTTTGTCGGCAGTCTGGGCCCTACCGCCTGGGGATTCCGGAAAGGACCGGGGGGGGGGGTAGGGCGGGACGGTGTGAAGTTCATCCCGGGCTGCGCAGGGACAAGCCCTGCCCGAAGGCTGGCCAGGCAGAACACAAGCCGTAGGAGCCCCCCAACTCCTAGCAGGCACCCCCCTCACAGGGGCTCCCCCGCACGCCGGGGGCCTGACCTACCCTCCCGGGGTCCTCCCGCAGCGGGGCCCCGGCCGCATAAGTAGAGGCTCTGCCCCAGCCCGGGGTCAGCCAACGCCCCCGGCAGCACCGCGGGGTCCAAGGTCCCCGGTCACCCCGCGGCCCCTCCCCGAGGTGAGGTCGTGCAGGCCCCGCCCCCGCTCTGTGCCGGCGCCGAGCGTCGCGGGGAGATGACGTCGGCAGGTGCGCGGCCGGCGGAGAGGCCGGGATGCACCGGCGGGGCGTGGGCGCGGGCGCCGTCGCCAAGAAGAAGCTGGCGGAGGTGAGGGGGCGGCGGGGCCCATGGCCGAGACGGGCGTGTGGGGCGCCGTTTCGTGGAGGGCTGGCCCTGGCGGGAGCGCAGGGTGTCCTCTGGTAACTTCCTCGCTTTGCCCGGGGCCGTGGGTCCTTCTGATTCACGCGTCCTTAAGGAGCGTCGCCTCCTCCGGTCTGGGGTTTGTTCACCTGTTTCCCGGCGCCATCCCCAGCACCCTGTTTTCTTCCTGCAGGCAAAGTACAAGGAGCGAGGGACAGTCCTGGCCGAAGACCAGTTGGCCCAGGTGGGAGATCCCCCCTGCCAGGGTGTGACTGGTGGTGGTGAGCCCAGCCACAGACCTGAGCATCGTTTTGCGTCCTGCTTTGGGTTCTGCCTCCCTCCCCGTCACCTCTGAAACATCTCAGTTCTGTAGGGTTGTTTCTGTGCCGTGCATGTCACCGACTATCTGTTGCTGTCCTTCTGAGCCCAGCTATGGGTTTGGAATAGCCTTGTCTTCTCTCCACTCTTGTTTGATATTGGTTTATATTTAGTGTTAAAGCATACACATGTGAATTGTATCAAGCATTTTTTTTTTCTTGTTTCCTTCTTTTTGAGTCCACTGGTGCTATTTGTACAGGGTGAGCAGTATGTCTGAATCTTGACTCCTACTTTAGGACTGTCTCCACTTAGTGCATTATGGGGGCTGTGATCACCAAAAAATGTGTTAAGTAAGTGTTAATACAGAAATAGTTTTCTGTAATTCTCTTCCAGATGTCTAAGCAGCTGGACATGTTTAAAACCAACTTGGAGGAGTTTGCCAGCAAACACAAGCAAGAGATCCGTAGAAGCCCAGAGTTCCGGGTCCAGTTCCAGGATATGTGTGCAACAATTGGAGTGGATCCTCTGGCATGTGAGGAGCAGGCACCAGGGGTTAATGACTAAAGACTTGTTTTACTGTTCTTCTGTTGTAAACAGTTCTTAGTGGAGCTGGTGGAAGTTATCCTTGAAGGAGGCTAATGGTAGTTTGATTCTCGGGGTTTGTGAATTGGTGTAATATGCCTGTAGGTGCTATTTACTTAAAAGGGTAGCAAAAGAGGTGGAGATGACCAAAATGGAGACTCTTCACTGAGGCATCTGAGTCCTCACAGTGAGGTTTGTGAGCAGGCTGCTTGGTACCAGTAACTGTTAAGGAAAACGTTTTTGCCAGTGGTCCAATCACTTTCCCCTTTCTTGCTTCACAGCTGGTAAAGGATTCTGGTCAGAAATGCTGGGAGTTGGAGACTTTTACTATGAATTGGGTGTGCAGATTATTGAAGTTTGCCTGGCTCTGAAACACAGAAATGGAGGTGAGGATCGTGCTGCGTCTGTTTTCTAGGAGAATGGGAGTATACCTTGTCCGCATAGAAAATGAGTTGCATCACTCAGCATAGTGTTCTTTACTAGATTTCACAGAATATGGAGATGACGGTTCTGTCTTCATTGCACCCCCCAAAACCTTTGTTTTGTTTCTACAACATTTTATCGCTGTGCCACTGGTAATCACCTAGCTTCATTGATTTCTACAGAAATCAACCAACTCTGCCCTTCCTAGGTAACAAAACCGTAACTCCTGGTACGGTAGGAAGGGAGACAGTGATGAATGACAATCTGGAAGGAGTACAAAACCAGTAAGTTACTGCTTTGAGACTGGCAGTAAGACTGTCTCTAAAGGATCACAGCAATATCCAGAAGAGTTAGTGTCGATCTGTCAGAGGATAGGAAGGCCCTGCAGAGGGACCTGGACAGGATGGATTGATAGGGGCAGTGGGATGAGGTTCAAAACGGCTAAGTGCTGGGTCCTGCACTTTGGCCACAACAAACCCGTGCAGTGCTACAGGCTTGGGGCAGAGTGACTCGAAAGCTGTGCAGAGGAAAAGGACCTGGGGGTGCTGGTTGACGCTTGCCTGAACATGAGCTGGCAGGTTGCCCAGGTGGCCAAGGCCAATGGCATCCTGGCTTGCGTCAGGAATAGTGCAGCCAGCAGGGCCAGGGAGGTGAGTGTCCCCCTGTACTCGACTCTGGTGAGGCTGCACCAGAGTACTGAGTACTGTGTTCAGTTTTGGGTCCCTCACTACAAGAAGGACATCGAGGCCCTGAGGCATGTCCAGAGATGGGCTATGAAGCTGGTGAAGGGCCTGGATACAAGTCTTATGAGGAGTGGCTGAGGGAACCGGGGTTGCTTAGTCTGCAGAAGAGGAGGCTCGGGGAGACCTTATTGCTCTCTGCAAGTACCTGGAAGGAAGTTGTGGGGAGCTGGGGGTCAGCCTCTTCTCACAGGTAACTAGTGATAGGACTAGAGGGAATGGCCTCAAGTTGCACCAGGGGAGGTTTAGGTTGGAAATTAGGAGACATTTCTTCTCTGAAAGAGGGGTTAGGCATTGGGATGGGTTGCCCAGGGAGGTGGTGGAGTCACCGTCCCTGGGGGTGTTCAAGGAAAGGTTGGACCTGGCGCTTAGGGACATGGTTTGGTGGGTGACATTGGTGGTAGGGTGGTAGGTTGGACCAGGTGATCTTGGAGGTCTTTTCCAACCTTAATGATTCTATGATTACTAGTGTAAGTGCCTAATGAAAATATACTAGGTGTTCTTCATTCCAAAAGGGCAATTGGAGACTAAGAGTAGGCTACAGCAAAGCCAATTGAAACTCCGTCTGGTAAGTTTGTGGAAGAAGGCAACACCAGAGTGCTGCATTGTAGAGGAACAGAAGTTACTAGATGCTTATCTCATCCAAGGCTTGAAACGGAGAACAATGAAGAACCCACTTGTATAATGTAAGGCAGGAGTGATTCAGTGGTAAACACACAAAGGAGCCTTTACTACTTGTGCTGGAGTAGTTTTCTTTCTGTGCAGTAATGTTTTGCTGTCCCCTTTTGTTGACTCCTAGGTCTGATAACACTAGAAGAACTTCATCAACAAGTGCTGAAGGGAAGAGGGAAGTTTGCTCAGGAAGTAAGCCAGTGAGTGTCTGTATATTACAGGAAGGTGGAATCAAGTAGCATTTGTGGAAAAGAGGGTCACTGATCTCAACTAGGCTTGAAGTTGCTGCTGTTTAGTGGACTCAAAATTCTAGCAATTGAGCCACTTACACATGCTCTGTAATTAATTACTTAAATATTTCAAAAAGCAGGAGTGAGCACGAAAGCATGAGGAACTGTTGTCTTGAGCTGGAGAGGATTAGTTCCCTGCAAATTCAGCTCTCTTGCTGTCATTCTGCTGAAGCTGCTGTAGTCTGATCTGTAAGGAAGGGACCAATACATGCCCTTACAGAAATCAATGTTGGGACACAACTCACCATGATTAGTAAGTGGGGCTGAATCTTAAATTTAGCACTTGTAGCTTACATGCTACAAATGTCTCTAATGAAACTCTGCACTTCTGTAGAGGAGCAAAGATATACACACTACAATAAATTTTTGGCTGTTAATTACCTGAAATTGCAGCAAGTAGCTGCTTGCTGTAGCTTATAGCTTCTTCTCATTTACAGAACTGAGTATGCAGTTTGAGAGAGGCTCTTGGTTTAAAGCCTCACATTAACCCTTGCTTTTCAGGGATGATCTCCTTCGTGCAATCAAGAAACTGAAGGTCTTGGGAAATGGCTTTGGGATTATCCCTGTTGGTGGAACATATCTGGTCCAGTCTGTACCAGCTGAACTGAACATGGATCACACAGTCATCTTGCAGCTGGCAGAGGTATTGATCTAAGCGATTTTAAAGTACAACCACCCTGAAAGAATCTTATTACTTCCATGACAGGGAAAGCATGGTGTAGAAAGTGCAAATTCCAGCACGAATGTGAATCTAGAACTTATGCTATGATTAGATCAGACCGGTAGGCAAAACTGTCCATGCACATCTAAACTGTGGACTTAAGTATTGACTATAAGCACACGGTATTTTTCTCTCTCATTTCAGAAGAAGGGCTATGTAACAGTCAATGAGATCAGGTCCAGTCTGAAATGGGAGATGGAACGTGCAAAGCAAATCCTGGTACGTATGAAGGTCTCTTGTGCACAGTGGAGTTCAGTGACAGGGTAGAGTGGCTGTTCCTGCAGCACAGCTCTGTACACTATGGTGAGGATGTGTTATCATAGCATGCACAGGTGATAGACCTGGGGCAGGGTACGTACTACTTAAACATAGGTTAAAGAGAGCAGAGTCTCAGGAGTTGTAGAGATTCCTGTGGCTTCACTAGTCTTGGTTAAAACTTGAATTTTGTTAGCTCAGGTCCTGCATAAACATGCAGGGTAGACTTGACTGGGTGTCCAAACTATATCTTTCCCTGCTCAAGATGAGTAAAAATTTTGAGTTCTACACACTCCAATACTCTACAATAAACGTGGGATGAGGCCTGCGAATGGCTTCTCAGCCACTTAGTTAGGTTCTACTCACAGTTTCTGCTCTGTTTGAATAGGAACACTTGCTGAAGGAAGGAATGGCCTGGCTGGATACGCAGGCAGCAGGAGAACCTCAGTACTGGCTGCCTGCTCTCTTTACAGAGCTGTACTCTCAGGAGATCACTCCAGAGGAAGCTAAGGAGGCAATACCTTGACTTCTAAGTGTTCCATGCGTGTATATAATTCTTCCTGTGAGGTTACTTGCATATCACCTAAAACACAGGTACAATGGACTTGAAATAAATTTTTTTTTAAAAAAGTTAGATTGAGAAGTTTAATAGGACTAATTCATACTTGTTTACCTTTAGATTTTCTCCTCTGTTTTGAGTTGAAATACCACTTATTGTTACAAACACTAATTACCTTGTCACAGCAAGAGAAAAACTATATAAGCTATTGCAACTGCAGTCTCAGAGGATACATATGTGACTGTCTAATGAATCTTAGAGCCAGCAGTGACATTTCCAAAGCATCTTAAAAACTGTTTTGTAGTCCTTTGCTCTGTGAATGAGCCTTTGTTTCACTAAGGAGTACCACAGTCTAGATTCTGCCAAAACAAACTTTATTGCACAAAAAAATCTTATGTACAATAGTATATAAACAAGGTATCTTAGAGTGACTCTTGTGCATATATTTCAACTCAATTAAGTCTAAAAATCTGTTGCTAAAACATCTCTGCCTAGAGCAGTCATTTGAGGATTGTCACTTTGAAATGGAAACATTCAGAAATGGTAGGACAGACAACATTAGAGCTATAAAACTAATACTTCTCTTTTACAGCCACATGCTAGTTATGTGAATAGTGTCCACAATAAGGCATTTTCTTGTTTTATCTGGATGGTAACGCCACATGCATCACAAACAGATTTCAGAACCAGCTCTGCCTTTAGAAAGCAGCAGAGTCACAGCTCTATCCACAATGCTACTGAATGGTGACAATGTGACATTTACAATGGAATTACAGAGGCGGAAGAGTAGCATACAGCTCATGACTTCCCAGGAGATCCTGCTGCCTCCTGAGACCTTATTTCAAGGTGAACACAGCTTTATTTACTCTCACCTGGTGCATGTGTTGACTGAGTCCTATGTAAGTTTAGCTTTCCCTTAAGGGAAGACAGGGTTTAAGTCAGACTCATACCAATGACAGACCCAGGGGGTGTTGCTTGCTAAAAGGGAAAGGTTCCCAAGTTCTTAAATGGCACACTTACAGTTCAGAAATGTTTCGACCTTTCAGCTTTTCAGAGCTGCTTAAGGAGCAGTGTGCAGGCTTCTGACTTCTACACAAGTTTATGTAAATCAGAGACTGAAAATAATCAAATAATTCAGTGATGTATGGGACATTGCCTTTTTGTACATTGCATGGCAGGGGTTTTCTGGCCACTCCTTCTGTGGTTGGTAGTTTTTCATAAAAAAAAAAAAAAAAAAAAACACAAGGATGACCACTGAACATTTCTCCCACCACCACTGGGAGTCTGAAACAGAGCCACACGGGTGGAAGGTGTTTAAGCAAACTGGGAGAGGGTCTAGGACAATGTGCAACTTTGTGCTTTCTATCAAAGCTCCTATGAAAAAAAGTAGATTAAGCTATTTATCAATGAAACATTTTACGGCTGCAATCGATCATCACCAGGATCTTTACCTGAAGAAACTTTGTATTTCTTCTCCACCCAAGTTGCACTGAATACATCTTTGATGTAACTGTACTCACAGCTAGCAGATACTTCTCTGACAGGCTTGCCCCTCACAGTAAAAAGCTGCTGTCTTAAAACATTCAAAGCACTGAAGTGTTAACGTTACAACACTTGTCTAGCTTGCACTCAGCCAGGTTTGGCAAAGGAATTTCAGCCTGTAACTAGGTGTACACCTCTGAAAAGCTCCACCCAGAAACAGTGGCTTCCTTAACTAGAGTTGCCCCTTATTCTAGCATTTCCATCTGATAGGTCAAGGTAGTGGTGACTGAGGTGGTAGTAAAGAAGAGGGGAGGAAAATAACATATTACACTGACTAGAGAGGTGGAAAGTGAGAAGTATTTCAGTTACGGAACAGCTCCAAACAGAGCAGCCAGAATAAAATATTTCTAGAACACTAAATTCAAATCAAAACCTTAAAGATATAGACAAACTAGACTTCTTTTTAGTACTCCCTCCCCCCCAGTCTCTGAACCAATGTTTTTCTCACTCTCCCTTCCCCAAAACACCAGGATGAACACATCTGCACTCAATTTATGGATTCTTGCAGTTTCCACTTTTCACCCCACCCTTTGTGCCTAAAGTCTCAGTGGACAAAGTCACCCAGGGCTTGTGTAAAGCTTTCAGAAAGAAGCCCAGATTCCACCACTGCTCTTTATCTTTGGTCTGTCTAGAACAGCATCTAGAAGAAAGACATTAGGTAGATGGGCTCAATAGAGCAGAGAGGCTCCATCTCTCCCAACCTGCAGAAAAAAGGTTTCATCCAGGCACATAGTGCCTGGGCCCTGTCACACCCCAGGCTCATCAGAGCACTCCCACCGCTACAGCTCTGGATTCAGCATGGCCCCAGGGAAGGCCTCACTGTGTAGGAACAGAAAAGCTGTAAAGAGGAGTCGCAGTCTAGATCTCATTCTTTAATCAAATGGAGACAAAAAAAATAACCAGTGTAGATATTTTCAAAAAATAACCTGATGCCACATGTTCCGGCTTTCTATCAGAGTAAGTACCTTTTTTAAGAGTAGCCTGTCACAAGCTTGGCTTTGTCTAGCATGAAGTCTTCTCATTCAGCGTTATCCACCAGAGCAGTAAAAGGAGACAGAAGACGACATCCTATAGTTTTCTCCACTCTGGCATTGGTTTGGTTGTTGAGTCTGTCAGGGGTACTCTAGTGTGAAGACAACATCCCCACAGCTTGGCCTCTCCATTGGTAACACAGCTCTAAGCTTTGGAGCAACTTTGAGTGTCTGTCTCTGTCTCAGAGGAGCTGCTCTCAGAGTCTATTTCTGTATTCTCCTGCTGATGTTTCTCTTGCACCTTCTGCCGAATTCCTTGCAAACGCACTAATAGGGATTGATAATCAAAGTGGCCTCGTTTTTCACCAAAAGGATCCTGGAAGGAAGCCATAGATAAATATATTAATATAGACCTTTGTCATTCTGGCAAGAAGTAGAAATAAGAAAGCTGTACAGTAACTGGGCAACAAACAAATAGTTAAAGGTTAAATCCTGTCATATGACCAAGAGGCCTCTAAACAGTGTCATGGTAGAAGTTGAGGACTGCAGGTATTTTCTGTTTGGAGTCTTTTGGGAAACCTTACAAACCCAAGCAAACTTCAAAGACAGATAAAAGGCCAAGCAGGTATGAAGTGGATTTCTCCTAGCAGGCTGGAAGAAGTAAACTATTTCATAGAATCATGAAATGGTTTGGATTGGAAGTAACTTTTAAAGATCACCTAGTTCCAAACCCCCTGCCATGGGCAGCGCCATCTTTCATTAGACCATCCAACCTGGCCTTGAACACTTCCAAGGACGGAGCACCCACAACTTCTCCAGACAATGTGTTCCAGTGCCTCACCACCCTCATAGTAAAGAATTTCTTCCTTATTCCTAATCTAAATCTACCCTCTTTTATTTTAAAACCATTACCCCTTGTCCTACCACTATAAGCCCTGGTAAAAAGTCTACATCTTTCTTATAACCCCTCAAGTATTAAAAGGTCACAATACGGTCTTCCCTGAGACTTCTCAAGGCTAAACAACCCCAGCTCAGCCTTTCTTTATGGGAGAAGTGTTCCAGCCCTCTGATCATTTTTGTGGCTCTCCTCTGGATCTGCTCTAACAAGTCCATGTTTTTCTTCTGCTGGGGGCCCCAGGGCTGAATGTAGTACTCCAGGTGGGGTCTCATGAGAGCAGAGTAGAGGGGGAGAATCACTTTGCTCAACCTGCTGGCCACACTTCTTTTTATGTAGCTCAGGATACAATTGGCTTTCTGGCCTGCAGGCACACATTGCCAGCTCACGTACAATTTTTCATCCACCAATATCCCCAAGTCCTCCACTGGGCTGCTCAATCCATTTATCATCACCCAGTCTGTACTGATACTAGTGATTGCCTCAACCCTTGCACATTGCCTTGTTGAACTTTATGAGGTTCACATGGGTCCATCTCCCAAGCCTGTCAAAGTCCCTCTAGATGGTATCCCTCTCCTCCAGCATATGAACTGCACCACTCAGCCTCCCTTATGTTACCTGCAAACTCACTGAGGGTGCACTCAGTCACATTGTCTTTGATAAAGATATTTAACAGTACCAATACCAATATGGAGCCCTGAGAGCCACCACTTTACACTGGTCTCCATCTGGACTTTGAGCCACTGACTGTAACTCTTTGTATGCAGCCATCCAGCTAATTCCTTATCCAGTGAATACACCATCCATCTCTCCAATTGAGAGACAAGGATGTTGTGTGGGACCATGTCAAAGGCCTTACAGAAGTCAAAGTAGATTACCTCATTAACTCTTCCTTACCCACCAATGCAGTGATTTCACTGTACGACATCAGATCAGTCAGGCACAATTCACCCTTTCTGAAACCATATCTACTTCAAAGATCAGGTATCATGCTCACTTCCAGGAGACAGGAAAATATTACAAACGAAAGTCTCTAAAATCCAGAGGCCAAAGAGTTGACCACACTTTATATTAGTGCTACTGACCTTTTCAAATTAAAGCATTGCTTTTATTAAAGTCATTTCAAATGAAGGCACCCAGCTGCTTTAATACTTTCTGCTTTTAACCCTATTCCTGGTTAAAGACACGTTGCCAGGGCTATATAAGGTGGTGGTGGAATTTACCCTGTCCCATCTGATGGAGTTCTTTGGTGCAAGCCAACATGCAGCTCCAGAATTAACCAAACAACACATTTGGCAAGCACTAAACTGATACTGAACATGGAGTTACTTTATTTTAAATATAGGGTAATGAAGACAACAATGGCATCTCTCCAGCATGTTGAGTTCATACTTCCTGTACTACTATTTACAAGCAAGCAGAAAACAAAGGCAGTCACTACCTCTGGGAACTGAGCACAACACAGTTCCAGGTCACAGTGTTCTTCATAAACCCATGGAGAAAGCAACTGAGCCCTGGATCCTTGAAAAATAAAGAAGAGTTGGCCACACCTGACAATCCTCTACCCTCAACAAACTGCAGCCTCTCTGTACAGCACTCTCTGTAGGTATGTCTGTCACAGATCTTCCTTATGGGAATTTCTCACTTCAAACATGAACTCTCCAGTTTCAGAAGTGCTTTCATTTTATGAATGAAATGGTCAATGATGGTACTTACAGGAAAGAAAGATCTTTAGAGACACTAGATCATTAAACCAATTACCTCCACCTTTTCTTAACAGTGTAATTTCTCAATGAGTCAAACAAGAGGTGCCTGATGAGGGAAGAAGACGTGTTCATATGTAAATAGCTTGGCAACCTATTATTTAAAATGTACTTCCCTGCAGAAATAAGCTCCTTTGTTCAACCTGTCTATATGTGTCTGCCATATTGTCACTGTTCCCCCACTTCTTCCTCCTCCAGGAACTTTTGTCTCAGCCAGCCAGCCACCTTCAACCTCATCTGAGAGAATAAGGAGTGTCAGAGAAAAGTTCTTATCTACTGTATGAGCAATGACACCTCAGAAAAAGAAATCCCACCAGTGTCTCAACAGGAAAACGCTGCAATAGAGTTCAGTTGCCACCAGCACTGGATAACCTACATGTGCCTTCCCTGCTCAACCCCAAATCCACATGAAAGCAAACTGTACCAATTCCACTGCTCAAAGCACCACCTTCTTGCCTTGAGAGTGACCCAGGTTCAGCACTGAAAGAAATCTAACAGCCTTGAAAACACCGTGTGCCTATGCTAGACTTGGGAGAGGTAGCTTTTTATTCACAGGAATGTCTCAGGTCTCAAGTTGCATGGTTAATTCAAAGTTGAAATGTACAGTAGATAGAAAAAGGTCCAAATCCACCCCACATGCATTTAGTTGTTACACATCACCCACTGCAATTGTCTGTCACTAACTACAAGTGACTTTAGGTATTTTTAATCAAAATTTTGAATTAACAAGAAAACTGTCTGCCACCCACCTGCATTGTCTGACCTTGAAGATAAAGTCTCTCTTTGCACACCCCTTCATAGAAGTCGTAGTATTCCATGAAGGATTTCTCCATTACACCCCTAAACACAATCAGAGCAAACAGTCAACAGAGAATGACAGTGTTACAATGGTCACATCATCCAGGGTTGCACCATCCCACTGAGCAGCAGCCCATGTAATCACCACAGCTCAACCCACACAGGGCATCCCAGACAACTAACTGGATACAGCGAGGCAGGACACAGAACAAAACAAAATACAGCACTGCTACTGTAGCTGAACAGATTCTGCATGTGGTTCCACAACAGCTTTGCTTTTCTCTCCCTCAGATTTTTTCTTCCTCTAAGAGAAGGCACATTTATTCTCAAACAAGTCAGAGGATGCAGCCACTGTGCACAGTAACACAGCCTTTGTCAATATACAGGTCCTGGGCACCACATAGATGCAGCCATCCATTTCAAAAGAAACAAAACCACTCTTCACTGGACCAGGATGAGTTAAAGACTTGCTCTTTCTTGTAGCAGCTCTCAGGAAGGGCAACCAGAGAACTTTAACCTGCTTCCCCACACCACTTTCTTATGTTCCCTCCCTGCCACTTTTCCATACCGTAGTGGCTCAGGACAGGGACACTTTCCTTCCAGCATGTCACAGACTGCTACTCGGATGGTCTCATGCCGAATACACTCATTATAGTTCTTGCTGTCCCCAGGGTGCCTCTCCTGGAAACAGAATTTGAGCCAGTAAGTCCATGCGACTGCAATGATTCTTTGTCTCTCTCTCATGGGCCCGATGAATTTCACTAACGCAAGAACCCACTACAGTCTGTTTTGTGTACACTGAGCTAACTTACACTGCAAATGAAAAGCTGGCAAGATTTCCCATGTCTAACGAGCCTTGGACTCACAAAGCTGTGGAGACAGACAGCTGATAAAATTAGCACAGCAACCTGCCTCTCTTGGATGCTGGAGACACAAAAACCTGAGCAGTTTGTTTCCTGCATGACATTATATCTCAAGGAAGCAGTATTAGGAGTCACATAGCAGAGAAATGAAAAGCCATTCCATCTCCTCAGCAACTTCTTGAATGCCTCTTGTTCTTCTGTTACTTAACACATACAAGAGCTAAGCAGCCTCCAGTCCAGAGCTGGGTTGCATCTCCTCCTCAAGATCTGACTAGAGGCAAAGCAAGCTGGAAAGGAGCCACGTGACATAACTTGGTTTTCTCCCCTACTTCCAGAGCAGAATTTGCCACCAGGAGCAAGGTGTAGAGTGAAGAGACAAATAGCTGCAGAACCAGAGATGATCCACCTTTAGGTCTCACCTGTTCAAAGCCGGGTTCATTGTGATAGGGGTTCTCAGTCATCAGAGACTGGATGGAGATGAGGACTGAAGAGATACTCTGTGCTGGGCTCCATGCAGGCCCGGTCCAAGTGCTGAGGCATCAAAACAGAAGAGCATCAATTAACAACGCAGGACCAGCCAAGTGACCACCATCCCTCCACCTACCAAAGATCAGAAAGCTTGTGAAACTACCTCTATAGCTTACAGAAATATGACGGGAAAAGCAACAGCTGCTACAGATATACAAAGCACTGGACACTAAGAAAGTTTTCAGGTTGAAGGTAGTTTATTCTCTCAACCAGATGAGTATGCTAGCTTAAGCCATGCAGGAGGCTGGTGAACTTTGCTGCCAACATACACAGGGCACCACACAAGAACTGAGCAAAAGTAACATTTCCAAACACCTTACAGGGCACTTTAAAGCTATGGCTATCATCTCGCACAGCACCCTGAAGCAACACATCCTACCAGCACTACAGTAAATCAAAACCTGCAACTCTTAAGAACTGAAATCTAACTCTGAAGACTCGAACAAGACCATCACTTTTGCAGTTTGTAATGCAGACATTCAGCACACAGTCTGCCACTAAAAACACTAAAGGATGCTCTGCTGTAAGAACAAGGTACCTGTTTAATACATACAACATAGCAAAAAACTCTACATAGGCAAACATGATCAGGAGAAGCCTTTCTGCTGCTTGCCCTTAATATCCTAGTTCCAGATACATACTTGTCTTGCTGTGAGCTGAACAAGGATGTACTGACCCATATATACTCTTCCTAAATCCTTTCATTCACAGCTTCCCATTTCTGCCAAGGCTGAGACTCTTTATTCACTCTTCAAGACAGGGCTACACTGCATGAGCAACAATGCAGCTTGCACGGAAGTTGCTGGGCCTTCAGACCCCCGAGGTACAGATGTGCCCAACACACCTTAGTGCTTCACAGGCATTGGCATCCAGCTTATTGGATCAGAAACCTCATACAGTGAGATGTTTTCCAGCACACTGCGTCTCTCACCCAGCCCTGGACCATTAACTATCAGCTGACAAGTATCAGCTACATGGACCAGCTTTCATTTAAGGGGCAAATGCAGAGAACTTCAGAAACAATCCCAGCAAAGGCAACGTTATAAACTGCATCAACGCTCAGATTTTGTTTGATAAAATTCCTACAGCAATTCAAGCTTCCACTGCCCCTTTGCCACCTGGCTGCCTGTATCTCTCTGCAGCCAAAGGAAAGGGACACTAACACCCAGCTGCACCAGTCCAGAGTCTCAGCAAAAATCTTTATTTATTGGCAGATGACACTGTCACAGCTGGCATTAGGAATATCACACTACGACCACGGTTCCTCTGGTAGAGCCCTAAGAGCCACTGAACCAAACAGGACTTTCATGTGTTTAAAAATCAAGTAGGTGAGTAACAAGCATTTGCAGCAGTGGAGCCTGTTTGAACAGGCAGCATGGGAGCAGCGCTTGCAAATCATTACTCCCACCACTCAGCCCCACGTACATGTAGGTGGAAGCCCAGAGCAGTCGAATGGCTCTCAAGGAAGTTCTTAGTGGCTTTTAATCTTACTTATTTATTTTTAAACCCACATAGAGAGAGGAAATTAAAACCGCAAAAACCTATATTCAGACAGCATTAAAGATAAGGTTGCAAAGTGCAAGAGCAGGAGAAACACAGTGCTCAGGCCAAGACTTTGCAAGGCGAAGAAGAAAAGTAGCAGTGTCCACTGAACTCCATGCTTCCCTTGCTCCATTCTCAGGCTCTTTTAAAGACAAATTTGACTCTTATTTCAGACGAATTTGTGCTGCTTTAGGACTCTGATTTAGCACATGATTTTACAGAAGCATAAATGTGCATCAAACACATCTGGGGCAAGATCAGGGCACAGTGCATTGAGAAAGATGCATGAGGCAGAATACTACCTGCAGCTACCTACTGGTTTCCCACCAAAACAGCCAAAGTCTCTTCTTACCCTAGAATACTCAGGCAGACTTTCCCATTGCGGTAGAAGTTGGGGTTAAACCTCACTGTGTTATTTCCTGTTGTCATCAGTTTGACCCTTGGTGGGTGGATAGGGTAATCTGGAGGACAGCGAAACAGGAACAAGAAGAAACCCCCTTCATAAGGCGTGTCAAATGGGCCTGTGATCAATGCATGAATCTGGAAAACAAAAGCCCATCTTGCGCACCACTTCAAAACTGTGCAGCACCCTCAAATCCTCAACAAAGCCAACGGAAGGCAAGAAACCTCCACCCAGGCAGCAGTATGGATGCAGCATCTTCCACGAGCACACACCATACACAGGCCGTACTTAACCCTCCCTCCTTCCCTCATTAGAGGGAGCTACTGCTGCGCACTTCTCTCCCCTCTGCCACACTCAATGTGCAAAGCAAGTTTCCAACGTGAGGTTTGGCCAGAGTCTACAACAGCTGCCTCCCATACATCTCTATACAGCCCAAACCAGAATAGATCACAGTTCAGCTGGTAAGCTCCGCTTAAAAATGAAAAAATAAAAAAAATAACAGATTTCAAATATGAAAAAAATGGCTAATTTTAGAAAGAAAATGTCAGAATTTCTGCCAAAACTGGAACATTCCTCAATTTTATGGTCTTGTGCTGATTTGGTCGCATCGTAACCAGTTAAATCCTCTGAAGGATCTGAAGTTAAGACCCTATCCTTCCCATGCTAATTACCCTCAAAAATCTCAATAGTGTACCAGGAAATCTTATCCCACTGGGCTATTACAGAAGCTTTCTCCTTTTCCATCCTCCCAAAGTGATCCAAGCAATCTTCTTTAAATGATCCTCTTACTTAGCCTAGGATTTTAGTTAAAAGCCCCAAGGCTGGTGTTCTACAAACCTGCATCTCCACTGAAGGGCATTTTGGCACTTGCGGCTCCTAAGCCAAGGGAAGCCAGAACTACAGCTAAATGCCTGAGGTAATTGTTGTCTGTGCAAAGACCCTCCCTTTGTGCTAGCTCCAAAAATCCAAGAGCCCTAAGCCAGGAGGTGCTTACACTGGGGGAATCAGGGGAGTGCCAAGTTTGTCAGGGGGGCAGGAGAAGTGCACAACAGAGAAATCAAAAGCAATCCCACATATGCACACACACACAACTTTCTCAGAAACCAGCACAGCCAGATGAGGTGACACTGGCTGGAGAAAGGGCAGCACCAGCCAAGGAATGCACTGGATCATGAACACTGAGCAACCTCACCCTCCCAGACACTGCACTCCCTCAGATGTAATTGGAAATTCCCAGTTCTGGAAACCCCCTAGAGCCAGGCAGCCAGGAGGGGAAGAACTGGGGCAGGAGAGGCCATAGACATGCCTCTCCCTAGGGAGTAGGTGCACTAGAGGCAATGTGGTGGAAGTGGCTGTGCAGGTCAGACTTGCGCAAGATCCTGGTACCTGTGAAAACCAGGCAGGCAGCTCCACAGCAGGATGGGATCTGGGCCCAGAGACAAATCCCACTACCAGTTCACAACAGTTAAACATCTCCACCTTACACAGGTGGGTTACAGATACTCCAGCCCTGTCTGCAACTGATAGGTGCTTCTCATTTCCAACTCAAGAAATCCCCCATGGCCGACAGCTTTCCACAGAGCAAATCTCTTCTTTGAGCTGCTCTATAGGTTGTTTTCAAACATCAGTAGAATAAAACAAGCTGGAACGACACTTCACTAGAGTTCATAGGGCCACAAAACAGTGCTGGCTTTATCTGTGGAAACTCCTCAGATTCCTGTGATGTTATCTCTCCACAAAGTCAGCTTGATAGCCTCCTTCCATTTAAAATGCAGCCCATCCCAGTATCACCAAGAAAACTGGAGGTGCGTTGTGCTCTTATGAGATTCACCCTGACTTCTCTCAAAATATTAAGGAAATACTCTACTTGGGAGAATCTTTAGAGCAGCTGTCAACAGCAACATGCAGAAGAGCATGAAGCTGAAGCAGTTCCGAGTCTTCTCTTACCTTGGTCATGTCATGGGGATCAGGCACAACAAACATTCCTGGGGGTGGTTCCTTGTAAATGGACATGATATCCCTGAACAAAGGAAACAGAACTTAGTCAGGATCTCCCTTGGCGTTCATCAGCCCTTGAAGCATGGAATGTTCTAGAGGACAAATCTGTGTACAGATGCATAGGGACAGAATTTAAAGATGGAAACCCGTAACTCAAAGTAAAAGATGTTCTTTTTCTTTAGTTTGTTTTCTGGCTGAGCTCTCTTAACTTATCCTAAATAATAGTTGAGGCAGTTCAAGAGTACAAGGAACATTCAATCAGTCAATAAGCAAGGCATCAGACCAAGAGCACCTTGACTACCTGCTGCCTTGTGTTTTACCACAGATCAACTCCAGCATATAAAACTTCAGCTAGAAACTTTTCCTAAGGTAAGCACATAAAACTTCTCTTAGGTGAATTTTGTTGCTTAACAGTCAACTTCCCCTCCCCGTGTTTTCCCTCTCCACACTCAGACTATCTACAGGATCCCTTTTGTATACCCAGTCACTTATTTTCCCCAAACATATAGTGACTCAAATGTCTTTGAGAATTATAACTACTCTGTCAAGTTTGGTTTTAATCAAACAGTGGATTCAAGCATTATGAGGATGCGTATATACATGCAACTTAATCACAATGCCCTTGTTTCCTGGACTAAATGAACTGAAAAATAACAAATCCCATATAGTTCTGTGTAGTTTACAGATAGACTGAAAGACACCCACCACCTTTTATTGCCAGGAGGTTCCCCCCATAATCCGAGCTGCACCAAGCTCCAGGATAAGCTATCACCAGACCTTCCCGTTCAGGAAGCAACCACAGTTCAGAGAGGTTTAGGGCAAGAACAAAAACAAGTGTGAGAGCAACAGGAGAGCTTTGCCTTCCTACCTAACAATATGAAGTTAGTGTTTTTGGCATTTGGATTGGAAACTGACAAAACACCTGGTGCAATCTTTGGAAGACATTATACCAGCTCTAGAACAGGCAACAGAACAAGGATGAGCAAGAGCCCAGCAGGCAGCAGTACTTGCTCTGAAAGAAAAGCTTGTTGAAACATTGCTAGTATTTCTAACAATAAAAAAACATGTTGCTCATAATATCAAAGGCTATCAACACACCAGATTTAACTAGATGATTATTTAAAGAGTAGGAGCAGACACCAAGGTGGGCACCAACAGGAAAGAGGATCACTACTGGCAGGTTTAGAATAAACATCTTGCAAACCTCCACTTGACTGCTGATGGGGACTGGGAGGGAATCCTGCTCCCCTCCCTGTTTAACAGCATCTTGAAGAAGCAGACAGTGATCCCAAGGGCAAGACCTGGGCAATGCGCCACAGCGCTTAGCTGCCATAGGCACCAGTGAGAGCAGAAGAAGAAAGCTATCCTGGATGGAGGTACAGGGTTCTGAGTGTCCAGGGCAGGTGAGGCACGAGAACCGTTCTCGCCCGAGCACCTGGGCAAATACAGGCCCGGGGGCTGCGCTCAAGAAAGCCCCAGGGCACGGCAGTGACCAGAGGCTGCCCCACGCCCCAGCAGGGCGAGCCCCGGGACCTGTCCCCGGGCCCAGCGGTCGGCGAGACCCAGGGGAGAGTTACCGGCGGCCCAGGAGCACCGGCCGCGAGCCGAACGGTTCCGCCGCGTTACAGAGCTCGGCTCCCGGGGGGCGGGGAGTCCTACTCGCCCCGCTAGGCCGGCAGAAAGCGAGGGCCGAGATCACCGCCAGGGCGCCACGGGAAGCGGCGCCGCTGGGCCACGGCTCCCGGGGCTGGCGGGCAGGGCGCCTCTCACCGTTTGATCCGCAGGAGGCAGGCCGGGCTGGGCCGCTCGCTGTCCCAGTCGCCGCTGACGGTGGGGTCCCAGAAGGCGGAATGCGTGAGGAGCGCGGCGCCCGCGGCTGCGGCCGCAGCGGCGATGGGTGCTCCGCCGCTCCCCGGGGCGACGCCGGCGCTCGCCGGCGCAGCGCCGAAGCCTGCGGCCGCCCACAACTCAGCAGGGATGAAGACGCCGGGGCTCCCCGCGCCGCCGCCGGAGCCGGCCGAGGCGCCGCTGCCGCCGCCTGCCGCCAGCACCGCGGCCGGGGCCGGGGCCGCCTCCTCGGCGGCCGGACTCTCCGCCATTCCGCGCCCGGCCTCGGGGAACGCAGCTTCCGGGACTCGGCACCAACGAGTCGTCCGGCCGGAGGGGCCGCCCCCTCGCGCCTCCGACGATTGCCGGCCAGAGCGTCACCTCCCCCGGTCCCCCCTCCCGCTACCGGCGCAAGCTCCCCCGAGCAACCATAGAGACTCCCTCTAGCGCCAGAGCGCCCTTCCGCGGAGACGCCTCCTCCTCCCCGCAGGGCGGAGCGGACCGGCGCGGCCAGCGCGCCCTCTACCGGGCGGCGGAGGCCTCCCCGCACAGGCGGGGCCTGCCGTTACGGAGGCCGCGAGATCCCACCCGCAGCAGCGCGAGCTGGGGGCTCGCTGCGTTTGCTTTCCGCGGGAGGGGTCGGAGAGAAGCGGCTTCTGCGGCAGCCCCGCTTCCGGCACGCCTCGGCCCGCGGAGGCAGGCCGAGTCCTCAGCAGGGCGGACGCCGAGCACGGCCCAGGCCGCTCCCGATCCCCCCCCCCCCCCGAGGCGGATTCGCCCGCCACGACCTGCGGGGAAATGCCCGCGACCCTCCGTCCTCGTCCCGTCTGCGGGCGCCGAGAGGAGGCGGCGGAGGAGCCGCCCGGCGCCGCCCAGCGGGCCCCGCTGCCAGCCCCGTGCACCTCCGGCACCGCCAGGCGGCACCTGCCCGCAGGCGGCTGCCGCCGACCCATTTCACTTCCAAGGCCGCTGTTGCTTTACCAGAGATACGATAAATAAATCGTATTTAATCACAGTTACACGCACAAAGGACTCATATAAGGAAGAATAAGAGGTCAGGTAACGCTGCTCTGTGTTCCTGAGGCAATAAAATGTGAGCAGCTGACATGATAATAGCTACAGCCAGCTATTAACAGCCAGGTTTAAAACTGAAGGTTCCTAAAACATGGTATTATTGACCTGGATGTTCATTTCATTCTAGACCTTGACTGATAATGTCATTTTGCCTTCCTGCTTCACATGAAGCATAAGTTTTCCCAGATATTTAGAGAAGTCTTGTAGTAACCCTGCAGCAGTCTCTCCCCAGATCACAGTCTCAGAGGTGGCAGCTGCCTGTAATACACCACAAAGACTTCTCTTTAAAGAAAACATGAAAAAAAAAGACCTAAGTTAACTCGTGTATCAACCACTCTGCCAACAGGGCTTTCTGCTACTACAGCCTGGGGTGCTGCTTGGCATAGTTAAGACAAAAGCTGAGTCTCAGTTAGAGGAGAACAAAGGGCACAGAGGACAGTCTTCTTTGGACAATTACACATTTGTCCCTAGCAGCCAGACCATCTGACTATGTAGACTCTTTCCCCTTCTTCAGCCAGTGTGTCTCCTCTGGGCTCTTTTTGGTTTCAGAGGCACTTTTCTCCAAGTAGTCTCAAGGACAGTTTTTGTCTGTTTGTTCTTAAGCACAAGTCAAAATCCTTGTCTCACTCCCTTACCCTCGCAGGGCATAAGCAGCTCTTACAAAGGAAGACAGAACAGTTACTGTACCCCGCTCACATCCCCAAGGAGGTCACAACCATTCTTTAGAGGCTTTAGTATACACAGCAGCTGCATTAATTCAATTACCTAAAGCAGATAACCAGACAAGCTTCCCAAACAGTCACCTTCCTACCTTCCTTAAAGGCACAGCTGACTTACCACAAGGTCCAAGATTCAGGTTAGATTTTAGAACTTCTCCTGCCTAGCGTACTCCAATCTCTAAAACAACTGAGGCATACAACTGTTGGGGAAGACCACAGCTGTGGTCCTTTGCTTAAACTGATGCTTTGAAGAAGACTATGAATAGTGTGACCTTGAAACCAGCTCTTCTTTGTGAAAGAAAATTCAGATGATATGGCAAATCCTTGTGTATTTACTATTTAATTTTTCAAATGCCCTTTGAAGACTACAATTCTAAGTACGCTCATTTGTACCTATCACCTTTTCAATATTGTCTTCACAAAATAAAGTGGATATAGCATTTTTATTAATAGTATGTGGAGAAAACAATGCTGCTTTATCAGCTCACATAAGTATTTGCTTTACTAGGGCAAAACTTCTTGGGATTTCTGAATAGATTTGATGCATTGTTTGAGCTGTTCAAGAACATCCTCTCTTATCTAGCTGTCTTTGCATTTATTATTGTCCTTTCTTTTCACCACCACTTCACATCTCCCTTCTGCTTTGTCTGTGGATACCGCTATACCTAGGATATTACATTGTTCAACTTACATAAAAATGACCACCAGGAGCTTCCTCACTGATGGACCAGAACGTAAGAAAAAAAATAGAGCCACCAGTTTATTTAGAGAAATCTTTTCTTTAATTATCAGGCTTGAACACTCTGATGGAAGCAGACTCAAACTGCAGAGGACAAAGTGATGAAAGCCACAGCCAGGGCCAGAAGTTGTCACATAGCAAAGAGGATAAGGAATGCCACCATCAAACAGAAGAGACCCATGGCCTCAGACAGTGCAAAACCCAGGATGGCGTAGGAGAAAAGCTGCTGCTTGAGAGATGGATTCCTGCATGGTACACAAGGGGGGAAAAAAATGAAGAAAAAATAAATCCACAGAGAGTGGAAAACAAAACAAACAGACCCCATATCACCAAAAGCCAGGATTATGCCATACAGTCAACAAATTTTGGAGCACAAACCAGATTTACGGCAGGCAGCCAATGGCTGGAATGAGAAAGGACTGCTTTACTTAAACACAGTATCTGCTTATACACACTGCACATGTGGAGTTGAACATACATTCTAGGAAAAGCTCTATCCATCTAACAAATTCAGTGATATAAGAAGGGAATAAATTCAAGCCAGTCTGGCACCTTACTTACCTGGCATAGCCAATGATCAAGCTGCCAAACACTGTCCCAATACCTGCTCCTGAACCAGCCACCCCAACTGTGGCAGCACCTGCACCAATGAACTTAGCAGCAGTGTCAATATCCCTGGAGACAACACTAGTTTGGAACTCGCGGCGGGACAGCTGTGGATAGGAAACACCAGCTGGCTGCAGGATACAGAAGAAACATGTTAATAATGACACTTAATCATAAATACAGAACTTCCTTTAATGAAATTCTTAATCACCATTTACCATCCACTCAAGAGAGCAGAAAACAGCCAAACCTGCTAAGCCCACTTCTAGCCCAGATCAGTGATAAGTCTTCTTACTAGCCATCCTCTTGATATATAAACTTACCCTTCCACCTCAGGAGAAACCATCAAGTACCCCAGACTGCAAGCACAGAGATAAATTTACCACATAAGAGCCTTACCTGTACAGTTTGAGTCTCAGGCCTGCTGAAAACAGACACTGAAACTGGCCTGGCCAGAGCCCTGGAACAGCACCGGAACTGAAGCAGAACACAGATAATTAATGCCTATAGTTGTCCATGCTAATTCTCAAAACAGATATTTTATGAAGAACAATCTAGTATTTTTTTAAAATACATCTCAAGAATGAAACAAGATTGATAACAAGGTATGTGCTAATTTAGAGTATTTCTAGCTTAGCCAGCTTGATGACATTAATGAGTAATACTACCATAGACCATGCACTGCAGTACAGTGAGTATCACTGCTGCTACTGCGCAGTTCAGTCATTATTATGACTCCATATGTTTTATTCTTAGTTCACACTTTGAAATAAAAAGATGACTGAGTATCTTTGTGATAATCAGTTATAATTCAAGAAAATCTCAGGCTTGCAGTCTAACGTGTGTCTCCTAAAACCGTAGGCAACACTCTCTGGTCACCAGAGGTCACCTTGTTTCCCCTTCTCGTTCAATGCAGAGTAAAACAAATCCACGCGATGCCGTCCCAGCTAAGGCTATCCAAATCAGCATTGTGAGCCCAGCACTACGGGGAAAGCCTCTGCAGCTGCATATCCCCGCTAAGTGTCGTTATTCTCAAAGACAACATACCAGAGCTGGAGAGCTAAGGAGCGCCACGGGGGTCTGCATGTTGGTTTACCTATTACAGACAGAAAAGCACCACAAATGAAGACCCGGGAACCGCAGCGCTGCGGCCGTGCCTCGGGGCTGCCGCACAACGCGGCTCCCGCAGCCGCCTCCCCACCACCCGTCCCGCCTCCCCCAGCCACTCGCCGCGCTCTCTCCGTTAACTCTCGCCCCAGGCCCCGCACGGCCGCCTCGCGGACCCGCAACTTCACCTTCCCGGGCCCCAAGCCCCGCCAAGAGCCCGCCCAATGCCCGAGCCCCGGGGGGGGGAGCGGCGAAAAGCGGCGGAGCCGCAGCTGCCCGCGTCCTCCGCCGCCCAGTGAAGGGCACGGCGCGGCGCGGCACGATCCCAGCCCCAGGCCCAGGCCCCACCTGCGCGACTCCCACTGGCAGCGGCTGTGAGAGGAACGCGCCCCCGCCCCGCTCACCTTGCGGTGTCCCAGCGCGTCCTCCACGCCCATTGGCTATCGCCACGCGCTGCGCGCGGCATTCTGGGACAACACTTGTGCTCCCCATTGGTTGCGGCCGAGCAAGCCCCTCCCACCAGCATCCGGGACAGCAGGACAGGGCGGGAGAGCGGTGTGGCTACGCGGGTCTCCATTGGTTAGCTATTTTCGCTGCGCGCCTCCTGATTGGCTCGCGGCGTGGAGGTCTTCCTCCCAGAAACTCATAAGAGGCGCGGGGCAGGTTCTTCAACCCAATGGTAGCTGCCGAGAAGGTGGTGCGTGTTGGGGCGCTCCTCTCGCGGCTCCGGGCGCACTGGGTAGTGCCCGTGCCTTACTTAGTCCCGGAGCCGCCCAGGGGAGGGCTCTCCAGAGTCCTGTCCGCTGCCGGGGGGAGGGGCCGCCGGAGGCCGTGACCGGGGCTTTGCGCTCCTGCCGTGACGAGCCCGCACGTTCCCGGCCCCTGCAGGGGGCGGCCCCGGGCTTGGGGCTCTTCAGCGCTGGACTCCGCGTCCCGACAGGGCGGCCGGGGCCACTGGGGGGGCGCTCGTCCTTGTCCTCCGCCTCCTCCTCGCCGTCCCTGGGGTTTCTGGCCGAGCCTCTCGGTGAGTGAGCCGGGGGGAGGACGGGACGGGGACGCGGAGGCCGCGGAGGCCGCGCACCCCCGCAGCGTGCTGCCCCCGGGGTCGGGCAGGAGGATTAGGCGGAGGGGGGGGGGGGGGGGGTTCAAAGCGGGGGCGCTTTCGGTTCCCGGCGGTGGGGCGGCGGAGCTGAGGTTGTCTGGCCGCGGGGAGTGCCCCAGTTCGCTGCCCGGCCTCCGCTGGGCCCCCATGCACGGGAATGCTAACGGGGACCGGGTCCGGGGCACCCGGCTGCGCGGCGCGTCTGGGCCGCGGTGTCCCAGTGTCCAGCCGCGGCTGGAAGCTGGTCTCCCTCGGGAAGGGGGAATCCGTGGCTTTCGGCGTTTTCAGAACGCTGCAGTATATTAAAGGAAGAAAGCAACAACAGCAAAATGAAAACAAAACAAAAAAACAACATTTAAAAAAGAAGTCCCCAGAGAGAAGTTGGGCCGTGAATACCACAGGAAATGTTGTATGTTAGGCCTTCCTCCGTGCATGCTCTAATGATACCTCATTACCTCGGCTGTGGGCTGGGACTGCCTGGTACGCGTTACCATCCCCGAAGGTGCAGCTTTCACCATCTCCTCGGGCAGCAGCAGCCTCACAGGGCCTCTCCTTCCTGCACTGATGACTTAAAAGCTGTTCATAGAACAAAAACTTGAATGTTAATAAAATCTCTTCCTACTTCCTGTCTTTTCCTTGAAGTGAACTGCACAGTGTGCTGTCAACACAGTCTGCATAACCATTGGATTTGCTTTCCTTCACGTTCACAATTATTTTTACCAGAACCAACACTCTTCACCTTTGTTTTCAGCAGAATGCATTGTTTTGCTGCATCCAAGCTATGATGCTTCATTTTCTTTGCAAGTTACATTGAAATCTTATGGCAGCAAGAGCTTATACCCTGAAGCTATTAAGGAGCTATTCCTAGGTGTTTTGTTTTTTTTGTTAGTTTTTCTTTTTGGCCTGCTGGCTGTTACGAGGTCCCAGGGCATTAGGGAACTGCATCATAAGGCACATCAAGGTAGGAGAGGTTGACATCAGCCAAATAAAGACTGAGGCTTAGATAAGGCACGTATAATTTGCTATGCCTTACTAACTAAAACTTAAACTGCACTCCTGGATTCCCTGGAGGATCAAGCACACCCATTTCTGGGCCTTCAGCTTCTTGCAGGAGGAATTAATTATCCATCCTCCCAAAGCAGCATATATCAGTGCTGTTATTAGTGCTCTCTCCAGCTGCACAGGTACTATTTCCTTTTTGAACACAACCCCACAATGCCCATCTAAACGTCTGCCTGATTTTCAGGCTGTTCTTTGGCACAGAATACAGATGATGTCCTCAGTCATGACAAAAAAATGAAGGGTTTCATGGATTGGAGATGACCTTAAATCCTCCAGCAGGATAGCTTTTCACAATGAACTTTGTCATTTCTGAGGTCAATACCTGTTTGCTACTACTGTTGCTAAGATCAGCTGAGAGGATTCTGCTTTGGATTCCTGGAATTGAACTGTCAGGAATTGGTGGCAGGGTTTCCTCAGCAATGATCTGTCTCTTGACAGATGGCCAGGGCTGGAGTCTAGTTGCCTGCAAGACACAGTGGCAAAGAGGGTAATTTAGTATCATTTCTAATCATGCCTAGGCATCTGGCAGTTCAGATAGATCCAGTAGGTGCACACACTACGTGTTTATGTTGTCATGCATAACACATTTGTAGTGTCACAGTGCGCTGAAAAACTTTCTGCGTAGGTAACTCATGCATGAGATTCAATGCTATTTGTTGACCCTGCTGCCATGCAACATAATCATTTTGATACTGAGAATCATCTTGCGGTTTCACCGTAACAGTCACAAGTACTGAGGCTATTATAGCCTCATAACACAGGCTTGTGAGACAGAACTACAACAACCTGCCTAAACAGGACCTCCTCTGTTTGTGCTTTTCCATGGGAGCTGATCTTAGCAAGGTGCCACTTTTTCTTGGAGCTAAAAAGCTGAAGATGAAAGATGCTGTATTTGGAGGTCAAATCATCGTGTTGTATTTGAATGCAGAAAGCAGCAAGGCTGTTGAGTTTGCATATCACCAGCATGAGTGTGTCTTGTGTGTCTCACCGTGGTCAGACAGTGAAGGTGAAGTGTGTCAGGGCTGGGACTGTACAAACCTTGGAGCTCCTAGCATGATGGATCATACGCTGCTATTTTTGTCTATTACTGTTATCTGCAGGAGCACTTCACTGATGCAGCAAAACCTTTGTTTTTCTCAAACAATATGCTAGTCTCCAGATTTCAGAAGAGGTGATGCACCCCCACATTAACCATATATAGTGGAGATGTGTCTGGAGTGTCAAATCACATTAAAAACATGATATAAGGCTGTGTGTAGGGACAGCTTGTGTTCCAGCTGGGTTGTCAAGCAGGGAATCACACCAGTAGGCATGCATGCTCTCGCTGCTACAAGGCACCACTGCCTCTCTCCTGAGTAGCAGATCTGTAGAATGGTCAACAGGGTCTGGTATATGGAGTCCCATGCAGGAGAGGCTGCTGTGTCACATTGGCAGCCTCAAAGCTCCAGGCACTGTGGCTAGGAAGCAGGGGTCAGCAGGGGTTTAGGACCTTACAGCTATGTCATTCATCAGCTGTACCTCTTCATATCCTTCATGGACACAACTATGTTGGCAACATCCAAAGATGAGATAATAACATTACGCTTTCCTCTTGTAGGCTTCCATGATGGATGAGACTTCAGACGAACCTCCCACTTCCGCTGTCCTCTTAGACAACTGTCACTTCTCCCAGGTCATCTTTAACAATGTGGAGAAATTTTATGTTCCTGGAGGAGATGTAATCTGTTATTATACTCTCACACACAACATAGTTCCTCGTGGGAAGGACTGGGTGGGCATCTTCCGGGTAAGTGAATACTGTGTAACCAGATATGCCAAGTATGAGAAGGCAGCAGCTGTCAGAAACAAATAATTTGACATTTAAGTCATACTTCATCCCTAAGAAAGGCCTTAGGGCTTTGGTAGAACAGGGTAAGAGATTTTTTTTCAATAATAACTTTGTGTAATGCAGCATTTTTCTTGTGCCTTGAGACAAAATGCTAGACACATTGTTACTTGACCAGCTTCAAGACTAATTAAACAGACTGTGATTCACAGAATCAGTGAAGAATAATTGCATTAAAGATCATATTGCCACCATCCCTTCCAACACATTTCCTACTTCAGTGCTCCCCTTGCCTCCCTAACAGAGACCACAGAATAAGGCATATGCTAGCAAGTAGCTTTGATTTATTCATAGACCACAACTCTGTGAAGTCAGGATATCAACGCAAAAGTCCTCCCATTAACTGATCTATATAGAAATACAGTCCAGTTGCCATAGGATAAGCATGAACTATGTGGTCCCTTTTAAGAATTTTGTTATTGCAGGTGGGATGGAAAACAACCCGGGAATATTACACATTCATGTGGGCTCCTCTGCCCGGTGATGTCCATGGTGATACCACTGTGCAGCAACAGATCCAGTTCAAAGGTGGGTTGGGAGGTTGGGTCACTCAGGGAATATATGCATATGTGTACACACAGGCACAGACACACAAACTCCCACACTACTGCTACTAATAAGTATTACATTCAGAATTACAGAAAATCTGTAGTAACATACTGTAGTAAACTTCAAGCCCCATAATTACAGCCAAAAAACCCAAATCTACTGGATTCTGCCATCCTAATTGAGTGATATTGTTTGTGTTCTTATCACTGGCACAAAGACTTACTAATGGTGGAGGAACAATATTGAAGTAAAATGGCTGTTTTCTTAGCTGCTGACTTTCTGTGCTATACAGTTAAGAGACTTGAGTAATTACAAGCATATGACCGGGTTGTTGTGTTTGTCTAAAGCTTACTACCTGCCGAAGGATGATGAATACTACCAGTTCTGTTACATCGACCAGGATGGTGTGGTCCGTGGAGCCAGTGTTCCTTTCCAGTTCAGAGCAGAGACTGAGGATGATATCCTGGTGGTTACCACACAGGTATGTGTCCTCTCTTCTCCTGCTTTTTCATGCCTTTGCTTTTATTGGTATCTGCTCATTGCTAAGTTGGAGAGATCCAGTAAATCGGATGCTGAGCTGGAATTCGGCAGATCTAGATTCTATTCCTGGCTTTGCAACTCATCTGTCACCCAAATTTGGGCAGCCTTTGTTTCTCTAACTGACATTTATTAGACTAGTTTACTTAGATTGTGAGCTCTTCTCAATGGGGAGTGACTAAATACATAGTGTTTCAGGGCATTTTGAATATTTTTTAGTGGAAATGTAATGTTCATAGAAACAGCCTTCCATTAGATGGGAGTAAGAACATACACATGGACAATAACTGAGGTGTTGTGAAGCCAAGCACCCTTATTTTTCAGTGTCTTGTGTGCAGCCCTTTTATTAACTACTATGCAGACACTCATAGTCTGTGGTCCTAATCTTACAAACTACAAAAAAAATTGCAGACTTCTGCCTCTGCTTTAAGATTGAGCATCTTAAAAGATCAGAGGTAGTGTGTGCTTGGTAGTCAAGGACTGTGTTGATGGTCAGCTTTGGACAGACTACGGATAGTGAAGTAGCAGTCTGGTCTGAACTAATAATGAAAACATGAGGAGGTACATGATGTTCCCTTTTGCAGAATTACTCTTTTTTAGCTCGTCGTACTGTGCTCTTCGGAAGATAGCTTTTCAATGTTTCCATGATGACTAAACAAATCTGTTGTTTGCCAGGGAGAAGTGGAAGAGATTGAACTACAAAACAAAAATTTGCTTAAAGAAAATGAGGAGCTGCAAGCAACCTGCGCAAGTCTCCAGAAACAAAACACAGAACTGCAAGAAGAGCTCAAGAAGACACAGGTACAACAAAAGTTAATATATTAAGTGAGAAGCTTTAAGTCTGAAAGATGAAGAGAGACTGAGTCAGGTCTTGCTCCACTGTATGCTTCCAGGAGAAAATTAAGGAGGTTTCTCCCCATATTATCTATTTAATCATTTACCAAATATTACAACACCTCTACTACAATAAGAATGATAATGATGATTAAGAGGCATCACAAGAAAAAGGGATCAGGAACATATGGGAAGGGGAGTTTTCAAAACTGTTCTGTAGGCTGTCCCAAAATTGCAAGGCCAGCCCTGTTTCTAATGTTCCTTCATCATTATTGTCTCCTCCTTCAGTTTTGCTCAGGACTTAATATAAATAAAAGGGGGTCTGAAAGATGCAAAGGAGAGATTTTTCTTCTTAAGGTGGGCTGCCTGCAAGTGTTGCATTAGAGGGATTTTGCAGTTCCGCTTCAGAGCAGGACTATTGCTTGGGTCCCATTTTACCTCCTATTGACCTGTCTGATTTTCAGGAGCTGCAGAATGGTTTAGAGTCTCTTAGGAGCAGCACAGAAAAACTGGAGCTGGAGCTGAACTCCCTGAAAAAGGAAAATAAACATTTAAAAGAGCTGGATGAGTGCAGAGAAGCAGAACTGCACCTGTAAGTGTATTTACAGCACCTCTTAAAACAGTATTTCATTTAAGCACCTTACCTTTGTGGATTAAATTTCCATTTGTGAAAGTATGATGTGTTTTGATTCGTTCTGAGTAGATTCAAAGAGCAAATTCAGAATGTGACCTCTGAAAAGGTACACTTGGAAACCAGATTGAAAACAGCCCTGGATCACATGGATCAGCTGCAGGTAGAAAACATATAGCTGCCCTCCTTTGCTTTTGTGAACTGTCTCTGATGGTCTCAGTTTGTCTGACAGACAGCTGTGCAATCTTGAGCAAATATGTGATGTATAAGTTTCTTTTCTGGTTATATGGGTCCTTTCGGAAAATGTCAACCTCCGATATGGTTTATGTCCAGGAAACCTCAAACTATATTATGGATAGTGTGGGATGTGCTAAAAGAAATTATAAGGATTTTACTCCCTAAACACGTTCCCTTTGCATGCTCATTAAGTTGACCAAAATCACACCATTATTCACCTCCTGCTAGGTACGGATCCAGGCAGAAAACACTTCTGTTTTGAAAAAAAATCTAAAATTATGTTCAATATTGGGTGAAAACAAGACAAAATCTGGGAGGTATGTGAAGGTAGAAGGTAAACTGAAAGTAGCTTTTTTTGTTAGATATGGGATATGGGAAAGTCAGAATAATAGGCTAACCATCTGGCTAAACACCCACTATTTTTCTCTTTACTCTCGGAATTCCCAGACCAAAAGTGACATTTTAAAATGTAGAAAGCTCCTCAAAGAACATATAAGTGAATACTAAGTTTTAATGAATTTATCAACTCTGATATATCCCCATGTAATTATTCTCATTTTCTACAAAGGTCTTAATGGAAAAAAAAGTTTGCAGGAAAAAAATTAAGCAGCCATGGGTTCTGTTGATTTTTTTTTTTATGCAGCAAAAGGGGCCTGTGTGTCTCAATCATAGCTATTAATTTTTCACTTTCTGCCCATTCTTCTTTTTCCCTAGTCTCAAGTGTTGAATTATGAGAAAGAAATGGAAAACCTGGTTCGTATGGACCATGACAAGACTGAGCAGCTTGAAAGTTTAAAGGAAGAGAATCGTCAGTTATGCATGACTATAACTCAACAGGTAAAACCTTCCCTGAATATCAAGGTGCTTGGGGAAGCCAGGGAAGAGAGGCTGAGAGGTGTCCTTGGCAGTAACCAGGTACAAATATTGCTCAATCTTATGAAAAGTCTACGAGATTCCATGACAAACAGAGAAGTCTCCATGGTGGCATGGGAATCCACATAGGTGGTTCTGCAAACCATCTGACAAATACTATAGTACACACATATGTTGTGGTTTTGGAAGAAACACCTG
This sequence comes from Stictonetta naevosa, assembly GCA_011074415.1. Lineage (NCBI taxonomy): Eukaryota > Metazoa > Chordata > Aves > Anseriformes > Anatidae > Stictonetta > Stictonetta naevosa. The sequence goes on along the minus strand of CM021723.1, from coordinate 5,422,760 downwards.
TATAACTAAATTTTGTAATTCTGATTCTCTAGCGAGAAAATTCAGTCTTTGTCTTCATCTCTTTTGAGCCAGCTCAAGGGATGAAGTAGGTAAGTGGGAACTCAGGACTGATATTTGGCTGATTGGAAATTGTTGCAAATATGCAAAACTGTTTCAGGACTGGGACTTAGTGTAAACGAGACAAGTTATCCTAAATCTGCTTAGACTATATGCCATTAATTTTGCATCCAACAGGAAGCTAATAGTAACTGGTGAGAGGCAGCAACCTTGCTGGTCTCCTGTCTGCTTATGTTTTTGCCCCTTTCTCATCTTTACAGTCATAGATTTGGCATTGAATAATCAATAAAATAAAAAGATTAAATATGGTCAGAATGCCCCCCAAAAAGCTGTAAACAATACAAAGTTTCTATTCTATAGTTTGATGCTCTGTCCCACATCCTTACCTGACACCTCTTTTCTTTGACATTGCCTTTGCGACTCTGCCTTTGAAAATCTGGTATTTCTGTGTAGAAACAGCAAAAGAAGGAGCTTGAACATCGCTTGGAGAACTTGAAAGGGACAGAGGCCAACTTGTCACTTCGTCTGCAGAATGAGCAGGTGCCCAGCATTTTTGGGGGTGAAGCTGGGGAGATAGTTCCAAAAGAGCTGAGCATAGAGCTCTGATGTATTGTATAGACTCTGTTGGTATTTGTGTAGGGAAGCTGACATTTACTTAAAGCACCGTTGTCCACCCCTTTTTCAATTTGCAGAACCATCAGAATTTCCCTGGGATGTTGCAGATGCCTTTATGTGTAACAAATTTAAGTTTATGGTCAAAAGGCTTGCTTTTCTTACGTAACTTCTGCAGATCTTTGACAAGTAATCCACAAACCTCAGCACTGAAAATCACTACATGAACTGTGAACATTAGAAAAGGGAAACATGCGGTGGCATTTTCTTTCTACTGAACCATCGCTAGTGATGTCTGAGGCTGTCCCATCATCTTTAGCCTGTTGCCCTGAGTGACCTTCTAAAGGTGCTTCTCTCTCTGTGTGTGCTGCCCAGGACACTTTTGGAGGCTCAACTCTTTTTGACATTGAAAGTTAAATGCCTAAAGTAGATTATGTGATTACCTCCACTGTGATGCCAAATGTTCAGGATTCATGTTCATGTCATAGTTTTGTTTGCCAGTTTTCCACAATTTACCAAATAATCCTTTTCCTTTATAGCAACAAAACAGGGAATTAATGAAAGAACTTGAAGAGCAGAGGCATTTGTTTCAGATTTTGCAGGCAAAAAAGAATGAATCTGATGTGGAAAAACAGGTGAGAACTTGGCACAGCTCCCTCACCTTTCTCTTGCATTGAATATGACACGAATATCTTAGTCTAATGTCCAGTTCCATTAACCCTTCTACCACACTGATCACTAACTGTGTCTGTACGTGGACCATCACCTAAAACAAGGCTGCCATGCTGTCTGCATGCACATAGGAGTGACCATGTGCTCACTCTCACAGTATGTCATTGCTGCTACCTCTGTGCAGCCTAAGAGGAAGGAAAACTTCCACCCTTTTCCCCCACCACAGACAAGACCAGTTCACCCATAATAGTGTGGGGATTTTCAAAAACTCCTGTTATTTCACTGAAGTGAATGGACTTTCTCATTTAAATGAATGTAGCTTTTTCATCCAGCCTAGAAAATGACTCTAAGGTGTTGTTCCTTACTCTGCCATTATCTGCATGACTTCAGGATAGTCTTGTCTTTTAAAGTGTATTACTCTATTGCAGTCATCCTGTCTGCCTTTCTGAGCAGGTCATAGAATAGATCCTTGCACTTCCTTACCTCACTTTTCCATTCTGTCAAGCAGGACTACAACTGAGCTATCTAAAGGAAGAGCAATTTTGATTCTGGTCTAAGAGGATCTATGTTAGTGCGAAGTGTAACTTCTCTCTGAAATGGTCTTCTGAGCTTCTGGAAATTAATTCTGTCCTTCTGTCCCTTTGCAGAAACTGGGGAAAGAGAATGATACCCTTCGGAGGCATCTCTCTCAGACTAGAGATGTTTCTTCTTTCTGTGCTGTTTCACAAGCTCAGGCCCCAGTTCCAGCTCCTGAAGCAGGATGCCTTGTGTTTGGTAATCCATATTATGGTAAGAGTACTTGGCAGTCTGTATGAAACCACAAATCTGTGGCAGTAAAAGTCTCAACAAATTGGCCTCCCTCTTGAATTGGATGCTGTGGAAAATAGATTCTTAGCAGTACCTCTGCATAGTTTTGCATGTGTGCATGTGACTTGGCAAAATGCTGCCAGGTGTTAAGAGTTGATTTAAATGATCAGCTGTCTGTTCATCTTCTGTGAAGAGAAACAACTGTTAGATAGTTTATTCATCTGTGAGACAGCTAGTTCTGTGGCTTATGTCCAGTTTTCATAGTCCTAAGTATAGAGGTCTAGATCCAGGGCCACATACTCATGTTTCAAGAATTACTATTTATCAGCACATTACCTTGTTAATCATTTGTAGTGGTTAAAGGAACTTCTTTCTTTTCCAGCTGCAGAAGCAAACCTGGAGTCAAAAGCTGCCAGAATAATAAGTAAAGTGGATGTGAATGGACATGAATTAGTGGTTTACAGACAGAAATTAACAATTTTAAATTAGGAGCTACAAGTTCAGCTCTGTAGCCTATTGTCTACATACCATTTTAATCCTGGTAATAAAGTGGACAACAAAATGCAATCATGTATGCTTAACCTGTAGGATTAAGTTGTTGTAGTAAGAGTTGGTGGTGTTAGGGAAGATAAAGGAAGCTCTGTTCACCTTAATCTTTAAGGAACAATTTTTGGCAGCATCTTAGTGTCAGAATGAGAAGCATGCAGATGCTAAATGCCTTATTTCATATAGGCATGGACATGTGCTATTTAGGATGGAAAGTTAGAATACCTCTTAGAAGTTTGACTTGTAAGTACTATTTACAGAAGCCTGGAGACATTTGAAAACTTGAGAATATTGCAAGTCAGAAAGACTTGTCCAAAGCTGATAATGTCTGACTAATAAACTTTTATTTTTCTTCTCTTTGAATGTGAATACAAATCTTAAACTGTATCTATTTGCACTTCCTTTGTACTTCAGGATTCTATAAGGAAATGCCCCATGTGTGATGACATATTTCCTGAAGATATTGAAGCAAGTGACTCTGAGGCCCATGTGCAGAGCCATCTTCTGGAGTGCCCACTCTGCAATGAGACCTTTGAGAAGTCCAATCAGCAGGTGTTTGATGACCATATTTTTTGTCATGACCTGGAATAATACTGAATTCCTATCTGTTCTGTAGAATAGGTGGCAGAGGCCACAGGATAGAATAGAGCAAAAGTATTCTATAGGCTTGATTCATACTTATAAGATCAACCTGACAAAACTGCATATGCTACTAGTGCTGTGATTCTGAACTTCCTGTTCCATGCAGTATGTGCATAGTTGGATCAAACATAAATTGAGTCGAATATCCATATCCTGAAACTGAATTGTCATCAACTTAAGTCCTCCATCTTGGATCAAATATATATGCTTTTTTAAATGAGTCACAAATCCTATCGTTAGTAATTTAGTTGAATGTGGTACCAGTTCTTTATAACAGGATTGTCTATGTAGCTGTTCATCTAGGTAGGGCCAAATAATAGATGTAATGCAACAGTTTTCTGTACTTGGCTGATACATCTCTATTATAAAAATTTTATTCTTTGGTATAGCACTGTGATTGCTAACCAAAGACAAGAAACATTGCGTAGTCTTTTAGGATCACACCTTCAGTCCAGCTCAGCTTCTGGAATACTGATTTAATTGCTAATAAATATAAAAGTCTAAATGAAAATACATTTTACTTTCTTTTGTCATCAGTCATAAAACAACTGAAATATATTTATAAAGAGACTAATTACCTGTTTCTGGATCTAAAGGTCTACGGCTCTTCTTACAGCAAAGTAGGCAATATAGCTTGTAGAACAAGGTGCATGCACTGTTTTCCCTTTTCTCTATATGACCAGACTTAAAGTGATGATACACTTAAACTGTGCTTGTGCAATCGCTCTGACACTGTCATGCATCCATCTCATAACGAAGGAACCCTGAAATTTGTGAAACGGGAAAGGTCAGCATGGCATGGAGCCCATAGGAAAGCAGTAGCTGAGTTTTCTTAACAGTGGTGAGGATAAATGTCCTCTTAGTCTTGAAACTGGGCATCCTCATTTAAAGGAAGTGATGAATCTGGATTATTTCTCTTTTGTGTTTCTAAACCTTATTGATTTAAAAAGAAGAGCTTATTCTGAAACCAAAACATTGATTCAAAACTGCTAAGTGCCTTGGAATATTACAGTACTTTGTGAATAGATTATCCAGTTACTATTTTTATTTTTGCTTTGGGATTTTCAAGTTATGATTGACAGTTATTTAGTCTGTGCAGACAGGAATTAGTGAAATTTTATTATCCAGCTGTATTAGACTGGATTTCCTGCTGAATATCTGAAGCAATAGAAAATCCTAAGAAGTTTACATGGAGTTTTAAGACTAATAAGAGTAAGAAAGACTTCAAAATGTTTTACTGTTTTGTTTATACATAATTTTTTATCAACCTAGGTTTAAATAGAGTATTTCTGTCTTTAAGATGTACTATACTGGAAAGCATTATTTAAAAAAAATGTAACAGAAAATAGGAGTTGTTAAAAATAAAAACTGTACTGAGAAAATCCTTGAAAAAGATGACTGTCTATTTTTCTTAAATAAATTCAGGAAATTGATGGGGTCTTCAATTACTTTGTGAAGCTTCTCTTGAACAAAGTACTCAAGCACATCTCTGAATATTTTTTAGCATGTAACACATAGCATCTCTGTGGTTAGTGGGACTGTTTCTGTTTAACAAGACATATTTAACTGGCTGATCCTCACTGGTTCCTCACAGCATGGGAATATATCAAGAAAGCCAAAGAAGTGTGAGGTAACATGAACAAATTCGTAAAGCAGAATGAGCTGTATGGGATCTGTTTGTTCATATCAGTTCCAAATACTGCTGATCTAAAAGCCTAGAGCTGGCTGAATTTCTGCTATGTCATAGGGACATCCAGTGTATCAACATTTATTTTTTTCCCAGACTGAATGAAAAAGTTGAAAAAACGCTCACTCTGGACACTAAAATATTTTTTTTAATATTGTGCATATACTTGGTATTGTGCATATTTTGACATTATTGGTTACTATAGTATATATCAACATTCCTGACATGACTTTTTCCCAAGTTTGACAAATATTCTATCATAATGAGGCCAATTTTTAACTGAACACCTGTTTCCTCAGAAAATGTCCTAACGTTTTTCAAGAAAATCCCCCCCCAACTTTTTTCTGTATGTCCTCATTTCGAATTACATTTGTCTTTTACTGCTTTATATCTTGACAGAAGCAAATCAAGTGTGGAGAGTCACAAAAGCAGTCTTTATTAAAACCCCAATAGTTCACCCTAATACCAGTTACCAGACCTATTGCCTTTCTACACTTCTGCTAGAACTGGCTTTAGTGGCTCAAATCCTAAAGCCAAACCCCATCATTTGGGGTTAGGTTTATGTCACAACGTTGTCTGTGTCCGTGAACTATCAGTGCCAAGTGTCAGTGCCCCTGAACTGCCAAGTCTCCATCCCAAGTCTCCATCCCAAGTCTCCATCCCTTTTATGCTGGTACCTATCATTTTCTGCTTGCCAGCACCTATCATCTCTACAAATCACAGAGCCTGTTTTGAAGTGCAGGTTATGGTACACTGACAGCAAGCACGTCGCCAGCAGAGGGGGTCAGACTGCAATAAATCTGATGAGGATGCTGAATTTTTAAAACGTTTTAAGGTATGTCATTTGTTTTCTGTAATAATAATGCAGATTCAGGCTCCAAAGACATATACTTCAGCCTGATGCAGGTCATACCTTCCCTATCCTGGGCAGCCAGGAACCAATTTACCCATAAGCACAAATTACATTATATATTTTCTAAGTAAATCTTCATTTTGCTTGTATTTTACAGTTTTATTTATGCTATTGCTGTATGTAGCATTTGGAATCATAAGAGGCTTCAATGCTATGTCAAGTTGATAGTTTAATACAGAAGTAGCTCAAATGGCTGATAATTAGATATAGTTATACTTTGGATGAGGTCCAAATTACATTGATATAAATCACGCATAAGGACATTGAAATAAATTTTCAAAAGGGAGAGTAGGGGTTTGGCACAGTTTATACCCAAACTCACATAGAATCTGAATGGGCATTTATTATAAATGTATCTAAAAGGAAGGAGCTATACTTTGTGGGCCAAATGCCTGAGGATATAAATTCTACTACCTCCTTATACCTTTACAGGGCTTATCAGTTTGGTCCAGCTTAGGTGTGGTTTCTGTGAGCAGTCACTGCCCCAGCACAGCATAGTGTGTTCTGTTCTCCCAGCTAGGCAAACCCACTCAGACGTTCATCTTGCTTTGCTTGGTTCTCCCTCGCTTTTTGTCAGATCTTTTGGCTATGTTTTACAAGAAGTTGTTTCTTCCCTTGGTCTTTCTCTCTCCCACTCAAATAGAGTACATTTTGAATATCTGTCTCCATGTGAAATCATTTTTCACTTGATAGGTATTTTTGTGTGTAGAATACAAACCAAATTATAACATCTTCAAGCTGCAAAGGCATGCTGTGGATCCCAACTATGGTCACAGAGGGTATAACATACTGATGTCAGTTCTTTCCATAGGAAAGGCCATTGTTTGCCTGGGAAGTTATTTTCACTGCAGAAAAAAGAGACTGGCCACAAGGGAGACAGTTACTGATTCCAGAGTCTCAGACTCTTTCAGCCTTGACAGAGTATCTGAAAGGCTGCTAAGATAACTGGCTGCTGTCTCTGTTCCTTTCACAATCTTACAGCCACTTTCTCTCTTTAGCAACCTTTTACCTCTGTCCTTTCTCCTCCTGTTTCCTCTTCATTTGTCCATGTCTTCCCCCCCTCTTCCTGCAGAACAAGTTGGCCTTTCAGCATTGTCCTTCTCCCCTGAAATCACAGTACTGAGATTCAGGGCGCAGGAGAACACAGGAAGCATGGAGCACAGTCCATCTGGCAGTGCTGCAAGAACACAGTCTGGGAGCACTGCTGCTGCTTCTCTTCACCTTATTGAGGCTCTCACGTAAAGCAGAGAAAACAGAAAGGAAATAAAAAGATTCCCAGCAAAAGGAATATAAATAGTCAAGACACAGGTGAACAAAAGAGAAAAAGGAAAGCAGTGTCCAAACCAACAATTGAGTGGTTACACTTGTTAATCAACTTGTCTGATGTTAAGACTCAGCAGAAGAGATTGGTAATTCTTTACAGCAGCATAATGCGCATCCTATGGATTTAAAGTCCTTATTTCAGGGATTGGGCCTGTACTGCTTAGTACATGGCACTGCTTCTGTATTTGTCAAGTCAATGATGGAAAAGGGAAGAGAACAGAGGACGTAATCATGGTTTTAAAAAAATGGTTTTAAAATTACACTGGTAGACTGCCATGCTGGTTTAGATGGGGCAACTCAGAAAAATCTGGCAAAGGAAATGCTCACATATCCCTGTAAGGATGAAAAATGAAGATATTATACTTATGCAGAACTCTTTTTTTGCTTATATTATTTTGTAAGGAGAAATTTATTTATCTTTGTTTTGCTGTGGAGATCCAAACTGAAATATACTTGCCCGTACAATGAGTCCCTTTTTCTCCAGTACATTAGCACAAATAGTGCAAAGTGGGTATATAATGGCATAAAATCAGAACACTACTATTTATGACCCTCTTTGTACTGAATTAAATCACTACGTGAAACGCACTGAAGAATCGAACCTTTATAGTTTTGTTGGTGAAAGGGTTGGGTCCCAGAATTACATCAGTTGTTTTCTCTAAACAGCTATTAGCCACCTCCATTATACTAACAGAACTGGTTTCCATCCTCTGGCTCATTTATTCCAAACCAGCATTATTGAAGTGAATGGGGTCTAGGCCCTGGGTATTAGAAGAGCTGTTCGTCTACTCATAAATAACAACTTGTCAAGGTTTTTAATGGAAACCCTTAGAGTGCTGTAAATCTGTGCAGTTCTGCCTGGATCCCCTCCCTCATTTCCATCACAATATCACTCCAGTGGGACTGCAGCTTGCAGCATGTGCCAGGCAGCCTAGATTGGTAGGACACAGGGGAAGGAGGGGAAAAAAAAAAGCTGGAGATGGGATGGGGGATTCAGAACAGTTGGTACTGTGGAAGCATCTGTTGGGTGGCTGGTTTTGGAGTCACCAGGCCTATTCAGCATGGTGAGGGGGAAGGGCTATTCATCCAGGGGGACTTGAGAAGGGGAATAACAGGACCAGAGATGCTTGTGAAATAAAGATGGTTGTGTTGCAGTTTACATTTTGCTCTGTTAGTGTGTGAAGTAGTAAATCTCAGCAAATAGAGAGTTTTGTTATTTTTTCATCACAATTTAAGCAGTAGAGCTACTGCAGTGATACTGTGTAGACAATCTCTTGATGTTAGTAAAAGAGAACTCTTTTCAAGATGAAATTTTTAACCTTCCTAGCCAGACCAAACTGCCTTCAGGGAAAATTTAACACTGCATCCTGATCCAAATAGAAATGTTTCTGTGATTCACTAAACCTGGCCAGAAACTGGGTTAATACGATGTCCCTTGACCCATATTTCATCCACCCTGAAATATAGCTTAGCTGTGTGCAGAGATCATAGCACCCTGCTGCATATAATACTAAAGTTTTCTAGGAAGGAGCTTGAGCTCACTCATCCATTCTCTGTTGACTATATGACATTATGGGATATAATATGATTGGCTTGGATCAAGAATACTGGTGCCCATCCCACTTGCAAAGTAGATGGGACTGCATGGTGCCCTATTTAAGAGATCATGTGGACTCTCACTCCTCTCAAGCTCCAGAACTTACTAAAATTTGTACGCAAGGTCACTTTAGGCTTAAATGTAGGTTTGCACCTTGGCTTACCATGTAACAGTAATAAAAAAAATGAAACGGATGACAAAGCTTCCACTAGCTTCAGAGTACCCAAGGCTTACAGTCTTATATAATTACTAGTTTGGCACTGAGAGCTTAAAATACAATAAAGCCATCAACAACACAGATGCTAAATTAATTACTCTGAAATATAGCTCCTTTCATATTACTATGATTCTATGACTCTATGAACCTCCCAAGCACTGAAGAAGTAGGTCTTATGTAGGTCTTATATACATATATAAATATTTAAAATAAATAAATAAATATTGACTCTGTGTAATAGATAGGGAAACAGCTATGTAGACATGAAGGAATTTGGCCAGTCTCACAGAAAATTTGTGGCATAATCCCCCTCTCCCTCACTAGATTTAACATTCATTTTGAGAAAGACTGCACAGCACAAGTGAGACAGGATGGAGAAAAAAAATGATGCCTGTCAAAAGGGATTGATGTACCTCAGACCCCAGGGAGTTTTTAACCCTTCCCAATGGTCTTCCCAGTCTGAAAAACCTGGTGGGGTTCATCAGCCTGTACTTCTCCTCTGCTGAGCCATGAGATTTGCCAGTGGGAGCAGCTGCTTTGAGACTGAGTTGATAACTCAAGCCCCAGGGCACTTATATCTGTATGTCTCATACCCTGCCTGCATCCCTTCCCCAGTAACAGGATGAGACTAGAATATTGCATGTGCTTTTATAGTTTGTATTCCTGTGGGGCTTGGTCATGATTATGGCATCTAAATGCAATCAGAAACAAATAGTGACAAAGAAAAAGACAAAAAGATGGTGCCTGAAGATCCTGAACATTTTTTTTACACCAAAACTGCTTCTGTAATAGTAAGTTGCATTTTTTGTAAGCATTATATTGTAGTTAATTCCATTTTTATTAACAGTTATTAACATATTTTTGAGAGCAGGTACTGCATGTTAGACAGTACTTCTGAGAGAGCCATATGGATTTTTAATCCCTAAAGTTATTACGTGGTTGTAGCAGTATATATGAATCCATATTTGTCTTAATTAATTCATTAAATTTGACAATCCTTCCTTAAAGAGTGTGATTGCTAGGATAGATCTGATACAAAATGTTGGAAAGGTTTGGATGAAGGGCTCGTCACTAAATCATCCAGAGAGTATCAGCATCTTCTTTGAGGCAGCTCAGTGTTTTTTACACCTTCAAGAAGTTCCTTCTCTGTAATTGTAATTTTAATTACCTGTATTGTGGGTGCTTGTTTTTGTTTGTTTTTTTAATGAACCAGTCAAAATGGCAACACAAACTTTCTTTCAAGCTACCTACTAAAACAACCTTCTGTTCTTAAAAGAATAATTTTAATAAGAATACTCAGGGTTATAGTGCTAGCATATCTTTTGGAAAATACATTAACTTTGAAAGATATATTAAATTATATTTCTCAGTGCACTTGTCTAAGACAACACCTAAACATGAGATTCTTGCATTTTATTCTAAAACATGTTGCCCAGTAGGAGAGAGAATATAGATCTGATGCATCACTGTGGTCCTGAATGAAAATTTCTCTAATCCGAATAAAGGCTCTAACATTTGTATTTATAAGTAGCAGAAGAGAAAAATACACTGCTTTAATGTAGAAGTATACCAATATATCAGTTGGATGTACCTTATTGGGTATGCTACAGATTGCTCAAATAAATCTAAGGAGCTCACTGGATCTTTAACTCTATAGAAGATGTTGGAGAAACTCTTAACCTTATGACATACACCAGGATTGTAAAATTTAAGATGAATTCTAGTAAATCTTCTGCTGGCTGCCGTGGAAATGGAGAAGGTTAGTTTAAAGGAATCAGCACCTAAAAATAAATATATAAATAAATAAATTAAATAAATAAATAAAAAGAGGAATCCAAGTTTTTTTGTGTGTCTAACAATTTGCTTAGAACAACCTGCTCAATTTTTAGCACTCTCGGTCTGTTTCCATGACTACAGAATATAACAACTCCAAATTCTGGATGTAAACGGTGCTACCCATTGTGTCAGCAGGACCAACAGACTTCAGCACTTTCCCAAAGCTAGTAATTTTGTTTCAATATTGCTTATTTCGGATGACTTTTGTACCTGTTTAAATATTTAAGACAAGTCTGCGCTGCCATTTATGCAGAGCTAGGGCAGCGCTGACAGAGCTAGCGCAGATCAGCCTGCAAACTTCTGGCTGTTTAAAACTCCATCCTGAAGTCCCGTCCAGACAGAGATGCGCGGCTGCTCTCTGGCAACACCGCTGCCTCACGGACAGAACCCGAAGGCAGGGCAGCATGCCCGCTGCTACTCGGACATCAATGTTTTAGTTCTGCCCAGGGCTCTGACAGCCTCGCGTTACACGAAGCTGGCCCGAGCCTCGCAACACAATCGCTTCCCCTCACGTCTCTCCTCCTGCCTCCCCCCAGCGGTCACAAAGCAGACCAGAGGTACAGCCCTCACCGCGCGGCCTGCCCGCTGCAGGGGCTGGAGCGGGGCCGCCTCAAGTTCCCAGCCCGCGCCCGGCCGTGAAACGCCGCAACCAACCGCTCGGCAACCACCCCGCCCCTCCCACACACCCTTTCGCAGCCCCGGCGCCTCATGAATATGCAAATAAAGTTGGTGGCGCCGGAATGCGCATGGGCAGCCCTAGCGCACGCTAGTGCGTTCTCTCGTTGCTATGTGTATCCAATCACAGACATTCCTGGTCGCTCGGCCCAATGGAGCAGCAATATGTTAATAAAGGGGCGGGGCGAAGGGGGTACGCTCGTCGATTTGCCCAATCAGGAGGCGTTAGGGTGGGCCCCCGCCCCGGCCCGCCACGTGAGGCCGTCCGCCGAGGCGGGCAGGGTGGGGGCTTTAGCAGGTATCTGCACGGCGCGGCCCTGCTGCCTTCGGGGCTCGCCGAGTGCCAGCACCTCTGGGTGCCTCCGAGCCTTCTGGCGGTGGATTCGGCGAGCGGCGGCCCTTGTGAGGGCGCTCCTGGCAGTACGCTGCCGGTCGGGGCGTCCCGCTGGTGCTGGACTGGTCCCCGCGCACCGCAGCTACCCGGATGGGCGCGGGGGGCGGGGGCAAGGCCCCACGGCCGAGCCCGTTGGGCTCTCGGGGCTGCCGGGCTGGGCGCCGGTCCCGAGGGGGCGGCGTTGGGGGCCGCGCTTGCCGCCTCGAGCTGAGGCCGCGGCAGTCGCGGTGCGGTCGATTCCTGAAGGAGAAGCGAATCGACGTTTGCGCGGGGGTCACGACATGGTTTTGAAATGCCATGTGTCTCAAAATTCCCCTCCTGATGCATTTTGCTGCAGCCATATGCAACCAGTCGTTAGCCAAATATTTCTTTATTGTCCCCGGAGTGTCCTCTGTTGTTCTAACACTTGCTCTTTGCAAGTGTTCACTGTCCCTAATGTTTAATCTTTTTAAAGGACTAGCTTGTGAGCATTATACATATTCCTCTCATAATGACTGAAGCTAGGCAAGAAGTCAAAACTTACTACATCTGTGAGTTCATGCCAGCAGTTTCTGGACTCATGCCTTGAGTGCAGAATGTGAAGAAGCACTACAAATGGCTCTGTTCCCAATTCAAATAAAGCATTATTCAGGCTCTTATTCCAGGAATCTTTGTTTTTCACCACTCACCAGGAATATCAATGGAACTGTTTGTTCTAGCAGTTATTTCTGGCTACTATGAAGCTTCTGAAACAGCAAGAAATTGTTTGTCTTGGTAGTCATTTATGACTAATTGCTCAGATTGACATCTAAAACAGGCAGTTAGTAAATAATACATCCACAGCAAACAGAAGCAATCCACCTTGATTTATTGCCGAGGTCTAACTGAGAGGTGATGATACATCTCACTCAGAGGACAAAGTCTGAAATTGCAAATATTCATTCTCTTGAGAACTGCTTCTGCTTTGTGATGTAGTGCATGGAGCTGCTAGATGATATGGCTTTTGGGGAGCAAGAGCTAATGAGGAGTGGACAGCATACTGGACAGGCTATACCATCTCAACAGATTGGTTAATGGAAATGAAAAATAATCAAGTCTTTATGAATGTGAGCTGGCTAGTGTGTTTTTTATATGTATGATAGTGCCTTTTTGAATGTAAAAAACATGATCAAGATACAGGTGGGTTTTGTGGTTTTGTTGTTGTTTGTTCTGTTATTTTTGTTTTGTTGGTTGGTTTGGTTTGTTTTTTCCTTGTTTCTTTACTCAGAAAATTAGCTGCTTTCTTGGAAGCAGTGAGATCTGTAGGAAAGAGTCCCTGGCTAGGAACAAGAGCAGGGTGGTAAAGCTGGTGTCTTTCTGCAGAGTAAATTAAAGCCTGACTTTTTTGGCACAATTATTTTTTCCTGTCTCATTTAATTTCTTATTTGTGTATTACTAAGTGCTAACTTAATAAACTTCTTAGAACTCCTATGAAGAAACTTTGTAGGAGTCCTATGAAGAAAAGGTGAGAGAGCTGGGGAGGTTCATCCTGTAGAAGAGAAGCCTCCGCAGTGACCTCACTGCAGCTTTTTCAATACTTAAAAGGAGCTTATAAAAAGATGGAGAGCAACTTTTTGATAAGGCAGACAATGATAGGACAACATGGAATGGTTTAAAACTAAAAGGGGGGTGATTTAGATTAGATGTTAGGAGGGAATTCATCACTCAGAGGGTGGTGAGGCACAGGAACAGGTTGCCCAGAGAAGTTGTGGATGCCCCATCCCTGGAATTGTTCAAGACTAGGCTGGATGGGGCCCTGGGCAACCTGATCTAGTGGGTGGCATCCCTGTCCATGGCAGGAGGATTGGAACTAGATGGTCTTTAAGGTCCCTTCCAATCCAAGCTATTCTATGATTCTATGAACTTCCAGTGTAACAACAGAAACCTTTCCTGAACTAGACAAATATTAATATTCTGTGTTAGAGGAGAGCACGTAGTTCTGTTTATGTTAAACTAGTGCTGGAAAATAAATACGGAAAAATAACCAATTGTCACTTAAAAATTTCCTCAGTGTGGAGAGCGGAAGGAAAGTTGTCCTGATTCTTCACCATTATATGTGCCTTACAATCCTATTTTGCTGTTACAGTAAGTTGCAAAAGATTGAAAAACTAGGTCTAGAAAGCCTACCTTAGAAAGCAGCTTTAATGCAATTATTTCATAACTTTTAAAGAGTCTCTCTATTGTTTCCCTCCTCATAGTTATAACAATTTGCAGCCCAATAGCATAGCAAGGAAACACAGACTTATATCTGCAAACTGGACTTTGACTGTCAGTGGAGAAGCATCTTCATCACCAAAACTGAGAAGGACAAAACCTGGGCAGGATAGAATCTGCTGGGTCTACATCTCAAGGGTAACCACTCCATTCCATGTTTCAAGATTGCTGTTCTGTCACTGAGCTACTGTTTTAATATCCAGTTTAGCCTTGCTTTGATGTGGTCAGTCAGCCATCAATAGCATTCACTGGTCATTTTCTTCAGATTCATCACTGACAAAAGAATTCATCACTGTCAAAAGAAAAATGTCTACTTTACATGTTACTGTGTAAACTCTTGTTCAGAAATGGCTTCTAGTATTTTGAAATGGAATCACCTTGACAAGAATTCAGGCTATTCAGGATAGACAAATTGGACTGGGAAAAGTTCCCTCATGAGTGAATGAGCACTTAAGCAATACTCATTTTTCATGAGTCTGGTTAAGCCCTATTGTGTGGTTCCTAGCATTCTGTCACCAAAGTATTTTTAATTGATACTTTAAGTCATGTTCCTAATGAAGTCTAATATACAAACCTCAGGAAGCCTCTAGTTGTTTGGACTTCTAATAATTTTAGAGGAAGAACCTTATTTTACTCTGGTTTATTATTCACATTTAGACACACTTCATTGTAAGGGCTAAATTTGCTTGACTTTGCATTGACTTTCATGTTGTTTTTTAGGGAATGTATCAAGGAAAGAATGAAACTATGGAAATCTGAAAAAAAGCATTAGAAGGGAGGGCAAATTGAGCCTCTGGCTTGTCAAAAAAGAAAGTAGGAAATCAGATCCTCTTGAGTAGAAGATAGGCTGGACTGACCCATAGGCTCCTTTTATGTTGTTAATGTTTCATTCCTTCAAACATTCATGCTTGAAGTGAATTTCAAACACATAGTGAGTTGCATGAAGAATAGCTAGGGCTTTAAATCAAGTGAGAACACTTGCTGTGGTGCAGACCCAAGCTCTGGTCTGGTCAGTGTTAGGGACATAAGCCCCAGTAACAGACATTTACAATATCTTTCATAGCTCTGTATTAGCTGAGCTAGACCATACTGGAAGCATATCTGTAATAGGAAAGAGTTCAGTAGAGACATTTAACTAGGCTTATAACCTCTGTTCCAGCAGTTAATGAGTTACCAGTGTTGTTCATGTGTTTCATGCAAGTTTAGAAGCAAATTGGTTTCATGTTCTCCTTCCCAGACTTTTTATGATTGGTAGATATAAGTTTGATCTGAAGATTTACATGCTGGTGACATCCTGTGAAACTCTGAGGATTTTTGCCTGTAATGAGGACCTTACACATTTTGCTGTTTCAGCATTCTCTAACCCTTTGCATAATAGCTTCATAAGTAAACAAGCCTATCAGCAGAAGTTGATGACAGTTCAATACATTGCAACCAGAAATACAGAGAAACCATAATGGTTTGACTCCAAAATATCATTCTCTTGAGAATATCTAAGCACTTTATAAATGCTAGTAACTTGTCTTTGTAGCATTTGAGTACCATAAATAAAATTATGCATGAAATATTTGAGCAGATTCTCTAGTAGAATACAGCATGTGTTATGTTATCCAGACCCATGCTGAATACAAGTTTTAGGCCTATTAATACTTCTATAAATACATATCTAATTGACTTTTTGCATAATTTTGGTACTTTTTTAATGAAATATTATTGTTGGGGAAAAAAGGTAGTAATAAATTAAACTTTGGAAGGAAAAAAAAATGTCTACATGATAAGATATTTTCTTTTTCTTCTTTATAAAAAGAAGTCATGGTTTAGTTGATGGCTGGAAAAGGTTCTGGTATGTAGTTCTGGATCATTCTAACAAAGAATTAGCTCTACTAATAAGTAATTTTAGAACGGGACCTGACTGAGGAAGAGTGTTATCTTCAATTGAAACTGCTGATTTCTTAGAAGTGATGGAATTGGAATGCTGATGAGATTGCAGTGTAGTGAAATTGAAGCTGTTGAGCCTCATTTATTGTGTTCTTTAGAGTAATGGGATCAGTATAGAGCTGATCATACTCAGTGCCATTAAATATTCTGTGCTTAATTAAGATGCTTTGTATATTACCTAGTGTGACCAGGATCATGTAGAGAAGAAGGGAGGAGGCTAATACCTTTCTAACCCTGTATCTTGTTCATTCATTTACAGATAATGTTTGCTTGCATCTGACAAATTACTCCATTAACAAGAACGGTGTTAATTCTGCTAAAGAAGAAGACGCTGGTGGTAAGAAGTAAAAAGGAGAAAACATTTCTAAGGTACTCTCAGAGAGGGTAGTATTTACTTTTTCTGGTACATCTTCATATGCTTGATTTAGGTCTTCAAAGTATTTCTTTGTGTTTCCCCAGTGCAGCATATTTTTGCTGTTGAATTAATCAAGTGAAGAAACTCAGATGAGTTACAGAATTGGACACCAAAAGCAGGGAGGAAAACTTTGCAAAGGGGAGTTAGGACTCAAGCTTGACAGCAACACTGGATTTGTTTCAGTTTTTCTCTTGAGACTAAATGTTTACCTAGCTATACGGATTTGTCTAATGAGATATTGCTACTCCTTCCAAACTTTGCTTGTAATCCTAGATCATTGTGCTGCAACAGCTCTACATCTTCAATGTATTTATTATCATTGTCCGCTGTGATAGGCAGTTTTACATTAGTTTACCTAGACATAATATTTTTCCTGTTGCACACATTTCTCTTGAAATGTTCCTTCTGTTTCCTTCTTTCTAAATACTGAGATCCCTTGCATCTGCCTGGTTCTGCTTAACATCTCATCCTTTGCTAATAAAATTTGAATGTTATCTGTTCATAGCAGCAAAGCTCTTAACATTACTAGCTTCTCAGTTGCAGTGCTGTGAGGCTTAACAATTGTAAAACAATCCAGGAGTATAGGTTTCTTCTTTCCATTTGCCTTAGAATTATAGTCTTAGAATATCCCAAGTTGGAAGGGACCCACAAAGATCACTGAGTCCAACTCAGTGCTTCCCAAAAGTCTTTTCTGCATTAGGAAATGAGATTGCTATAACTCAGTAATAGTTTGTGCAATGGAAGTTTCAACACATGAATGCAGTTTTAGTGGTATAAAGAACCTGTATACAGATTGATCTATTGCAATATTAGGGTAGAAATACACCAGTTCAGTTGTATTTGTGTTAGCAACGTTTCCAGTGTTTCACCATTTCTACGAAACTGTCCACTTTTAATAACTCTATGCAGAAATGTGGCTGTGATACCAACCAGATGTGGCCGGATATTAGCAGATACTATTGTTAAATTGAGATCAGCACATTCTATTATGAAACACAACTGTCACATCTGCCTCCCTAATTACATGGGGTGGTCTATTTGAAATACAGGGGTTTGATGTTACCTTGATTCAAAAATTCAAGCCGTAATTGCTTGAAGTAAGAACCCTGAGCAAGTGACTACTTGCTCCTGAAATATGTTCATGTATTAACCGGTCTCTTTTTCAGTCTGTTGGTTGCTGTCATCAGTATCTCTTTTAACACCAGTTTCGAATTGTTGTGGTTATCCTCTGTAGGATCTCCTTCGGAGTTCCCAGAGAAGAATGGCTAATGGGTGACCGGCAGGGGGGGATAGACTACACTGAATAAGTGTAAAATCAGCTTGAATTGTGCTCCAGGACGCAGGCATAGAACATTTCTTGCCTGCAGGAGTCCTCACCGTTGTGGACAGCTTCACTCAAGTTCTTTGCATACAGAAGTATTTCAGAGTTAGCCATTACCCAATGTGGAATTTACCTGCTAATGGAGGGTGTAGCCTGTGGTTCTCAGAGGACAGTAAGTTAATACCAGTTCCTCGTCTTCTACACCTAGCAAATACTAGATTGGCATCAACTCTACATTCAATCTCAGGCCATAATTTCAAACTGAGTGTGTGACTTATTAGTTCCCTCTTTGCCGTATATAAAACAAACAAACAAACAAAAATGGATGGTTTCACTGCTTTTTGTTGTTGATGATTTGAGGAAGATCAAGAACATGCTGGATAAGAAGGCATCTTTTTCAGCCCAAGTGACTTGTTCAAAAGTCCTTGGTGAAACCAACAGAAAAACTACAGTTTTCCTGCTACCCCAGACCTGTAGACACAGGGACAGACAAGCATAGTACATCCCCCAACATGGCTCCACACAACTCTGTCACCTATAAAATATCTAACTTTCTAATACAAAATACCTACTGTGTTCTAGGTAAACTTCAAAATACGTATGAATTTAATTTATATGCCGTTTGAGACAGTCACATGAGGAAGTCAGATTAGCAAGTGAAAAAGACTCAGAGGACTATATTCACAGTGGTTTGTTTTGTTGTTTTTTGTTTTTCCTGGTCCTCTAAAATGTTAATCTCCTTATGAAAATGCTAAATGGCTTGTGATAGCAGTATGCTAGTTATTTGATGCAAAAAAAAAAATGGTACTGTGTGCACTAAGTTACAAACAGTGGAAGCCACAAATAAATTTGAAGACAAAGAGGAGAAGGAGAAACTATGTGGTAATATCTATCTGGCCAAGAACTATCACCTTCCAGAAGTCTTCTGCAAATAATAGGCACTAGCCATCCGGGAGTGAAATGAATTGAATGAAGACTGGTACATTTCAGTGGTCCTGATCTCTTGTTAGGTTCGACTCCAGACTGTAGGAGCAATGTGAGTCAGCAGGTGATTTTTCTTCCTCTGGTTCAGTATTGTATCCTTAGTAACCTATTTAAGATGCTAAGGCAAACTGTCAAAAGAGCAAACAATTCCTAATTTTAATGTAAAAATTGTTAAGGAATGAAGGATTGACCACCGCTAAGGGGGAGCCACTTTGATTTGTGCATGAGATGATTAATCAGCAATATTCAGCATATGATAACTTGTCTCTGAAATAACACATTGACTTGGTAGAAGCTATAGTTAAAAGGGAAAACCTTGACAAGGAAGGTGCTAACTTCTGATGGTTTGTTTTTTTTTTTGGCCATCATGTCATTGGAGACAGTACAGGACAAATATACTGTAGCGTCTGATCTTAAGCAAACTAGGGAAGTTAAAACAGGATGGATGAAATGTATTGCATCCAGCAATCTTCCATGATCTTCCCTGAGAGTTTGCTGTCCTTAAATCATTGGCAACTGAATAGCTCATCAAGCAAATTATGTCTGTCTAAAATTCAGCTTTATGTATTATAGTAAGTTGAAATCAGGAATGGATTGTTTTCATATGCAAGTTATTCAGTAGTGCAAAGCTCAGGTTTAATAGAATCCACGGGAGAAGTGCAACAAGCCAGCAGGGATGAGGTTTTTTTACTTTCATGAAATGATTTTAGTCCAATTCCAAAGCATGTATCTGTTCTGCAGTCTTACAGTGGTAAAATGGAGTAGTCATTCTCAAACTGTAATGTCTTTATGAGCAATAGTACATAGGTGATTTAAGATGATAAGCAAGTAACGCTAAAATGATAAAGAAGTACTTCTCTGCATGGAGGTTTATAGCATGGAGGAGCAACCTAATTTAGGAATCCCATTGTGTGGTGATAGCTGAGCTATCTTTAATTTATTTCACTGACAAATGATCACGCATGTGCATGGCTGATCCTGGCTTTACAGTTTCCATAATCTGAGTTAGGTTGTTTAACTCTTCAGTCTATGGTTTGATATATAAAAAATATATATATTTACAAGGCAAGATATGTATAAAAAGAATACGTACATCTATTATTCTTCATAAGACTGTAAAGAATATAAAACCAAATACAGTAATGTGGTATATTAGGGTTTCACTTCTCAGGCTCACAAAGAGTAAAGGATAGAGGCCAAAATGAAGAACAACTGTGATCCTGTAAGTATGGGGGTTTGGAAGGGCTTGTTTATATTGTTCCACTGGGAGTTGTTCATTTTGCATTTAACTCCGTTAAGAGAGCACTCAACTACTTACAAGTATGCCCTTCCTTGGCCTAGTTTTCATCTGATTAGAAGCAAAAAGACCTCATGTATCTCACAAATTGCTTCATTTGATAGGGTGATTTCTTTTTCAAGCTCAATTTCAGTAAATATACATTCATTTACTATGTATTAACAAAAATGTTGATTATTCATATTAATACTCACTACAGATCCTCTAGTTATCCAGAAAACTGTGGTAAGGTGAGTGGATGAGTAATGGAATGGCTGCTGCTGGGGCTCAAAGATAGGAAATGTAAGTAATGCTTATTAGATAATACACAGGTCTGTTGGAGTTATGCATAGATCTGTCATTCTGTCTCACTAGTAAGTTTCAAATATTTGTGATTGGTCAAGAACAAACAAATCAGTTTTATCATTAATTATTTTATTTTATGCACACTTTTCAGCAGATGAGGAAGCACTGCTCTTGTCCAAAGTACTTACAACATCTGCCCTAATAAAAGAAAAACTTAAGGCTATGGCTTCATGTTTCTTCTACTTGCAACTGAACAAATATAACCTAGTGTCTCATTCTACCTTACCTTAATCCTTGTGTCCAGAGCTTACTGCTCTGTTAATTGTATTAGTTTGGTGTTCAGTACTCATGCTACAAAATTTATCTATGGAATGATGTTATAAAAATGCTGGAAAAATAACCTGGGCTTTTTATTTTTTTGGTTGTGATTTTTAACAATAGCACTTTGCAGATCTCCTTTAGATGTAGCTACAGACACTGTTAAGTTGTTCACTGTTCAATTGTTTTTATTCGCAGTGGGTAGTCATTGAGGGAATGTGGGGAGCGAGCAGCTGACTGAGGAAGGAATGAGAACCTCAGCATTAGCTCTGTCCTGCAGAATTCTAACTTGAAACAAAATTAAAAGGTAATCAGTGTCTCATCCTCACTTTTTAATTTTTTTAACAGTAGCCAACTTTGTAACATAGACTGAGTGGATGTTCTCCATTTCATCAAGAATGAGTTTAGCCTATGCAAGCTATTTGGCTTTGTGAGACAGATGAGTCTGTGTTTCAAGGAGGACCATTCTAATGCAAGATATCTATAAAATATTAATCTTTTAATATATTTTAATAGAAGTTTTATTAGAAATTAGGCTACCCATCCCAAGACTGGTCTACTTCCAATATAAAAATACAGTACAATGTATTGGGAACTACCGCATACTTTGTACGTATTTAATCAGTTCACTTGGAGAAAAGGGGTAAGTGATTGTATAAGCCTGGAAGGTGATCATGAGTTGCCTCCCTGCATTTTTTGTAGTAGCTAGATTCTTGGTGCAGTGATCCACTGTCTTGTGCCCATGCGGTGGAAGACAGGGATTTTTCAGTTGAAAGGAGATCTGCCTACAGAAAAGGTGGAAGGATAAATTTTGTTTTTTCCAGAAACCTTCTAACGACTGGAAGAACGTTTCAGTGTGAAGCAGAAGGGAGAAGCACTAATTCAACATAATAACTAAAGGCATTCTGAACAACAGCTATGTAAAACAGGCTTGAGGGGCAGAGATCAAGGCAAATAGTATCTCTTCCTCGTATCCTTCAGTTCTGGAACCAAATGTCCATGCAGAAATAAAGTAAGCCATATTAGAAACACTGTCTATACAAAGTATCACCAATAGGTTGGGAGAATATGGCTATGACAGTATTGTGGATAGGGAAACTGAGGCACTGAGTTTGATGCAAGTTGGCAGAAGTGCTCATCTGTGTTGTTGGACCTCTCTCTAACTTTCTCTGTGATCCACTGAGTGAGGAACAGAACCAAGTCTCTTACTCTCTCCAATATGGAGTAGATAATAACCTGGTTTTGGTTCCTCTTTCAGCTATTAACAGCACAGGCGTGGATCAGATAGCAAAGATACCCCTTAGTGGTTTTAGCTCTTACTGACTCTTATGCAATGACAGATCCCATAACATTCATTTCTGCAGCCTTGTTCTGACCAATTCAGAGTTGATAATGAAACTCCATGGTGTTGTAGGATACATTCAGTCCCTCAGCCAGCTCTTGCCTTTTAATTCTGGGAAAAAGAGCTCCACACAGTTATCTTTCTAAGTCATCTATTTCAAATATAAGAGGTTCTGTGTCTGCAAAAGGCTGTTTACAAGATGTATGGTTCTTCATTGTCTTGTGCCACCATGAAAAAAGAAAAGGGATACAGAACGAATTCCTTCCTTTTTGCTTCAACAGTGGTATCAGTTAGGTATTAAAATGGCCAGATTTGTAAATTTAGTCAAGAAACAGCAAATCAAAGCAGTTACTATCAGAAGAACTGGATTTTTGAAAGACCTTCGGTGTGCCATGCAGGACGCGGACCAGTGAGTTAGGACAGGATGGCATATCCTTGAGAGCAGGTGCATTGGGAATGTACTTGTTATTCAAGAGTTTAAATGGGAAATGGCCATTTCTCATTTCTACATAACTGCTAAATGCTTAAAAATCTGTCCAAGCTGTTACAAAAGCTTAGTCCTTTGAAAGCCCCTTAGAAATAGTCCTCCAGGTTGTGAATATTTCTGAAAAGTCAGATTGCTTCAATTAAATGCCTAAATGAGAATTACAATCCTTTAAATATCTGGTCAAAAGAGACTATAGCAACTGCACCTTTTCACTCTGTGGAAAAGCAGCCAAGCTCGTATTACAAAAATAAGCCTCTGTCCACTTGATCTGACTGCAAAGCACATTTTCAATAAGTTTATGCTCTAACAAGCTGTATCAGTTTCATCTCAGTAGATCTGATGGTTATTGAACAGTGTTCAATGTTCTGGAGGGTGCCAGGCACATAATTGTTTTTACAACACTGTAAAATGAATCAGACTGAAATTAGCGTCACTCAGCAGAATCACTTTCCTTCCCTTTAAATTACTTAATCTGAGGGTTAATCAAAAAGAAAATGAAGTTTTGACACTGCCCTTCAGCTAAGGGCAAGTAAAGGTTCAGTTGCCTTCACTTCATTTGGCTGTAAAGTAGTATTTTACAATATCTGCACTTGTACATGAGCAACTTTGCTGCTACTCATTCACAGAGGGGAAGGGGGGGGTGAAGCAGGATGGTGCTGTCTTTTGAGTGCTTCCCACTTAAACATCAAATTTGCAGAAGGAAGCTGATACCATTTTTTATTTTAGTTCCTGTGAAATGGGAGATAGCAAAGAGGAGTTGCAGGAAAGATAGGGAAAAGGATATTGCTGAAGGAATACTCTCACAAGAATAGGCTGGCAGCTTCATCAATTATAAAGCACAGAGAGGTTCTCACTCCTCCTTTGGTGCCACTTGTCCTCAGGAACTGAGATGTAAATGAGTTGTATAGCTAGGATATCCTATTGTGTAAAAATATCAAATAGCATCTCCTTGATTTCTCTGGTATTTATTGACTTCTTGCTGAGATAAACTAAGCTTCTGTTGCTCTGCCCACTTTCAGTTGTACATTTTGGAAACAATTCCTGTAAACTTTTCTTTCTTGAAGGCTTTCATGTCTCACTGTATGTAACTATTGCTTTGTTATGATCACTCACTGTAACAGGTTTATTATTTTTCACTCTGTCACATTTTGTATGCATGCAGTTTTCAGTTTATCAGTATGCTTTTAGAACATCATCTGGCTGATGAGTTATATCAATAACATATGGACAAAGTAAAATGATCATAAACTATAGTTATTATATACAGCAATTCTGTCAACTAAAGGCTTCTGAGAAATGATGTAGGCTAGAGGATAGCTGTAGTTTCAATACTGTATAATCCCTTTACAATAATACAATAATGCAAAATTAAAGTGATTATCTGCATGTGAAAATTGCATCAGTTTCTATTCATATTGCTTTTCAGCTAGCATGGATAATATTTGTCCTCTGATAGCCTCAGTTCAAAAGCTAGTGGCATAACAAGCCTCAGCATCCATTTTTCCTGCTTCCCAGAAAGAACTGGTGCATTAAAGGTATTTTGGTCCTTTCAGGTTGAGTTCAGATGTCTTCTTAGACAGTTGGTCTGCCAAGGCTAAGCTGCTGCAGGTCAGTCCTCCTCCATCCTACTAGGAGCTAATCAGTTAATACAATTTTCATACAATCCTATCAACATGGGACTTACCCTGTCTGGTGCCAGACACCAAAACCTAAGTTGCTGCAGTCCAGCACAAGCAATATGGATAACCTACTGCAGGTTTATGGTGGGATAGGCCCACCTAACAAAAGGAAGTATGTGTGCCACCAGAAGACAAACCCATACCAGCTTTAGAACAAGTAAAATTAGGAACAAAAGCAGAATAAGAAAGGCTTAACACAGGCCAGGAGCCAAAACATTTGCTCAGCTTTTTTCAGGGGCATTTAATTCCAGCTACTAGCCTGTGTAAGAAGGTGCTAGTCTCTGCTTGTGTGCATGAATGAGCTGTGCTGTTCCCAAGGCACATCTCCTGTGTTGGGAACGTGTGATTCAGGTTTAATTAGTTCCAGCACATATGGGACGGCTTGTTTCATTACAACATATAACTGAAGATTTATATTCTAGCAGAGACAGGGAGGGATGTAGCTTGTGGAGTGCTCTGACTCTTTTCTGATGAAACTGTCCCTGCAGCATAGCCAGAAAAGGCATTGTGTCAGCCATGATCTAAAATCCCTGGGATATTATACCTGAGAAGTGTAGGGGCCAAGGTGAGGTAATACAGATAAAAACCCTTTATCTGGATACCAATATTATGGTATGAGGAAGAAGTATTGTATATATTTTAAGTATATTTATATCATTTTAAGTAAATTATGTATTTTTTTTTGTATTTTATATTTTTTATTACTTGTAGTAAAAATATGTGAACTCAAGAGATTATTACAGTAAGCCAGTCATGAGGAAACAGTATTTACTTCTTAATCTATTTTCTTATGCAACAATCTATAGTGTTTCTAACAAGTTTAATAGCGAATGTAAACTGTGAAGCCACTAATGGCAATAGCACACCCTGTTTTTAACAGTTGGGGCCTAGATACAGAAATATATTATTGCATTAAGTCATACAGGTGGTAACATTGCTAACAACCACTGAGTACCAAAAAGCAGCATTTATTGGTCCTGGCATTCATAAAATGATCCAACTCTGCCTGATGTTTTGTAGTAATGACAGTGGGAAGGCAACATTAATTGCAAGCCAGCTGTCAGAAAAGTACTCTGATGTGGTGTACACACTACACAAGGAGAAAACTCAGATCTGCCTCTCCATCTGGTGAATATAAAATGATTTAGGCACAGGTATTGAAAAGCCTATGCTATCTTGGAAATGGGAAGAAAATGACTAGCCAGGTACAGTCTCCTACTGTGTGTTCTCAACTGTATGCTCATTGTCTACATCTTCTGCTACAAATAAACTGTTCTGGGCAACGTTGGAAGGAAATTTGACAAAGGGAATTAATTAAACATTTTTTTGAATAACTTTATATTGTGGCAGTGAATAACTCCAGCTTTGTGATTTTTATTTATTTATTTATTTATTTCCCTATGCTATGCTTCATAAATCAAAGTTATTCCCTGATTGCATTTATCATCAGCAAGGACTGGACTAACATGAAAAGGAAGAATGTAGCTAGAGACCACTGAAATGGTCCAAGACAATGTTCCCCAGGGAGGCTGTGGGATATCACTTCCCGGGATCTCAAGGACCCGGATCCCTATAGTTTTCTCCATGATAAAATTACCGGGAAGAAGAAAAATTAAAGAAAATGAAACCAAAATAAAACACAAGTTAGATGTGGAGGTGCTCCCATCTGAGTAGTTCACAAACCATCCTCTCCTTAAGTGAATGGCAACATTGGCACCTTGTGGGAACCTCCCCAACCCTGGAGTCCCCGGGAGGAGCAGGGGAAGGGGCTGCCCGGGGGAAAACTGGAGTTTTCCTGGGCTCCCTCCCAAGTCGGAAGCGAGGGATGGGTTTGGACACCCTGCCCTACTCCTCGCCAGGACTGTGATGTCGTCCTGGAGACGGCCAGATTCGAAATCCACCCCTAAGCCACCCAAATCCTCCCCTTTTTCCCCTGGCGCCCAGGTCCTGCTCGATCGGTGATCTCTGCGTGGTAGAAAGCCACGACCTGACTTTTCTGTGTGGAAAAGGGTTGTTAGCTGCTGGTGACAAATCTGTTTCTCTGGCTTCCTCGGGCAGCGGGAAAATAGCGAGAAGGCAATTTCCCCGTTCGACGGTAGCTCTCCCCGTCTCCACTCAGAATAAAGGGGTATCTTCAATTTCCGCTTATTTTTAATAATCCAAATAATTAACACAAAACAAAGCATTTACCTTCGTGGAAAGGGATTCGATTCCTTTAACAGCCCACGAGAGATGAGTTAATTACTAGCGGCAGTTAAATGTGTGCTGCCTTCCCCCTTCGAGAGAGGATTCAGGGGTGGGGAAGTGCCCCCTTCGAAGTCCAGCGGGGGCTGCCAAGTGCTCAGGGGAGCCTCAAATTTGGTGGCACCAAAATGAGAGAAGAAAAAACAACACTTTTCCCCAGACAACTGGAAAAAAAAAAAAAAAAAAAAGTAACACTAAAATATTACAGAGAGGGAAGAAGGAAGGGAAAGCCTTCTCTCCCATTCGGGGGCAATTAGTGTAATTCGGGCAACACAGGAAGCAAGTGAAAAAAAAGTAAAAACGTTTCTTAACCGATTTTAGAATGATTTCTCTGCTTTGCAGTGTTATCTCGGTACTTTATTGTTTTTTGTTTTGTTTTGTTTTCGTTTGATTTGATTCGATTTTGTTTTGTTGTTTTGGGTGGTTTTGTTGGTGGTGGT
The DNA here is from genome assembly GCA_011074415.1 of Stictonetta naevosa. NCBI lineage: Eukaryota > Metazoa > Chordata > Aves > Anseriformes > Anatidae > Stictonetta > Stictonetta naevosa. The sequence goes on along the minus strand of CM021723.1, from coordinate 5,395,800 downwards.
GCTGGTTTTCTTTCCGGTTTGGCAAGTAGGAGTAAACTAAGGGAAGAGACAGAAAGAAACCTTTCCATCCGCTCTGTTAACTGATAGAGAAGATACTTATTTGTGAATCTAGTAATTTGCTTTCTTTCCGAAGTCGGCAAAGGCACTTTGCCGCAGCCACGCGCCCAGCCACAGCACTTTGGGTCCACGCAGTGCTGCGCTGCCCTCGTGGCATCTTTACACACACTTCGGGTGTACACATATGAGATACAGGTATTAAATAAAAACATCTTCTAGGTGTTGTCTCGTTAGCAATGATAATAATAATACATAAAATGCATTAATATTTTAGTATTTATCAATACTGCCATTACTGTATCAATATTAACACGTCATTCTAATTTAATACTTGATGTTAATGTTTATTAAGTTTTCCCCTCAGGAAAGCTCGTTAAGGGATATTGGGTCTTTATTTTAACTGGAGAGTCTTAATTGTTATTATCTCCATTGGTCAGAGGGGAATGCAGTGGTCTCTGCCCCCGTGGGACGCTCAATGCTCTGTGTCCCAACCAAGGGGATAAAGCAGCAAGTGCAGGAGGAGGAATCCGTGTGGGGAACGGGCTCACAGGGTCTCCGGGACGGCGTGAGACAGTCCAGTGTCCTATCATTCAGTCAACTCTGGGTCTGGGAAAATAAAATATGTGGAGAGTTGGCCGTGGTAACACTTGTTCCGGTCAGTTTGCCACAGAACTCGCATAGATGTGATTCTGCAGGGAAACAGCGAAAAGAAATATGCAAGGAATTTCCTTGCTTTTTGGAAAAACGAGTCTCTGGCATTGATGCTTACGTTGACCTGAGGTCTGAACTGTGTAACGTCCTTGCTGTTCTGCCACCGTCCTTATTTATCAGGAGGACGTTAAGAGCAGTGATAATTAAAACCTTTAGCCTGCTCTGCGACAATGGAGATGTGTGTTCCTGTACCACCATTGACTAATTCAGTGACCGGATTTCTTCAGCTGAGTAAGACATGTAGATAAGAAGAGTCAACTAATTTTATTATTATTATTATTTTTAATTAACTGCCACTGAGGTAAACTTTCCAGAGTGATGTCTTCAATACTAAAGCAACTATTACCTTAATCTACAGGAACTGCTTCTTCTGCCGTTCTGACATGAACCTCTGATCCAGCTTCCCTCGTTTTGCGCTGAAACCTGTGGGGCTTTGAACTGAGTTCAAATGGCCAGAGTTGCCTGAGAAATCTCTGCTCGTGCCAACAGCTAGCAGGACTAGGGACAGGAGCCCCTGTCATCTCTACCAAGATAGAAAAGACGGGAAGAAAAGCGATTTCAAACATCGATATCAGGTAATGATTGCGTTTTGCCCTTTGGAAAAGGATAGAATTGCGTTTCTGCAAAGCGGAATATGAAGCGTCCGACCCTGTACGGCTCGTAAACCAATAATCCCTCCATTGTATTCAAGCATGGAACTTCATGTAGCCTAGCACTAGTTGTAAAGAAACAATTCACTAACCCATCGGCTGATACTTGGCTTTATATTTTCCACCATTCTGGCAAGTATCATTTGGGTGCTTAATTGACTCACAGCAGCGCATTGATTCTCCAAATCAAACTAATTGGACATCAGCTGAATTCTCCTAGCAGCCGGGACATGTCACAGCGTTTAAGCGGCAGCATCTGAAGCCTCGTCCGAGTGAACTCGTCGCTGAAAATGCCAGGAGCTGGATGTGGATTTCGGCTTTCATTTAGGGCTAAAGTTGTTTAGGTCCCGGACTCCCGGCGCCACCGGAGCCGTGCCTGCAGCCCGGGCAGGAGGCGGCTTTAGTCCTTTCCCCGGCCGCCTCCTCCCGCCTGCTCCCCGCCTGCTCCCCCGCTGAAGGCAGCGGCCGGGCCGGGCCGCCCAGCCGATAAGGATGGGGGCGGAGCGCGGGGAGAGGGCGACCTTTGAAACCTCCCCGCTCCCTCCGGCACCCGGGCGTCCCGCGGGCAGAGCCGGGGCAGGGTCGGCGCTCAGGGCCACGCCGGGGGCTGGGGTCAGGCCCGGGGCCCTGCGGAGAGCCGAGAGACGCGAGGGGCGAAGCGGGCGAAACGGTGGGAAGAGGAGCCCAGATTGAAGCGCGGCCGCCGCCGGGGTTGCTCGGGCGGGGAGGCTTCGCCGCTCGCCCCGTCTGGTTTAACCGCGGGACTCTTCGCTTCCCCCCAGCAAGGTGGGTGGGAGAGGCGAGGAAAATCAGAGCAGCACTGGGGAAGGGGAGCTCTGCCGTCCCAGCCTGGCCTCAAAGTGTATACAGCGATGCACGTCTCACGTTGTAGTCTTGGTCCTTCCCTATCACTATTCCCACTTCACACCTGATCTCAAACTAAACTCAAGAGCTGAGGTGGAGACAGGGGCGGAGACCCTGCTCTCAATCCTTAAACTGCTGAATAAGTAAAAATACACTGAAACCCACTGGGACTGGGGACGTCGCTCTGTGTTGCCTGCAAGGCTGCAGCCCAGGATGCAGTGGAGCCAGTCCAGTCATGATGACTGGTGTCTTTCCATGCTGCAGTCATCTGTTCTCATTGGGAATCACCCTATGCCACAATGCATGTGTCTGAATCTCCAACCCTAGAGTTCACAGGGTGAATAGGGAAGGCAGGAGAGACCTCCCCAGATCTGGCCTGGCAGTGGCAATGGCAGCGGTGAGGGCAATGCAAGAACCGCTTCCCTTATTGCTGCGTAATGTCTACTAATCACAAATGTCTCCCAAAAAACTTGTGGTTTCTGTTCTAGCCAGGGGACATTGAGCCCACCCCTGTGCTTATAGGTAACTCTCCTTAGGCACTATCAATCCACCACCTAACTCAGGAAGGCAGAGTAAGCCTGAGTCAATCACCTGGCCACTTTTTGGATATATACAAATCTCTCCTAGAAGTGCAGGTAAAAAGCATACATGGTTCAGCCAAATATATATATATATATATGTATATATATTGTCCCAGATTTCCACTGACTGTGAAGTGCCACAACCTGTACTGCACAGCCAGCAATGTTGTGCCCTGGACATCTCCATGTGGCATTTCCAGTGTGACTGCCCTGAGGAAGTACACTGGTTCAGATCCCTGATATTTAGTCTGCTCTGAAGCCCATAGACCCAAAGGCCTGGATAGTTTTGCCATGAATAGCAGGAAGCATAATTCCCATTGCTATGGGCACTGCAGGGTCTGAGGACCTCAGTCACCATCCTGTTTTTCTGTGCACCTCTGTGTCCAGCCTGGGGCTGAAGCAGCCATCATCCATCTTGTTTGATTTATGGTCCATCCTACTGAACTCAGGAAGACTTTCCTGCATGTAGGACATGGATCACATCTGGCACGTGAGTTAGAGCCTGGCCATTGGTGGAGATCACCATGTTGGTGGCTTGGTCCAAAAAAAAAAGGTCCGATGTTTAGCTTTCTGCCCTAGGAAGAAATCTCTGAATTATCAGAGAAGCTAGAATTTAAAGTGATCAATTGCAGTGGAGCCTGGCTAGAGAGGAGGCACGGTCCCACCTGGGAATCAGAGGCATAAAGAGCTTCAACAGTTGCAGTAAGTTTGGGCAGATCTCTGCAGTCAGAGCCCTACTGCTGCCCCACAGCCTTCCTCAGCATGTGAAAAAAAATGCCTATAGGCAAGGGGATTACTCTGGTTCCCACCTCCAGGCTGACCTGGCAGCACATGCCTGGTGTGGGAGAGCTGCTCCTGACCTGTCTGGATAACCACCTAGGTTCACCTTCCTCAGGGGGATCCCAGTCTCAGGCACATTTTTTAGAACAGGTCTCAAACTACTCCTGATTCCACCCAAAATTTGCCTTATTATGAGCTCTTCCATGTATATCATCAAGCTGTGCCCCTTTGCAGGCTGCCTGCAGAACCCATGCCCTGCTGCAGGCTGCCATCAGCAGTAGAGAGCAGCAGGGAAGTGCAAAGGAATATGACGGTTCCTAATGAATTGAACATCAGAAGCAGTGCTTAAATACCATGCACCAAATAATTCCCGTTTTATCCCACAAGAGCTGAAATAAATTGCTTTAGCTGAGCAGGGACTTGGGGAACACCAAGTTAGCCCCCAGGGCGAGGCCCCACATGAGCAGGGCTGTGGTGCGTGCAGTGGTGGGTGCACATTGCTGGGCTCGGTGCCAGGCAGGGACACATGCTCAGGCTAAAGTGTTGCTCCATCTGGGTGGGACACTCAACAGGATGCACAGCCACAGTGCACACTGCATGTACATGTACACACACATAGGGGTATGTGGAAGGGGTTTGCAGAGATGCATATTTTGCCATATTTAAAGGAAGTGCACTTGAAGAGCTGGATTGTACACAGAGCTGACACAAGCAGGGACACGCGGGAATGTTTATGAGGCTGTTTCCAGGTCGAGGATGTGCCGACATCTCTATTTGCAGCAGCAGATGCACATTTATATTTTGTATCTCTGCTCCAGGGCAGGAGCATTTGCCTCATAAGCTGCACCCAGGACACATCCCCTCCACTTTCCTTGGGCTTATGCCCTGCAGGAAAAGTCATCATGGACTCCCATCTATGCTTCTTCCTCTCATGGTGGGAGGAGGAGTTCAGAGTTGGCCCCCTCTGAGGTTTCAGCCTCCCTGCCTGAGGAGCTTGGTGTGGGAGAGGCCAGGGCTGCAGGACAGGATGCAGGAGATGGGCAGGGGGAAGTTGGAAGGTGGGCATTTTCTGAGGGAACATCAGGGTTTGGGGCACTGACAGCTGCAGTTTTCAGGGAACTATCCAGAGTTTCATTTTCGCATTTCGGCAAAAGGGAGGTATAGACCCAAACTGGAGATTTCAGGTTTGACATTCCAAGAGCAAGACACAAGTGGTGCACAGCAGCACTCAGCCTTCCAGGTTCCTCAAAGGGAAAATAAAAAGCATGGAAGAAGCCTTCAGGCAAGGCTGGGGAGGGGAGAGGAGACCTGGAGGGTTCAGGGATGGAGAGAACCGGATTAAACAAAAGGCCACGAGTTTGAAGTCACCTCATATTTCACCCCAAAAAGGGTGTGTGTGCAAAAATGTGCTGCAGTGATTGTGGCGCCTGGGGCTCGTCCAGGGCTTCAGCATGGAGTGGCAGCAATATAAAGGGATAAAAGAAGCAAAGAGGAGTCAGGCCATGCTCTCTGTTCCCATGCCAGCTGATTTGTTCAAAGGATCCAAGAGAAATGTGCTATAAAGTGCAGATTCTGGCCCTCCAGTCACCAGGGAGAGAAATATTCGCACCTACCACCCCGGGCTTCCGGGGATGCCTGTGGGGTGGGAAAGGAGGGGCCGGCGGTGAAGGGGAAAAAAAAAAAAAAAAAAAAAAAAAAAAAGGAGGAAAAAAAAAAGAAGAAAAAAAAGAGAACAAAATGTTTGCCTTTATTTGATTTTTCTTCCCAGAAATATTGCCAAAATCAGAAACCAAAGAGCTGGGCTCCCTTCCAGACCCAGATTTCAATTTTCCAACAATTGATTATTTCCAAACGTTAAGTCTTTAAGTAGTTCCAATTTTTCCATTTCAAACTGCTTGGGGGTTTGGGTTGGTTTTGATTTTTTTCCCTCTTATTTTATAACAACGACTTCAAATTCAATTGCTTAAAAAATTTACAGACAGTTAAGAGTTATTTCAAAGTTTTTCAGATTCCAGATGACATAAATATTTAAATGATCCTATCGAGAATAAAATAGCAGAATAGTTGCAAACTAATAAGCATTTTAAATAATTTTAAGCACGATTGTCGAGATCAGAGAGGAACTGGTAAAATAAATCACTCTTTTCTTTTAAAATAATAACGTTCCTCTTGCTTTATTGTGACATAAAATGTTACACTGAATTTTCTGCGTAAAATCGTCGAAGAACGGAAATGTTATTATCAGTTTGGAAGCCGCACTAAACTATTTCCACAGCAAAGTAGGCTCAAAATTTTCACAACATGTTATAAAGAAGAAGAACTGAAGGGAATCGAGATCTCAGAAGCACGCGGTATGACACAAATTCGAAAATCGGTAACGCCGATAAATAAATTAGCCCAAGTGCAAATTCTCGGGGAGCCAGGTGGAAAGCCAAAGTCCTCTCCGACGCTGCTCCTGCTGCCGCTGCACCCGCGGAAAGTAGAGGCGAGGCTGCTTCTTCCGGAGCCACGCGGCAGGGTCCGCCGGCTGCGAACTGCCACGCACCGGCCTGCTCGAGGATTTCTGTGAAACGGAGTGAAATCACATTTCCGAAAATCAGCGTTTCCTTTCCCTCTTTTAATGAGGGTGTCTGTGCGCGCTGGGCTGCCTGGGTGCTTCTGCTGGTGGATCCCACTCCTTTCTTTCCGCGCTTTGAATAAACAATAAATAAAAAGAAATAAAATTACACAAACTAGCAGGAAAATCTGCAGCCAGTCGTTTTGTCCGCGGATCCCCCTTCAGTCTCAGTCCGGGCCACCTCGGAGGTTCCTCCCTCAAATCCGCCGCGGGACCGTTCCTCGCAGCCGCCGGGACCCACGGAGCAGCCCTGACGGCGGCCGCAGCTCCCGCCGCAGAGAAGCCCCCGAAGTAAACAGGCCCTTAACTTTCAACTTGGCCTTGACCTCCGGATTAAACCCGACCTTTCTGTGAAGGAACATCGCGAGACGCGGGGGAGCTGCGGCCCCGTCGACAAACACTTGGCCGACCGTCGCGGCCGCCTTGTCCCAGCGCCCGAGTTGTGAGCGCTGGTTCAAAGCAAACGGGGAGAGGGCAGGGGCAGAGCATAAAAAGAGCGTCAAAGAAGACGTGCGGTCGTTAAACTACAGAAAGGGAAGAAAGGAGCTTTGAAATCGGAAAGGTGGAGGCTAAAAAGACTGGACTTATTTTTTTCGTTTCTTTCCTCTGATTTTTTTTAAATTATTATTATTATTCTAGAAAATAAAATCATCGGATTCAGTAAGACTCCGCGATTTTTAACAACAGAGAGCAAGAAGGGCCGAGCGAGGAGCCGAGGCTAGGGGCGCAGCTTTGCCCTGTGGTTCAGCTGTTTTCTTGAGAACGCGGCGGGCAAGGACGCTGTGCGGGAGCGGATCTCGACGAAACAGACCGGGGCAACCCCTTTCGCAGATCTCCAGAGCTGAAAGGAGCGGTATGGGAGAGGGGAGGCAGCCTGCCGCAGCGAACGGGACTTTTCCGCGTCGGTTTGGAGGTGATCGAGCCAGTCCTACCCCTCGGCTCGGCGGGAGCTTCCCTCGGGGCCGCAGCTCAGCCCCGGCAGGCTGAGCGCCCCTCACCCAGCCCCCCCAGACACATACACAGGTAGGAAGCCACACGCCACAAGCCAGGGGCTTTGTCAAGCCGCTGTTTTTCCATCGTGTCCATTTGGGCACCGCCAAGGGGCTCTGGAATGGACACGGCACAGGATTTACCTCCCACAAGCCTGTGGGGGGGTCCCCCCGGGGAAATATTTCGGGTCCGGTAACGCTGCCATATTCCTGGCCCAGCATCACAATCCCTATTTCCTGAGTTTTCTTTCTGTCTCTGCGTGTGAAAGGCTGATGCATCTCCTCCGGGAAGGACCATGATTTGGTGGCCTAAAGACATGGCAGAAAGAGTAGTTTTTCTATGATTTGTTAATAAGCAAGGAGAAAATATCGATTTCTTGAGTTGATCTCTTTGCAAGAAGGAAACAATGCATAAACACTGCATGAATTCAACTGTTATTTGAGTACCTGTGGTGAAGGCTTCCACCAGACAAAGGCCTCTGGGAGAAAAACAGAAACAGGAGTGAGAAATGAGGCTGTGTGTGTTTGTACCATGTGTACAGGTGATGAAAAATGCATGTACCCAAAAGATTTATTAATAGGCACTTATGCACGGGCCTCATCGTATTTACTCCAAACTTTTTTTTCCATGCTGATGTAATCCCTCACTTCTACATCCATCTGTCTTTACCCCTTCTGCCTGTCTCTCCACCTGCCTGTTACTCTGGGGCCCAAAGGGGTCTCTATATTATTTTTCCACCTTCTTTTTGAAACTCTTTCTCTTTGAGCTACTTAGCCGGGATCCACACTGCAGACCAGGCCTGGTTCCACGCCAGCACTGTGCAAAGAGGCAATAGCAATGTGCAAGGAATTTTTGTTTGTTTGTTTGTTTTTGGTTTTGTTTTTGTTTTTCCCCACTCTTTGCAGTTATTTTTTCTTTCATCTCCTTGTTTTTTCTGTCTGCATGGGAAAGATTAGGGTGCATATGTGTGACGATGGGACACAATTCCTGAGCAGGAGTGGAGAGTAAGGCAAGGGCAGAGGGGAAGCCCTGTCCCATGGCAGTGCCAGTTCTCCACAGCCTCACGAAGAGCAAAGCTGAGGGCCCGAAGGGGTCCTCAGGTATCCCCAAGTCAGATCGGAGTTTTTGCAAGGGCAGAAACCCTCACAACTGTATAGGAAGAAGGGGACACATCGCTGAAAGATGGCTTTAATCTGAGCCTGTATTTTTTCACCAGAACTGCTCCCCCTCACTGTTTTTGATCCTCCCTCCCCCTCCGCCCTTAATTCCTCCCTCTACTTTTTTTTTTGGGGGGGGGGCATGATGCAAGAGGCACCTCCTGTGTACCCACCTGTCACGTGCTTGGTGGGTTCCTCCCTCCTCCTTCTATTGCAATAAAAGTATTTTCGCTATTTCTGCAGCCAGGGTTTATTAGGACTGGAGGGGTTGGGGGGGGTCCTTCCTTCTCCGTCCTTTTCCCCCCGAGCAGCAGCCAATGAGGCAGGCCCTGGCCATTGCGTCAGGACAGCCCGGAGGGGAAAGGCAGCTCTCGGCAGCTCACAGCCTTTTAAAAAGATCCGGGGACCCCCCTCGGACTGCGCCCGGGTGCTGTCGAGCAGCTTCTCCCCATGCCCCGGCCCCCGCGCCGCCCCGCATGCAGCCTCCGGAGCCTCGCGCCCCCTCGGACCTCGAGGGGCTCCTGGCAGCCGGAGGCTTCGCAGGCGGCCAAGGCAGGGGCCTGCCCCCCACCCCGGCTCTCGGCGGCCCTTCGCCTCCCCCCGGGATGAACCCCAGCTACCCGGCGGAGGAGCCGGCCAAGCCGTACCCGGCCGCCCCGCCGGGCCCCGCCGCCCCGCCGGGACCCGCCGCCTCCGCCCCGCTGCCCTACGGATATTTCGGCAGCGGCTACTACTCCTGCCGCGTCTCCCGCAGCGCCCTCAAAACTGGCCCGGCCCAGGGCACCTTCACCCCCGAGAAGTACCTGGACCCCCCCGCGGGCAGCGAGGACTTCCAGAGCCGCCCTGCGGAGTTCGCCTTCTACCCCGGCTACGGGGCCCCCTACCAGCCCGTCGCCGGGTACCTGGACATGTCGGTGGTGCCGGGGCTGGGCGGCCCCGGGGAGGCACGGCATGAGACGCTGCTGCCCGTGGACGGTTACCACCAGCCGTGGGCTCTGGGCGGCAGCTGGAGCGGCCAGATGTGCTGCCCCAAAGAGCAGGGCCAGGCCGGGTACCTCCTGAAATCCGCCTTTGCAGGTAAAGTCCCTGGGCTGGAGCTTCAGAGGGGCTGGGAGAGGGGAGGTGTGGGGTGCTCGCCATGCGTGCGGGTAGTTGGGATCACAGCTTCAAATAACCTCTTGGGGAGCTGCTGCTGCAGCTCCAGTAAAGCTTGCTCGTGAGCGATTCCACTCTAGTCAGTAGGCAGGCTTCAAAACCAGCAATTTAGATTAACACCGCTCTTTGCAACTCATCGCTCTCTCAGAACGAAGGCAATCGGTGATACAGTCCGGGTTCAAGAACGATCCGGGAAGCTGGGGGCCAGCCGCAGTCCGCAAGCAAAGGGACGGAGCTGGTTTAAAGGCTGGGTGTACGTGGTCCTGAGAATAGGGGGGCCATGCCCATGCCCATGCCCCACATCCGCTGCCCATGCTACGGCAGTGGGAGTGAACTTGCCCCGGCCCTGTTCGGCCGTTCACCGGCCCCGCGTTACGCGTTGAACCCGCGGAGCGTTGAATCAGTGCACGTCATATCAGCTCTCTCACGTCGGTTGCTGTTACGTGGAGTCGTGTCTCCTTCCCCCTCCCCAAAAAATAGTCAGATATGAATACATTTAGAGAAGAAAAAAACTGACTTCCATTAGGAAATTGTCAGGAGACAGGGAGGCTCGAGGGAAGAAATGGGGAGGCAGGGAAAAGGTGCTGCTGCTGTGAGGAAAAGCCGGTGGGAGAGGGATGCCGCGGGTGAAGGGGTGGGGATGGGGGGGGGCCCACCCCCCGGGCCCTGGAATCGCTCAGACCCGTCTCTCCCTGCGCCCAGACGCCACCACGCAGCTGCCCTCCGACGGCTGCTCCTTCCGCCGGGGACGCAAGAAGAGAGTCCCGTACAGCAAGGGGCAGCTGAAGGAGCTGGAGAAGGAGTACGCCAGCAGCAAATTCATCACCCGTGACAAAAGGAGGAAGATCGCCGCCGCCACCAACCTCACGGAGAGACAGATTACCATCTGGTTCCAGAACAGGCGGGTGAAAGAGAAGAAAGTCGTCGCCAAAATCAAAAGCAGCAGCACTCCGTGAGGACACGGCCACCCCGCCCCGCAGCTCCGAAGAGTCCCCGTCTGCAAGGGGACTGCGGCTCCTTCAGCGGCGAGAGCGAGCGGCGCCCGGGGCGAGCCGCACCATCCCCACCGCCCGGTGCAGCTCGGGGCCCTGGGCACCGCTCGGCTCTGTTCCCGAGGAGTTAAACCCAGCTTCCAATGAGGGCATCTTAAGAAGATGCAACGTTCCTGCCCGGTCTGCACGCAGAGGGCCGTCTCGCCTTACAACGTCGCATCGTATTCTCCGTCTCCCACCGCTTTTGTTTGAACTGCATACTCAGAACGTTCAAAAATAAATAAATAAATAAATAAATAAATAAATAAATAAATACTTTAATTAATCCCAAACACGCAACTCTTGTCTCGCCTCCGTGCAGGAGCGGGCTGTCCGGGGGCGGAGGGGTGGGGGATTTCACAAGGAATTTGATCTTTAGAGAAGAAAAGCTGTACTTAGAGCATAAAAATAAAATTTCCTTAATTACAGGCAGAAGTATAAAAATGTGTGTGTATACTCCAGGTGTGTTACATAGAAACACGTGATTTTTTTTTAATTGGTGTAAACGTGCGGTTTTGCGTGAATACACAGTACATGTGTACAACATGTACACATAGACATACATTTATGAAGGCACGTAATACGTTTTGTGCTGTTATATACAAAACATACATATAGGTATGCACATATTTAGGATTATGCATTATTTTACCTTTTATCGTATATGATATCGGTGTTCGTGTGTTTATATATACCCAGATACCCAAACGTATGCACGTATGTACATGCAATATAGTAACCAGCTGTGTGGATGTAAATATATATACACATGTTTGTATACGCACATATATACATACACTTACATGTATGTTCGTGAATATATTTTGATACAGGTAAATGCAATTCGTATAATTTCATAGACGGTTTCGTTTGTGCATATATACGTATATTTGTATCCACATTTTCCTTCTCTTAATAATGCAGAAATATAGCGATATGTTTCATAGCATGTCTGAGATAACCTACGTATATTACTAAATAATATTGTTTAATATTAAGAAACTTTGTGATCGTTTACAACAGCATAAATAGGGCGGAAGTACTCAAACATGCTCTCTTCTCTGCACTTGTATTTTACGGCTTCGGGGAATGGCTCGGTGCACGATTGCAAACCACGTACAGGATCTGTTCAATATCTCGGTGTTTAAAGGCAGCGAAGTGTTGCCTTGGAGAGTCCCCGCAGCAGCGTCGTGTTTAAGTCTGCTTGTAAATCCCAAAACAGCCTCTGAAAGGACGAATAAACTTCAAAACACCGTTACCACAACCCGCGTTTATTTTTATATTTATTTTTTAAATTTTTCCTGCCTTTTCTTTCACAGATTCAGAGCATTAAGTCGCAGCGTGCCCTAATTAATAGCTATTTTAGGCAGCGATTTCGCCCGTTTCCAATAACATATGTATTAAATATTGCAGGCAGGGGCAGGCGCAGGTTCCCACCAGGTCCCTGGCGGGGAGCAGCCTGGGGCCGGCCGCGCTCTCCCCGTTTTTGCGCGTTCCCCCCCGGTGTTTTCGCCCCGAGCCCGGCCGGGGGGGGGGGGGGGGGGCGGACACACGGGCGGGCGCCCCTCCGCCGTGACGTCACGGGGAGCGAGGCGGGGGAGCCAATGGCGCGCGGGGCAGCCCGGCCACGGCCCCGGCTCTGGCACCGCAAAATAAAGGTGAAAAAGGAGTAAAACGGATGAGAAGGAAGGCGGGGGCGCGGAAACTCTCGGGGAACGCCGCGGACACACGAAGGCTTCTGCGCTCAGCTGTAACGCTCCTCGGGCTTCGGACAGGGGCGCAGGTGCTGTCGTGCAGGGACCGACTACACTTCGCTCTTCCCCATACAGATTCTGCTCCGAATTGCTCTGTTTTGAACCAGTTGGGGGCATTCTGTTTTTTTTTTTTTTTTTTTTTTTTTTTTAATTTTGTTTTCCAGTTTCTGGATGGGAGGGAGGGTCGGAGGTTCACCGACTCACGGTTGCACCCGCTGTTCCCGCCACTCTGGAAAGCGTCTCGAAGGGTTTGTTCTGCTTTCCTGAACGTGCTGGTTGATGATAATCTCAAAAGTATCTTTTTCTTTAAGCCTGTATTACCGGTAATGAATCTCTAGCCCTGATTTCCATAACTCTGTAGGGGCCGTAGAGCAGAAGCGGCTTTAGCCGATAAGAAGTCCCTCGGATGTTCCCCAAAGAAAAACAAATAATACGATAAAACAAAAAAGAAATCCGTCTGTGATCTAAAACGGCCTGTACCTGCGAGTGACTTCAAAAGAAACCAGGTCTACTCAAGGGTTTGGAAATGGATTATCCTCTTAAAGCGCCCCTCTATTGCAAGTTAAGGGTTAATCCTTTTACAGACATGTTTCTTTTTTCCCATTCTTTTTTACAGCTGGGGTCTTTCACTGATGTCCCAAAACGTGCACTGGAACGTCTGGAAACGTGGTGGGTGGACCCCCAGACACCTCCCCTCCAACCCCGTTAGGATTGCTGCCTCCCCCTCCTCCTGGGGAAGTGGGATGAGAGCGGAAGACATGACACCCCACCCCCCACCCCCCCCGGACCCTGTCCTCCCCTCCGGCCCTGAATCCGAGGCGGAAAATGCAGATGGGAAGGGGAGGAGGGAAGTCTCAGGGAGAGCTGTAAAGCTTTTACGCGGCGGCCTCAGCAAAAGGCAAGAAAGTCCTAACATTCTCGTAAAACTCCAGGAAGGAGACGCTGCCGGGGCCAGGTGAAGGCTCCGGGCCCCCTCCCTTTGCCATTGAACTTGAAAATCAGAAAACCTGCGGCAGAGCAACCCCAAAACCGGGGCAGAGCAGCCCTAGGAGGTACAGGTGGGCGGGGGACTCAGGTATGGTTTTAGTAAGAGCACTGGTTTTAAAACACGGTTGTTGGAGAAGCGCCCTCATCTACTGGCCCTCCCGCTCCAAAGTGCTTCTCAGCAGGTCAGCTGTGCCAGGCCCGGTTCCGCAGGGTCTGTGAGTATGGCATCCTTCCCCTTCTCCTTCCCTCTTTTTTTTTTCTTTTTTTTTTTTTTTTTTGTCAGTCAAATTAAAATGTAACACAGATACACCCATGAACAAGCAAAGGATAGAAATAGTGGGGAAATGTCTTCCAAGTACTTCCTTCATGCCTCCTCATCTTCCCCCAGCCTTCGACTCCTTTCTTTTGTTCAAGTTCATTCCCATTGCAAAAAGTGTCTGGACTTTTTTTTTTCCCCTTCAAAGGATTTTGTCATTGAACTTGAGCCCACATTGTAAACATTCTTGGGTCTTACAAGCATCTTGATGAGATGTCATTAACAAGGATCTCAGACTTCTCTGTGCATTTCCCTGCTTCTCCTTTATGCAACTCATAACAGAATCCTATCTAAACCTCGTGACAGAATCAAAGGTGCATTTTTTACATCCTGACTCCTTTTCTTTCCTAATCTGAGTCCCAAAATAAAATACAAGGTAAAAGGAATCTCCAGGATTTCTGAGTCTCTCTTTCTTCCCCCATCTCTCTGTTCCTCTTTCCTATTTTGTACTGTTTTTCAAACACGAAGACGATGTGACTTCCTAGTGAGTGTGCTGCTGTACACCATCATGCAGTTTTACACCTGTACATAAAACAGGAAAATTTTAATTGTAGTTAAACCCAATAAAAATAAGATAAAACTCGTTATTACAAAGCAGTGTCAGGAAATGCCTTTTAGATAAATTATATCTCTACACTCTGTACAAAAGCAAAATATTATTAAGTTTATACTGGAATCAGCTTCATACTTCTCTGTTAGATGACTTAATTGCCTTATATAAAAGAAAATAAGATGAAACAGGTTTATTGTCTGCAAGCAAACTCACCAATGAGTTTCACGCTACTGTGGAAGAGCCACTGCGATAAAACATTTCCTAAACAGCTACTAAACCTCTCTTCTCGTTAGAGTTCTTTCTCTAATGTACAGAAGCCGGCTTCCAAGTGAGAAATATTTCGATTTTCCAAACTGAAATTCAATATGTCCATGGTTTTTGATTTGGTTTTTGTTAAATAGCACTCAAAACAATTTCATCCCCAGCTGTGTGCTGAATGTTAATGTACACTTTAGGACTGTGAAATATATGCATTATAGATCCATGTACGATTTTCTGTTGCAATAAAAAAGAGGAGAAAAGGGGCCTCTTTTCAATTCCTTTGAAGCACAATCTTTTCTTTATTTCTGCCTGCTCCGCAGCATGATGGCTAAACACATTTTTTGCTGTAAAGGGAGAGAGATGAACAAGCAGAAAACCTTGTCTCCACTGCCCATTTGCATTTCGCCGCATGTCCACGGAAGAGCGCGAGGGAAGCACCGTGCTCGGGAAGGCGGCTCCGCGCCTGCGGCCGCTCCGCGCTCAGGCTGCACCACCGCCTTCACCGAATCGCCGCTGGTTTGGGTGCAGGCGGGACCGCAGCGCAAGAAAGAGGCGATTCCTGCTGCTCTCGGCCGTCCTGCAGGGCGGGAGGAGAAACCCGAGCCCGGCGGAGAGCCGAAGGCGAAAAGCCCAATTTACTCTTTTCACACCGCAAACGTTTTCTCCGATCTAACGGGAACATGGGATCCCAGCTTGCCGGGAGCGGCTGCTGCCCCTAGGCTGGAAAAAATCACTTTTGAAACAGAATTTTACACAGAAAGAGTAGAGCCCTAGTTGTGTCTGCGCTCACCTTGCACGTCTCTCCCGTCTCTTTGAACAATTCGCAGCTCAACAACTTTGTCCATTATCTGTAGGTTTTTGTTTGGTTGATTTTAATCTTTAACTTCCAAGGCTAGCAGAGATTTTATTATTGTGATGATTATTATTATTTACTAATATGAGAACAGGCCCATTTGCTTTTATTTTTATTAGCAAGAAAGAAAACCTTTCTTCACAGCCACAAGAAGGGTAATAACTAATGAAGAAAGATATGTAGAAATCAGTGCATCAGTTAGTATGAGACTACAGTTTTTGTTGTTGTTTTGCACGGAGAAGGGAAAGAAAATCCCGGTTGTGCTTATCTTCAGTTTCATAAAGCAACAAAACCAACCAAATGAAAGGATCTGTTGCATTATCATCAGGTAAATGAAATACAGGAGATTAATAATGCTTAAGACTAGGCAGCTTTCAAGCACCTTGTGGGACATGGGGCTTCTAGCATTGTTCTCCAGCACCCATGCAGCTGCAATTGTCATGGAAAATGTGGCTGTAAATAACCAAGTTTACTAGGACAGTCATTGCTCACCTGAAGTGCTGTTGGCAGACAAAAGAGAGGAGAAAAGCATTTTGGCTTGGGAAATTCCAATAGGAAAAAGCTACCTGGAAGAAATCTGCTACTGAAAAAAGTTGTCTTTAATCCACTAAAATAGCTATATGCCTTCATCCTGCCCAACCCCCAACAAATTAGTGAAGTGCTTTAAATTTCCTTTGACTTTAGCAGTCACTGGGTCAGGTACCTGCATAAACATTCACATCTGCACACCAAGCCCAGAATCCACTTTTTATGAAGTTTATCAGAAACAAAAGCATTGCATATTTTCCTAAGAAGAAAATGGAGAGAGAGTAAGAATACCAAAGGCAAAACAAAAAACAACACATTTTGTTTTTCAGTAGTTTATTACATGAAACAGGAGAGATGAGAAGTGGAACATCATTAAATTATGTTAAATACCATTTTTCCTGTACCAAGAAAGGTTTGAAAGCACTGGGGCTCGTTCAGTGATGAGCTCTGGAAGCAACAGCTTTCAGTAGTGGACGTTCTTTAATATGGGGGACATTTTGAGAGCAACACATGCAACCAGAACAAGGGCATGACAGAGATCTGCAGACACTGCATGACTGAGTCACTATTACTCACCTACCATTTCCAATCAGTCTAGATTGCACCTCAGTTTGGGATGAAATTTCTGATCAGCCCAGCCTTTGTCCAAGTTAGAAGGTCTAAATATGTACTAAAAAGCCAGGAGTTGTGAGAGGTAAAGCTCATTTGGCCTTGATGAGGTCAAGGGTGAGCCTTTCTTTCTGTCATGTGGCCTTGGTGCAGCATGTCCCTCCAGCTCTCTCTTTAAGCTCCAGGCTTATGTAGATGTGAAAAAAACAGCTATTTTGCTGAAGTTCACCAGAAAAATTCTACAGTCTCCTGTATTGCTTTAAGTTCAAAGCAACCTCTCCCTCCAGGTTTAGTGAAGAGGAGACTGGGAACATAATTTCATGCACATTTGCAAGCAAAGAAGTAGGGCCTTTCTGCAGCATGAAACTTATCATAGCTTCTCCTATTTGTCAGTCCACAACATCTCTTGATTCACATTGCTGAAACACTAACCTAATAATGCTGCAGCTTCACTGAGGATGGAGTTGGTGTTTCTTTCAGTGCAAACAGAGGTGCTTCTTTCAGGCAACAGAGATTTTCTCCTACAATTAATTTCTGTCTCTCTTCTCTCCATCTGTCCTGTGCAAGCAGTGGCCTGTTAAGGCAATGTCTTTCAGATGGACAAGAGATTAGTGACCTGCAGTAGCCAAAGTAGCATATGCCCATGTGTTTTTCCATATGTGCACCCAGAAACAATCCCCACAGGCCTGTGAAGATGAGACTGAGACAGACAGTTGAGAAAGAGGTGGAAATTCATGACTTTATATTTTTATTCACCAATAAAATTTGTCTTGGTATAAGATAAAGAATTTGATCACGGTTTTGGAATGTTCAGAAACGTGGAACAAAGGAACATAAGACAGGATGAACTCCATGAAGGTCAAGGAGTCTGATGTATTTAGAACATGCTGGAACCTGTAAGCCAGTCTATACAGTACACAAACAGCAAGTCCAGTGCCCTCAGACATACTGTGTGGTACAAGATCTTTTTGTACTGGGGGTTTCCAAGCAGTAACTGTCTTTCCTGCCCCTCCTCCCTCCAACACTAACTTCCCCCCCCTCTGAACTTGAAGGGCTTCACAGCAAACAGATTGCAATCCACAGTGTACTGGCTCCAGTGGCAAAGGCAGTGGAACAGGGCTAGCCACTGGGACCATTCGCTGTGCTATTGCTTCTACTGGTGTCAAACAGACACAAAGTGAAGATCAGCTGTTGGGTCAAACACATTTACTGGACCATGTTTTCAGGTCTACAGTATTCCTAAAACATCTGTGTGAAATCTTGGATGCTTGTGCTGAGAATATACAAGTTACTGATTGAGAACACAGCATACAAACAGCCTGAATGTTTTTTTTGGAATTCAATACACCACCAGTACCTTCACCTATATGTAAAAAAAACAAAACAAAACAAAACAAAACAAAAAAAAACGTGAAACTGTGACAGAGAATTTAATCATTAGAAACAATATGTAAATTGATGTGCTTGATTAAATTTAACAATGTGTGTAAATCCATAAAGGCCAGTGCTGAGTTAGAAGAGACAGGCAGGTGCTTTTTGTTAAAATTCTTCTCTTGAATTACATGGCAGGTTAGGGTGAGTTTCCTGTCATTTGAAGGATCACCCTGCTTGCAACATCCATCCATCTACACTTAGATTTTATAGTAGTCAATTTTAAAACAGTACTTAACGTCTCTGTATTTCTTAAACATTTCAAATACTGACATTTTTCTTTTCTTTGTCAGCTTATCCCAGATTTCAAAATAGTTTCCTGAAAAAGATCTGATTCTTATTTATAAAGCTCTGAACAATTATTTTTCTTATTTCTCACTCCAAGAAGTCAAGCATTGGAATTTAGCACTGACATAGCTTCAGCATATTTTTCCAAAACCCAACGAAGTAAATTTCCAGTCTCCAGCATTTCACAGCAGCATGTTTGCCCAGCCCTGGTCCCTTCCTCTCCATGAGAGGAGGAATGACAGTTACAAGAGAAAGTGCTTTTGTGTAAACAGGGAAGCAAACACTGTGGTGCTGCAGCTCCTCAAACATAAGGCTTTTGCAAGCAAAGGAAGGTCAGTAGTGATCTTATGGCAATCCTTGGTTAAAGTATGGTACCATCTCTGATAAGGCATCCTGTTTTTCTGTTCCAGTTTTCATGAAACCCCTTTCTCCTTAATCCTGAATAACTCATAACTTACAAGGGTTTTCAAAGAAACATGAAAGTTTGTACACAGCAGCAAACATGCCACAGGTACAGAGTCTCTTGAACTGGCATCTAAATAAATGTTTACATAAAAATCACACACCTTAGTCTTTATGATACCTTACGGCTCTGTTTGCTGTCTGTCCAGGTGATCCAAGGCTATGGTCATTTATGTGCATCCTGTTCTCATGAACAGCCTATTGCACTGCTAGGGGGAAGCATAAGCATGGCCATGGCACCTGAGCACAGACCTAGACATTTGTCTGTCCAGGTGGACTGGACATGGCTAGATCCAAGAACACTGCTGCCCTCTGCTCCATTAGCAGGTGAGGAGGGTGCTGATGAGTCCCCCAGGGTGGTAATCTTTGTGGGGACTTTCAGAGGAACCTCAGGGAAATTAGTACTTGTTTTTGATGGCAATCAAAAAGATTCTTATCTCAGTCTTATCACTTTGTTCTCATTACCAAACAAGCTTATCCTCTACAATGACTCAGTTCAGTACAAATGAAAGAAGGACAAAGCTTTTTCCTACAGGGATGCACAGTCCTGGTTCTGAGTGGAAATGGCAAATCAGGATTAATAAATCATTCTCCATGCCCTATTTGTCCCTAAGTCTGGATAGCTCATGGTAAAGTGTAAGAGCACTTTACCTTACACCTATGTTTATTCTGCTTTACCCATTCGGTCTGAATTTGGTTGCATTTTGAACAACTGGCATCTGGGAATCACAGTAGTCCTAGCCCATCTGCACGGTGTTGTCCATGCACTGAGCAAACCCCCTTCATTGTAAATCTGTGGAGATGGTATTTTTTTAACTCAAACCATTGAGCTATCCTCAGATTTTTCACTTCTGTTTTCTCACTTGCTCTGCTTTTGTTGCCAAATCTAATGCTGAGCTTATGTCTGAGATGCTGATGTTGGGACACCAGCCACCTCATTTCCTGTCTCTCTCCCAAGCTCCCCATCATCATCAGTCTGTAAAGGATGTGAAATCTGCAGTGAGATTCCAGGGCTCATAGGCTCCATTCCTGCTAATGCGGCTCTATTCATTGCCAATCCCATGTCCTTTCTTGGAGTGCTTTTGGCAGTCTTTTCCTACATCTGTGCTCAACCATCATTCAGACACATTCCACTAAACCTAAGGTTACACAAAAGCATGAAACAATGTGGGATGTACAGAGCAGAAATGAAAACACTTTTTTTTTTTTTTTAATTTATTTTTTTAGTATTTGATCGCAACCCACCACTGCCAGCACCTTCCTCTATGTTACATACCTTTAAACTTCACAGAGAGGTAAAATAGGTGAGCTAAGAAATCTCCTTAATGTAATAGTTGGAGTTTTTGGACTTGAACTGATATTTTTTTTCAAAATATTTCCCAAAATCAAGCTTGTTCTTTCCCCTTCCCCATCCAAGTTTTAGAAGAAAAGGGTCTGAGATTCCTCAAAGACAAAAATAAATGTAGTTTGTCTTTGTTCTCAGCGTGAATTCAAACCCTAAGGCTGAGTGCTCTTAAAAGATGTATCCCAAGATTTGGTTTGCATTTGGTTTACAGCTTTTGCTTGAAAGGAATTCATGTATTTCTGAAGACCCAAGAAGCCAGTGGTTGGGATACTATCCTGGGTACTTGAGAGATTTGAGTTGTACTTTGGGCTTTACCATGATCTCTAAATTTATTCCCAGTTCTTACAGCCATTGTAAAATACTCAGAGATCTCCATGGAACTCAGCTATATAAGGGCCAATATCATTTATAGTCTAAACTGCAAAGGGAACCTCCCAAATCTGCCCAGTGTCTATCTTGGCTGCCAGCAGCAGGCCAGAATCATAGTGAACTCTGGCAAAACTGTGCGGTCCTCCAGCTTGTCTGACAGCAGAGTTCATAAAAAAGTCTGAAAAGATGCTGTGTGAACTGGAGGCTTTTTTTTTTTTTTTTTTTTTTTTTTTTCCCTTTGCTGCAATGTCAGATGCAGGTGGGAGAATAAATGGATATCAAAATTCTCTCAAAAAATTTGTGGACACAAGTTCTCTGTTCTCTCCCCTCATACTCCTATAAGTGTCTACCACTCTGGGACACTTCTCACACTTGCTGCTCACTTCACCATCAAGCCCTTCATAGCCCATTGAGAGCAGAAGGGCCTCGGGCACAGCAGAGCCCCAAGGGGAGGGGTGGAGCTGGGCCAAGTTCTCCCAAACCCACTCCAAAGGCTCGTGCCTCCTCCCAGGCCGGTGGTGCTCTCAAGAGATGTAATTCAATCCAGTAATGCTTTGGGTATAAATCAGGATCCTTTCCCCGTCAGAGAGCCCGTGTGTGCAGGGACTGACAGAAGTGGGGGTTTGACAACACCGGGGCAAACCTATTGCCGGGGTGTGTGTGTGTGTGTGCTCCAGGGGGAGCCGGGATCCCACCCGCACGGACAAAGCTGCCGAGAAACAACTGGCCGCAGAAGCAAGCCCTTCCCATCACGAACCCGGACGCCCTCTTCCCCCCCCCCCTCCCCCCCGCGGTTCAATTTGCTGCGTGCCAGAGAGGAAATTTATCGCCGCCTGAACAAGAGCGCCGTTTTTTGGCCAAAACCTCTGGCTAAGCGACATTCCCAGATTCAAGCCCCTTCCGGAGAGGCCGCCGCAGCGTTTTGCAGTAAATCTGCCCGGTATTTCGGTTTCCAAAGGACCGCAAGCAGCTCCTCCCCCGCCACCACCCCCCTTCCCTCTGCTGTCCGCGGAAAGGCAAAGACGGAGGGGGGTTTGGCCATGGAAAGAAAGAGCCGGGGAAGGAAGAGGGGGGGGATGCCGCATAAGACCGATTAATAAAGGAAATAATGCTCGTGCCCGAGTACCGTGGGTGCAGTCCCCGGTCCTTGCCTCGTCCGACGGCCGAGCCAGGGCTGGCGGGCGAGGGGACAGCGGCGGCCCCGGCAAAACGACCTGAAAAAAAATCAAATAAGCGGTTGAGGGCAGCAGCCAGCCAGGAATGAACGGGAAAGGTTTGGGTGCAGGCGCAGTGTGTAACCTCTGCCGGGTAGTGGGCTGGGGTCCTTCGGAATTGGCTGCCCAGTTTTCTTTCTGTCTTTTCCTCCAGCAGCACAGACGGCAGACGGCGATAAACGAGACGGAGTTCGAGGTCTTCCCCAGCCCGTCGTTCTTCTCCCGGTAGTTTTCGTCTCCGGAGCCGATAAAAGTCATCGCCATAAAGACGAGCGTTTGCCTTGGATCTCTCGGCGCGCTGGGTGGAGGTCACTCAGCACACGCGGCTGGGAGACGGTGTCTTCTCCCACCTCCGAAACAGCCTGGTGAACGTTTAGAAGCACAGAAATTACACGATTTAATTTTCTTTTCCAGTAAAACAAATGAATAAAGGCAAACAAAAACAAGTTTCAGTAAAATCCCTGATTATAAAAGCGAAACTCTCAAATTGAGTCAGTTTAAATTTAATTTCTGAAAACAGCAACTGTGTAATGCATAACCCCCGCCCCAGAAAAACACAACTTAAAGCCCCACCTGCCATCTTGCCATTTTGTTCACACACCCTTCAAATCTGTATCCCCAAATTGTCTGTAGGCTGAAGCAGGAAGCAGCGGTGTGGCTTCGGCACATTGCTGGTTGCTTCTTGTGCACGGTTGTAAATCCTCTATTAAAACAAACAAACAAACAAGCAAACAAACAAACTCCTGTCAATTTCTGTTATTTTCATTTTAATTTTCTTTTTTTTTCTTTTTTTTTTTTTTTTTTTTTACCTGCACACATAACAAATAATAAGGAGGCATTTCAAAGGAAGCTCAGAGACATGTCCTTCTCACAGGGGTAACAATTTCACAAAACGCTCCTATGTTTCAGCCTCGAAAACAGTTCAATAAAAATAATCGTACTCACTCTGTAGAAAATGATGCACTAATTCCCACATAATCACTATTTTCCTTCCAGAATCAGAAATCAACCTCTTCTTAGATACAGAGCTTTTAGGCTACAGATAATTACTTATCTCTATTTGCAGTTACACTTCCCACAGTGTGAATTAAAGTATCCATACTGATTCCATGTGTGTAAGGCTTTCCTTTGCCAGATGTCTGACTGAAGAATAATAAAGGTAATGGGGTACATGCAGTTAAAAACCAATAGAAAGGTGTAACTCATGGTAAGAAAAGTCCTGCAGCCCAAAGTTTCACAAGGAAAAGTGAGGAAGGTAAGTGAAATATAAAGCAGATCTGAAATTATGCTGTAATATCTCATGTTGCCACAAAATGGGAATCCTCATTTCCCATTTTGGAAAAAGTTGGCATTATATCTGTGGAAAACAAAATAAAAAAGGAAGGTTATTTCTTCCCCAGGTAAAACCGTAGTTTATTTTGTAATTTTCCTTGTGCATGTGTTTGGCTCACAAAGACACTTGCAATTATTCATATCTTGGCTGCAAGAAACTATATTCTAAGCACAGCACAAGGAAGCAAAGCTGCTTATGCCCCTAACGCAGGGTCTCTCCAAGCAACAGCTCCCTCATTCTGTCTATTTGCAGATGAATCTGATCAGCTTCTAGAAATCACAAATGCAGCAGCATTGTGTTACTTTTTTTTTTTTTTTAACCACTTAA
Source organism: Stictonetta naevosa (assembly GCA_011074415.1). Lineage (NCBI taxonomy): Eukaryota > Metazoa > Chordata > Aves > Anseriformes > Anatidae > Stictonetta > Stictonetta naevosa. The sequence goes on along the minus strand of CM021723.1, from coordinate 5,372,577 downwards.
CCACTTATTTTCTAGACTTTCCCAATCCTGCAAGAAGAATTGAAAGTCATTCTTCCAGTACATCAAAACATCACTTAACGTAAGCGAGTTCAATTTGTATTGTTGCTTTATTTTTTACATTTTACTTCTATAACTCAAGCTGTTTGTGTTATTTTACTTTCTTAATTTACGTGGTGGTGCATCTGTCTTGTTACATAGTGACCTCATGCACTACTACTAATTAATAAATGCAGGAAACAAAAGCAAAGCACCAACCCAAATAACTGGAGCTATTTAATGCCCGTGTTGCTTCAGGAAAGTGAATAGTAATTCTGGCTGCACACAAAGCATGGAGGACCCTTCCCAGTTTGGGACTGATGAGGACTCACAGCCAATACATCTGATCATATCCATCATTACTGTTCATCGCCTGCCATGGAAAGGAGGGTCAGACCGTCACTGTGGACTCCCCTCCTTCCTTTGCTAAGAGCATTGGATTGGTAAAGAACCTTGATGGTGTAAGTGGAGCTGTGCTGAGAGCCATCATGGCCATTTCCAGACCTGCCTGTTCTGTCACAGAAAATCTGTAGCTGGCCATGGCCAGACAGAATGAGGATTTCAGACATCTACCTAACTCCCAGTCGTCTCCCACCAGGATGAGCGATCCTCCGGCGGAGGCAGGGCTGCCCCATAGGGTGTGGAGCTCTCCATGGTGCTGCATGCCCTGGGTTCAAGCACTGCCCTGGACTGCAGCTGAACTGCGCACCTTGGTTGGGAAGGCTGCCTATGATGCCAGGACTGTAAATTCCTATTGACACCAGGGTGGAGTATTTCTTCATGTTTGCCTAACAGTGAGGTGGAGTTTCTGAGCTACATCTAGGCACAGGTATTCCTGCAGGACAGCTAATAAATGCTAATAACTTCTGATCACTGCTCAGTGGTTGGTTCCATGTCAAGTTTTGAGACTGTGTGTTGTCTGAGCATTTTCTGGGTGATTAATTAAAAAGTAACATTTATTATATATGTTCTGTCACAATGCATATGGAATTGGACTTGATTTACTTATACTTTTCTCTTTGATATCGTTCTTCATAAGAACAAGGCCCATCTGCTGGGCAGAGCAAAGCTGCTCAACTTTAATTCATTTTTGTTACCATTTCAGGGGTGTAACCTTTGACAGAACATAGTACAAGTCTTTGAACAAAACAGTTGCATAACTAGCATTAAATAGCCTAATTGAATCTTTCAGTAACCACACCCACTTGCTTTGGGCAAAGGCTTGCTCTGTGCAAATATAATTGTGACCATTTGCCATGAAATTTATTACCTTTAGAATCATGTGAGTTCCATACTACATGCAGACTTAAAAGAGTAAATGCCATGGATTAATCTTCAGCATAACCACGTGTTTCATTAAGGTGCCTCATAAATTCATTCTGACTTTCATTAGTTTGCCTTTGCTTCTGTGTTACACTTGTTTCTGCCTTTCCAATGCATCTCAGTTTGATTGCCCCTTTAAGCTCTGCCGCTATGAGATGGAGACATGATATTTATTCTTGTGTGTGTTAAACACTAGTCATTTCTGTTGTTATGAAGCAAAAGTAACAGCAAAATTAATTTCATTTACTATTACTTACTGTTTTAGGTGTCAGCATTAAGTAAAATCATTTTCAGAAGGTGCTGAGCACCTGCCATTTGAGGGCAGCATCCAAAACCTTTTCAAAAAATTGCCATATTCTTTCTTCTTGCTCCCATTATGTCTACTAACACCAGTGATCCAAACAGGGATGTCCAAAGGACAGAGACAGAGGAGGAAGTAGGGACAGGCCGTGGCTGGTCTGTAGACTACTCATCAGCTACTCCTGGTCTGCACGATCAGAGGCACTCTACAAAGAAGAGGTACTCTGCAAGGAAAGCAGAAGGTGAGAACTGTGAGAATGAGACTTGTACACTCTGCCTAAGGTCTTATTTCCAGTCTCAGCTTTCTACATGATCTCAGACAATTTTACCTTGTTATTACCATGACACGTATCCTCCCACTGCCAGAGATCTCACATTGCCTTTAGACTCTAAATCCATGCTTTCTGTTCCTTGCAAATGAAAAATCTTTGAAAACATGTAACATAAATCTTCTTGGTTGTAATCTAAACCATTATTTCATGCCCTGTCCACCATGAAAGTGACGAACATGACACACACTAGTCTTGCAGCCACTTTCATATGTTATTTAGACAATGGTCTGAAATTTCTATTTCTACTTTACTTCTTTAGACTAGTAAGTCTTCAAATACCTTTAAGGACTCATTAAATGTATAGAGATGAGGAGAAATTGATGTGTAACATAGGCATTCACTGCTCAGTGTTTGCAAAGTGAATTGAAAAAAAAAAAAGTTATAAAGCTATTGGAATTTATTTTTTCCTACTTTGTTATCAGTTTGAAAGTCCATGGTAGGTTTGGCTTCATGCAGCTACTAAAGTGCAATAATTTTTGTTAACAATGATGGTAAAATGAGATGTGTATGGATTGTATTGTTACAATATAACTTGATTATATTGTTATGATTCTTTATTTTTGAATGAATCATTAAAAATGGCTATGAAATGGAAGTTTAAATTAAAAAGCTGATATGGAAAAAGGATTTATTGTATTGCATAAAATACTCATCAACCTGCTTGATCTGCCTTTTTCTTCTTTATAGCTTTCTGGGTGATGGCTAAGAGGGGACTTTGCCCAGACTCTGCACCTCACAGAACGGAAGTCACTCCTGATGGTTATCAACTGTTTGTAGACTTTAAGGAGTTAACTCCAGACCTTGTTCTGGCTCCACTTCTCATGAGTGGATTTTATGGGCTCCTTTTAACTCACAGCACAGATTTGACACTCTGGCCTTTTGCAATAATCCTCTCACTCATGTTGTTTCTTCTGGAAACTTCTCCTGCTCTGCTTGTGCCAAAAAGCTCCACATTCCAATTCTCCCAGACTTGAGTGGTTTGTGTCAATTTTTTTCCCCTCATTTCTGCTTTCTTTATATAGTTAACAGTTAACAAGAGAAAGAATGGACAAAGGACTTTTTAAACAGGCTTTGTTCATTTATTTTCCAGATATTTCAGATATTCTTTCTCTGAGTACCCATTCCTTTCATGACCACACACCCTCACCACGATGAAGTGGCCCTGTTTTCCACACCTTCTCCCAGGAAGCAGTTGGGAAGTCACTGAGATGTTTAGCAGCTCTCATCAAATGGGTGCTTTTTTTACTCAGAAGCATCTTGAAACCCTTTCCCCTCCCCATCTTCCCCTTCTGCCAGGTCCTAGACACGTTTCAATGCAAAATTATAATCATTCGCAAAAATAGTTTCACTGAAACATATGTAACACCTGTGGCATTCATAGTAAAGCACATTTCAAATATCAGCTTGGATCTTCACTGTTGTCTTAGGGAAGAGGAGATATGAACTTTTTTTTTTTTTTTTTTTTTTTTTTTTAATTCATAGATTCTGCATATAGAATTTTGTAAAATTTTCCAGTTTTGTGATCCTTATTTTGCAGATGAGGAAACAGAGGCAGAGAAGAGGCTGAGTTATTTGATCTATTTCACACAATCTTATAGAATATACCTTGGAATAAATATTGCCAGTGTGTTGCTCACCAGCCTATCTCCACGGGGCAGAACAAGAATGTATTTGCTAGTGTGAGGGTGTATTGCATAAATAAAACTGTGTCTGTGGCAGAAATCAAATATTTGGTGGAGGTTGAGAGAAAGTCTATAAAAATCTGCTTGTTTCACCAAAGATACACCTGCATCTTCTATCTAGGTCTTTAAAAAGATAGAAAATCAAAGAAGATTAAGTAAACACAAGCCTAATGAAAATAAACAGTGAATTATGCTCATGATTGGATCATTCAGCATAAAGTTTTGTCTCATTTAAAAGAAAACACGCTTTATTGTTAAATTTGCTTTTTCTTTTAAATTAGAGCCAGTTTGTAATAATGAATACCACTGTGTAAAGAAACATGGGCTACCGAAACCCACAATCCCTTTAAGATCCCCCATCTGTGTTTCCATTTTACAGCCTTTCTCCATCACAGTAATTTGAGCTTTTCCTTGGAACGAGCAGCGAAAGAGGAAAAATCCTCTGAAGTATCTCTTTTTATCTGGTGTTTTTCATTTCAGTTCTAGCCAGGGATTGCCCCCTCCTGGATGTTAGGAGGAAGTTGAATCCCACGACCTTGGAATGCTTCCCTTTAGGCTGTAACCCATTCACCCGCCAGACCTCAGGGACAATTTGCTTCTCCCAGGGCAAGCTGTCCTGTAAAGTAAGATTAACGCCACCAAAAATGTGGATAACCACACCATCCATTGGGGACTAAGCTGCGAAGGACAGAGGGACAGCCAGGATGGAGGATGATAGATATCTGTCCCAGCCTGGAAGGCAAAAGGAAGAGTTCAGGGAAATATCTTTTCACTGTTTCCGGGAATGAACAGGTTGTTTCTCACATAATGTGTGCTTAAACTGTGGAACTCACTGCTACAGGAAGCTGCAGAAGCCAAATGTGTAAACAAGAGTCAAAAAGGGATCCAGTTGAGGGACACATCTACGTTTGGCTTTCAACCACAACACTCCAGGCAGAGACACCAGGTCAAAAAGTTTCTTACTCTGTTGATTGTCAGAGGCTGGGACAAAGCTGCAAAGCTGCACTCCATGCATACTTCTTTTTCCCTACTTATCTACTCCCAAGCTCTGCTGGAAGCAGGATGTGAGGCTCAACAACTCGCTCAGCCAACACGTGACAAATCTTGTTCTACCTAGCAGTATCAATGCTTCTGGGTTGTACAGCTTTTTTAAGACCTGTTTCTAGGTAATGGCCAGCCACTTTCCCACTAATGACAGGTAATATTGTGACCTTGGCTCACCCCCTTCACCCACCTGTGGAGTGCCAGACAGACATATGGACATGACCATGGCCTACCACAAAGCACATGGCGCTTCCCAGCACTCTGTCGTCCACTTGTCCTCAGTGTTTTTCTAACTGGAATCTATAGCACTGTGAAAATCCATCCCAGTGTCATGCCACCATGCCATGGCTGTCAGTCTGGTTTGTGTGGACTCTTTTGTCTCTGTGGTTGTGTTCCCAGGTCTTTCTCTATCCCCATTTTCAGCATCTACTGCTACTCCTCTTGCATCATGTGAGCCAGGAATTTTCCAAGGTGCTTGGAGACTTTCACCAGGCGGTGAGACAGCAATGCAAAGCATACATCCTTTATGTATTTAAGACTCATAAAAAGGAAACCTACATCTATTTCATCTGCCCTCTGGAGTCCCAGAGTTGCCCTAATATAAAATGGGGATGGGGGGGGGGGGGGTGGTTGTTTGTTTGTTTTTTTGTAATGTTGCTATTTAGATAAGCAGGAGAGAAGGTCCATTTCTCTGCCTAATGGTGATTCTAGCACTTGTGAAGTTGAATGAACACCGCTAAAGGGAAAGATTAGAAGTCACTTTAAAGTGGCTCTAGGGGAAGTTTTCAACCCAATCTGTTTGCAACCATGACACTTTTTAAAGATAGAGCTAATGTGAGTGCAGTGAAGTCATAAAGATAGGCAGACTTGGTTACTTGGTTTTAAATTAACAGGAATATTGTTTATACTCAGGATATCAGATAAAGGAAACCTTTTACAGAATCTCTGCTACTTCCTAATCATCCCCCTCCCCTCCAACAATATTAGGGTAGTTAATTAAAAAGTCAGTATAAAATTTCAGAAGGCTTGATCCCCCGCGCCCCCCCCCCCCTTTTTTTTTATTTACTGAGTGCTTCATTTTTATTAAAGTTGGTTGGCTTCTGTCAAGATAAATACATAACATCAGTGTTTTATTCTCCTAAGAGCCACTGGATGGGATGCTAATAAGATTAAAATGATAATAAATAACCCCAGCAGCAGCTTTTATGACCTGGTTTCTGCTGAGCTCCCTTTTGGTTCAATTTTGCTAAAACTCCAGACAGATCTCATCCTACATACAGTTTCCATTCACCATGTCGTGGTGGCCTGAGTGGGACCTGGGGCATGGGGACTGGATCAGGCCTGGTAACTTCCCTGGAGCAGCTCTGCTCTGGCCTCCCTGTGCATACGCGCATGGCTGGCAAAGACAGATGTTTCACTCTTTCACATTTATTCCTTACATTTCCCCTTCCTACAGAGACACTTGAAAAATCAATACCCACATTAAAGTAAATAAATAAATAAATAATAAAAGCTTTTTGGAGACAGATTGATCCCTTCTATTTTCCCTCAACTGCTACAAAGTGAAGAATACATATATAGACTGAAGACAGATAGGGACTGACAGCCGTTTAAATCAATTATAGCCCAAATCGCCTCGAATCACAAATGCACAGAGCCATTACCTTGCTGCATTTCGCACTAGTGGTGTCTTGCTGCTACACTTTTTGATGTAACTTGGCAAAAATGCAGATTGAACCGCCCCTTCCCTAAAAACACAAGTAACCCAATTCTCACTTTCTCTCCTAGGTCCAATGTTTTCTTCCTCCTCAGCTAATTCGCGCCCGTTAATTAATTGAGCCCGTGGCTCCCTCTAGCGTCGCTCGGGGCCGTTCCCGGGGGCGGGGGTTCTGCTCCCAGCCCCTACCTCCGCCCTCCCTCCCTCCCTTCCCTACCACTGGGCCGGAAAGGGAAAAGGCTCTATGAGCTTAAGCATCACAGCAGGACCTGGCCTGTGTAGTTTTACTAAGAGCTTTCCGTGTGTGGTTTGCATGAATGACACAGAGAGCTCTTCACTGCTTTCTTTAAAAAATGATGGAATAACAGGTAGGCCATTTGGACTGCGAGGTCTAATCCCCTGAAGAGAGCAGAGGCACTGTCTGTGCACAGGTACACAGGAGTTGACAAGCACAGGCTCCTGTCTGCAGCATCCATGGGCACAAGCCGGATGGCTCTGAACTAGCGAATATGTTGCTTTCTTCATTTGGATAGGAATTCCACTAGAAAAATTAGGTTTCTGTAATCAATTGCTACCCTGAAATAAGTCTTGAAGTGCTCTTTGCTTCTCTTATTGTTAATTCTGGGGGGGAAGATGAGGCTTGCAGCTGTGATCAACTTCCCAGAGCTCTGCGGGATCTCACAGAGGGAAGCTTTAATAGTTGTGTTAAGCACAGATTAGAGATGTCATCTCCTCCAGTGCCCCTCTGTTACTTCATTGACCTTGGGGGGACCTCTTCCTTTCTTCCCTTCCTGCAAAGATGTGCAGACTCCTTGCTCCTAACCTTCCACCTCCAGGCTGCCATGATGAGGGGATGTTCCTTCTCTTGCTTCCCACAGCACCTATCTCCATAAAACTGCCAGCATCAGGGCCTCTGGGACTGCCCAGAATATAAATAATAATAAATAATGTGGGTCTTCAGGCTCCAGCAATCTCTCCCCTCCTTCCTCCTCTCCTTTATCCCCTGCTTCAGCCATTGTGCATCCTTTGGGCAGTCTGCAGGTATGTAACCATCCAGAAGGAGGTCATAATTCTTGGGGAATTTGTCCTTTCTCACCCTGACTGAGGCATTCTTCTTTGTTTGGAAGACTTTTCCCTGTGATCTCCAGCAGACACACCTCAAGTTTCAATCCCAACCTTGCACTCCTGCTCCTTATTCATGACCTGTGACCTTAAAGGTCAGACATCTCTAATCCCAAGAATAACAACTCTCTAGTCAACAGAAGGATCTCTCTCTCTCCAAATTTATGAGGGGTAGTGACTCTGAGGGTGGGGTAGGGAGAAGAGACCTTAAAAGGTCCACATCACCCATGGATGTGAGCTAAATAGTTTCAGAGTGGTGCTACAACTTATCTTTGCTCTGTCAGAGGGAAAAGACACTGGGCTCTTTTGCTGGGATCCAAGTTCTCACTTTGTTCTTGTGACTGACCATGAGATTTTTGGGCCTTTAAAAAATAAATAAATACATAAATAAATAAATCTTCTAAAGAAAACTGGCAGATTAAGGGGAAAGACCACCTCCCAGACCAAGCACCAGGGAAAATCGTGGAGATGGAGAAGTAATTTTTTTGGCCCTATTTGGGTTCCAAACCTCAGAGAGACTGGAAAAGAGGAGGCTGTGTTTTCAAAGGTGTGAGACACTGACACTGCACAAAGGAGAACCATAAACCTGAGAGGCCGGGAGAGCAAGAGGGAGAGGAGTGCTTACATCCATCCCTTCCAAGGGAAGTTAAATCATGGATTTGCTCTTGTGCTTTTTCCTTGCCTGAATTTCCAGTTATTTCCCATTATTTCACCTCCTTCTTTCACCACCATGCTCCTTCTTTGAACTCCAAAATATGTGATTAATTAGAAATAAAAGCATCAGGAATAGCAAACCAATATATCTGTGGAGTTTCTACAGCTGTTTCAGGCTGGTGTTGGGCTAGGATTTTTCTGTGTGGATGATGGCCTATAGGGGAGCTGAGCAGCCTTTGCCATGTGTCAGGGATGGGAAATGATCAGGACAAAGAAGCCCCATTGCCTTCCTGCAGAGACTGGAACTGCCAGAGGTGGAAAGGCTCTTCACACCATGGGCATCCCATGGATGTTTTAGAAGCCAACAATGCCTCTGACTGGAATCAGAATTCAGCTCCAAACAGTTTGAAAATCCTGTGTTTTAAGGTCAGGTCATGAACCAGCTCTCATTGCAAGGTTTGACTGCTTAAATTCATGCTAAATCTGGAGGGATCTCTTGCTGGGAGATGTAACCTGGAGAGAGGGGGAATGCGGGTTAAGTTAAGGAATGAAATGAAACTGTGTCCTGGGAGTCAGACTGTAAAAAGTTGTTACCTGGTAGTGTTCAGGCTCAGGCACTGTAAAGAGACTTTTACAAGGAAGGTTTATTTTTTGGACTGGGAGCAAAAGGGCTGTGGCAGGGGATGCAGAGGAGCCCCACACTTCTCGGGGCTGGGCTGGACAGGACCAGAGGTGCTCATCCCAGGGTTGGTCACCTCCAGCTCCAGTGGCAAAACACATTAGTACCTGCTGGCAGCAAACATTGAGAGGTAGCAGTTTGTGGTTGTTTACTATGTGATTACATGATGTGGCAAAATTCCCTGTGTTTCCTCTGCCCTTGGCAGCAGGTGCCCCAAAGTCCTACACACTCTGCTGCAGGATTTAAGCACAAAAAAAACTAAAGCAAAATACGTTTCCTAAAACCTAAGGCCTAGAAAGCCATCAGCAAGGAGAGGGTATGGTGGTGGTGTACCCTGCAGCCTATAGGATCCTTTTCTGTCATTCATTTCTGACAAACCACCAATTTCTGGTTTTGGTTTTGTTTTGTTTTGTTTTGTTTTAAAAAAGAATAAAATCTTCATTTCTTCTAGGTGAGACATCCTGAAACCTCAACAACTGACTTTTCCTTTAAAGGTTCTGTGCCCATTTCTCCTTTTCTTTTTTTCTTTTCTTTTTTCTTTTTTCTTTTTTTTCCCCCTCCCCAATTCCCCAATGACTCCCAGTTATGGAGGGACATTGAGGACTAGTGAGCAAGTGCGAGGAGTAGAGCCAAGGCTGCAGAGAGCCTGGCAGTAAGGTGGGGATTGTAATGGTCAGTTCACTTGGCCACCCTGTTTTTGTCCCCCAGATGGCTGAAAGCACCACTCTGGCTGACACTTTGGACCATACAGTCAATGTGCAAAGCAGTTCTGGACTTTGGTCCCTGGGGAAAGGAGAGGGTAGAGTGTGAATGGAAAAGCTCCCCCACACACACACCCCAAAGGGACCACAGTGCAGAATCAGACCCTGGAGGAGGTCTGATTATTTTTTTTTTTCTGTTTCAGTGAAGGACTTTTGGCTACATTCCCTGTGCAGTACAAAGGCCCATTGAGAGAACAAGTGCAAAACTGTTTGGAAGAGGAGATGGGAGGCAGAAAGCTGCTGAAATGGGGGAAAACACCCCAACATCATAGTTCACAGCTGCAGCTAAGGTAACCGTAGGGAGCTGGGTCCTGCGCACTGTTCCAGGTCAGTCCTGACTGCTGGAGGGGAGCACTGGTGTTGGAGACCACTGAAAAAAGGTCAAATATCCCTATGGGGCTCAAAGCATTTCCAAAATGCCCCTCTCTTTCTCCCATGGTTGTTTTAAAGCAGAGGTTGGTTTTGGTTTTCAGGGCTTTTTTTTTTCTATATGAGGTTTGCTTTATATTTATAATTTCCAAAATCTGTAAAATCCCTCCCCTTCTATAACTCTTTTTGAAAGAATTGTCCATTACTAGCTACCAAAGTTAGTATAGTTTTATTTTTGAGATCATGTTGTTAATTCAGAACCAAATGTGACTGTGAATTGTCTCCTCCCAGCATGAGCTTTAACAGGTTTCCACCAACACGCTGTCCCCGCAGGCTTAATTCCAGAAGGGAAGGTGTGTTGCAAGTGAAGGAATTGGATAAATAGATTCTAACAAGGAACCATTTTTTCCCTTTTCTTCATGCTCCCAGTCCATGTCGTTTTGGAAACTGTGTCTTCAACCATCGGAAACCTGCTGTTGTGGTTAGGATTTTTTTCTTTGCAATTACAGCTCTGCAGAGGATTGTGCCACAAAGCATAATTTTTCTTAAAGACAGAGTCAAAATCAATTCACTGTGATTGTTAAATTGCCCTGTGTGGCCAGGCATTTAATCCCATGTATAAATCCTTAGTGAATAGAGAGGGAGCAGACTGGGCACGGCCCTCCCAGGCAATCTGGGTTTCCCCTGTGTGCTGGACAAGCCCTAAAGCAAACCCCAGAATTGGACGGAGTCCCCCCAGTCCCGGCTGGGAAGGCTTAGGGTCCTCATCCAGACGCCCACCAAGACCTTGAATTCCTGCCGGAAGGGGAAAAAAAAAAAAAAAAAAAAAAAAAGGGCTAAGTTGGAGCACGTAGGGCACAGGTGGGAGAAGAGGGGCGAGGGCTGTGCCGCCCACCCCTCCACCCCGTGTCCGTGCAGAGCCACGGGCCGCGATTTTTCCAGGAGTGGCGCGGTTTGGGAAGGGTGAGGTGGGGTGGGGGAACTCCTCCCGGGGTCTCCGAGCCTTCGGGTGCTCCGTGCCACAGTGCCACGAGAAGGGAGGGAGAAGCCACAGCCCGGAGGCCAGGTGATCATTCCTTCCCGGAGAGTGCTGCGGTCTTTTTGCATTTAATATTTAATATTCAATATGCCCCTCTCCCTCCTCCACCGCACGTAGATGTGTGCAGCCTGCGAGCAAAGTGCACTGCAGGGAGGTGAGGGTTTGTCCTTTGAGCCTGTGGGGACCGAGCTGAGCCCTCCTCTACGGCAAAAGCTTCGAGGCTGGCTTGTAAACGTCGAGTTGCGTCCACTCAGCTGGGGGTCAACTTTCGCAAAAGGACGTTTTCTCCTCTGTTTTTCAGGATAGTTTTTTGTGCTTTGGCACAGCCACAGGCTTCCGCTTCATCTCCGCAAGAGCTTTCTCAGAATAGCCACCACCCCAAAAATGGGGAGGCTGGAAGTAGAGGTGTCAGCAATCTGCGTCGGAATCGAGTGAGTGGGGAGGAGCGAAAGGAAAGTCGGCGCTAGCTGCGGCCGCATGTCCTCAAATTAAAAAATACATATCCACCCCCTACAAACCAGTGAAGTTTCCCATTAAAGTTGACACCAGGGGATGGTCTTAGCAGTCTCGTCCGCCTCGGATTGGTGAGCCCTCCGGAAGCCTCTTGCACACGCATTTTTTAACAAATAAGTCAGTCGCCAGAGACTTGCCCCCTTCTTCCCTCCACCTTATCCTAAAATACCTTTTTGCAAAGCTCGAGCCCGCTCCCCTAGCCGTGCTGGCAGCTGCCTCTTCCTCCTCTGCCTTCTACCCTCTGCTCAAGGTTCCTCATTGCAGAGGTGGGTGTGTGTGTGCGCCTGTGTTCTTGTGTTCATGTGTGTGCGTGTGTTCCTCCCCTTGAACCTTCCTTTGGGTACAAATCAGCCAGGACTGTGGTTCCCCGCACCCTGCTTTCCCCACCGAGCCCGCAGGTTCCCAGGAGCCACTTGAGCACGTTCCTGAGCTGCAGGCGGCTGTCTCTGGGAAGGTGGCTTCGCACCCGCTGGGTCGCAAGCTGCAAGTGGGGATTTTTTGGTGCCCGTTGTGCTGGACCCTGATTGTGGACCGGGAGAAAGTAAAAAAGAAGATGACCTTTTGCGGCAGGAAGCTCCATCTTTAGACAGGTCTAAAGATGCTAAAACATCACAAGAAATCTAAGGTGGGTAGAACAAATAAATAAAAAGTAAACTCCCCCCCCTAGGTTTTATAGCGGATGAAGGCAAACAATTAGAAATTAACGATGAACAAGGAAAGCCTGCAGTTTGCCGTCAAAATAGAATGGTTTCGTCTGGACTGCTAAACAGGGGGAGGGAGAGTGCTTTTATGTTTTTTTTTTTTTTTTTTGTTTGTTTGTTTGTTTGTTTGTTTTTCCTTCGTTAACACAATGGCCCTTTAGTTAAAAATTAATTTACATCACCCTCGCTCACAAGACAGACTAACGTTCAACCAGAAGGAGTCCCTAGGAAAGAACTGGAAAATAAAATAAAATAAAATAAAATAAAATAAAATAAAATAAAAAATAGCAGGAGCTGGGGGAGATTTGCTAGGTTGTAACATTTGGTGGAAGGATGCTTCTGTGAAAGAGAGGGGCTGCCTTTATTTATTCATTCCCCGTATATGTTTGTTTGTTTGTTTGGGGGGCTTAAGAAAAAGTAAAAAGAGAAGGCACAGAGTAAAAGAGTTGAACAGGTAAGTCATTGCTGGATTCGACCTCTCCGGGAGACTGGGGAAGGATGTGTTTTTCGTAACGTGTTGGTCTTTTTACACTTTCCAACACGTAGATTCCCGATAATACTTTATCCTCCTAATCAACTACAGAAGTCCGTATAGAAAACTGTTACACGTCTTTCTGGACGGGCGAGCAGCCTTGCTTATTTTCCCTCTTCTTTGTTTTTCATTATAAATTAATTATTCATCTTCTAAAAGTTCAGGCTCTCTTTTAAAACAAAGATCAGACGCAAAACTGCTTTGTTTGTGTTCCCCCTTCTCCAAGCGTCTGTATCTCTGTTGGGAGTTTTGACTATTATTTGTCACGGTTCCGACTCTTCATCATTAGCACCATTTATTTGGTTATGTATTTGGCTAAAACCACTAACCTGCGCCATCGACTCGGGGAAAGGATTGTAAATGAAAGGCAGCCGAGTCGCAGACTCAAGCACACCGCAGAGAAATCGCACTTGGCGCAAGGCTGGGAAAATCTTCAGGAATAAATTCCCCAAATTAGTAGTTGCCTCGCCTAGTGCCTACCTAGTTAAAATATAATAATAGTAATGCAACCCACAGTTTCCTGTTCGCATGACTCTTTCATTTTCACTGTTGTCCCTTCTCCTTCCACTTTTTTTTTTTTTTTTTTTTTTTTTTTCCTCTAATGATTCTTAGAGTCTAGCGTTTGGATGGAAAGGAAGGCTGCTTGCTAGACTTGAAATTAAAAGGCCGTTTCGACAAGATTGCCAAGTCCACTTGCTGAGGTGGACTCAGCCTTTTAAGCTGCCATGTGTTTCTCTCCGTGTGCATAAACTTGCGTCGGTCCGCAGCGATGCAGAGATAGGAAAGCAGTTGTGCCGTAATGAGGTACCCTTAAATTTAATTTCCTGTCCCTCCCCTGCTTTATGGATTTCTAACAAAAATGTTGGAAACCAGAGAAGAAATCTCTTTAACTCTTCGGGACAGAGGACTTACGTAAATAATTGAAAGTAACCGAGCTTAATTACATTTCATAGCAAATGGATAGAATAGGAAGAAATGCAATATTCTGTTGAAGGGAGCATCCAGTGCTGGATATATTTATGTTGTTCCTTTCTAGAGATTTTTTATCAAGATTGCTCTTTAATTTTTTTCCAACTGATAATTTTTGCAAAGAGTTAAACATAATTCTAAATACCCCGACATATAGCAATTAAACAATGAGAATGTTTTTTAAAATAAATTATCGCATGAATTGTTGGACCAATAAGAACTTGGTAAAGAGAGAGATTTAATGTCACAAATTTAAATTCGCTTTACCGATGTTTCGTATCTGACTCTAGGCTTGTTCAAAATATTTTATATGTTGACAGCCAGCATAAAGTTTCTGACTGCTTTGTATCTGCTGATAGATTACTTATTAGGGTTCTGCCCTTAACCACTCTACCCAAAGCTTCTATTGTGAATTAAGGTCTCATTTGATTAACTTAGAAGGTTTGCCGCATCTGTGGACACTAATAAAATTATTTTTTTTTTTTTAAGTGAAGCACCCCCGCCGTTCCCCGTCCCAGGGTAACGATGCCGTTTTGGGTCCGGGACCCTGCAACCGAGTCGAGCTGTGAATCCGCGGCGGGGGCAGAACACCTGGAATGGAGCTGAGTTCAACCGTGAACCTGCAAAGGCAGCTTTCTGTCTCCAGACACCCTAAATTAAGTTCGAGAATTTGGAGAAAATGCTTACATCTTTGCTCGCTGAGGAGATATGTTTTCGTTTTCCTTCTCTACACAGCCTACAATTGCAGTTCTCTCTGAAAAGAAAGTTATTGAGATAGGTGTGACCGAGCTCACTCCACTTTTTTGTTTCTATTATTTGGAGTTTTCCAGCAGTGAAGGGGACATTATCTTGCCCGGATTCTGCTTTTATCTCCGGGACTTTGCATAGTTTGCTTTCCTTAATTCCGCAGGAAATGGGTGCCGAGATACAGAGGGGAAGGCGCTCCCGGGGCACTGCAGGGGCACGCGTGAGCCAGTCCTTGTTTTTGTTGTTGTTTTCCTGGACTAATGACTCTATCTGATTGCGGTTTTAGTCTATAAAACCAGGGTCTCCTTCTCTCCTTGATCTCAGGAAGAGCCTGGACGGCCACTCACACTGATACGGGAGGGGAAAAAAGAGAACAAAAAAGCAAAACGTTCAGCCCAGTCCCGATGGGGAGGGCCGGCAGTCGGGTCGAGGGGCTCCCATTTCACCCTACCTCGTGTCTCCCTTGCCCGGAGGGAAAGTTTTCCGCAGCAAGCATCCGGGGCGGTGCTGCCCTCGGGACTTGACTTCTCCCCATCGGAGCAGATCGCTGAGTCGCGTACCCCGGCGAGGAGAACTGCACAAACCGGAGCTGCTCCTGGTGCAATTTTTTGCTGTGTTTTAGGCGACCCACGTCTGAGTCTCGCACCTCACTTCGGAGCAGGACCCAGGACTTCTGTCCCCTCGACACCACGGGGCCGCCGCAGGTTGGCGGGGGAGGATCGCTGCCCTCCTCGTACCAGCTCCTCGCCGTCGGCTCCCTCCCGGTCACCTTGGCTATGACACCCTGGATGCCCCGTGCACTCCCACTCCGCCCCGGAATTACCGGCGTAAACCTGGCCCTATCGGGCCCCTACCGGGCTTCTGCCCCCACCTGGGAACATGCCGCGGGGAGTGGGCGTCAGAGAAACGACTTTAATGCAGCCTTCCTTAAGGCAGAATGACTAATTTTTATCCCCAAAAATCTTTTCTCTCTTTACCTCTTTGCTTTACCTTTCTTTCTCAGAGAGAGAGAAAGAGAGGGAGACAGGGAGGGAGGGAAGGAAGGAAGTAAAGAAAGAAAGAAGAATTAAAGTCAAAATGTTTGTGTTCTATTTGTCAAAGGAAACAAAGGGGGCACCTCTAGCTGGCAGCTGGCTGGCGCGGAGGATGGCCGGGCCGGGGGCAGCGCGGCTCCTGGGCTGATCCCGGCCAGCGAGCGCCGCCCCGAGGCCACCGAGCCGCCGGCTCCGCTGCCGCCCGAAGCGTCAAAACACCCAGCGGGGGTGTCCGGCAGTCCCGGCTAGTTTCTGCAGTGGACAAGTGGTTAAATACAGCCTCAGTCAGCGGACGGGAGACAACTTTTTAATAATTATTATTTATTGCTTATGATTTGTGCTTTTTACCGGAGAATTATCTCTCTCTCTCTCTTTTTTTTTTTTTTTTTTTTAAATCACAGTGCAGTTTTCCTCGCATTGTTTTATATCTTTTGGTCTAATGGATAGCTAGAAAAAAGAGAGAAAGAGCCCACACCGAGCTGTTTCCCATTCACATGCAGTCCAGTGAGGTGGAGAGGGAGGAAAAAAGGAGGGATTAAGGCCAATTTTTAAATCTTTTTCCTATAACTGTGACAAGCACCTCCCGTTTGTAACGTGTTCTTCTTGGGAATATCTGCATGATTCCTAAGGAGGAGACACCAAATACTGCCAAAGGCTAATGCTGATAAATAGAAACTGTGAAAAGCAGCTGCTATAACAATATTTTAATAAAAATGCTGCTTTGTGAGCACCTAAGTAAGTCACAAAGAAACCCGTAATTATATCTTGAGATTCAGTGCCATTTCACTTAGATAATCTTTAATAGATTTTTCTATCATGTAACGGTGTATGCGTGTGTAATGGATATGTACACATATATCTATTTACTGATATATGCTCATGCAAACACTTGAAATCCCTCCCATTCCAGCCTATTAATTATTTTAGCACTTATTCTCCTGACAAGCAGAAGTTATCTTATAGCTAAGATATCCATTTACTGTCTAAGAGCTCTAACTTGCCTTTGACGTCTAAATTTAAAATGTCTTTAAAACTTTAGCAACGTCCAGAAGGGGAAAAAAAGATCTCATTACCTTAAAATATTATTCCAGCCAAAGAATTAAAGCTAATACATCACCTACTTTGATTTCTTCTTTTTTCTTTTTTTTTTTCCTTCATTTTTTTAAAACCAATTGTTATTTATTTTAAACTTGATCATTAAATTAAATGGCACATGCAGTTTTGTTTTTCATGTTTAACTTGAGTGGTTTTCCTTATTTATGCTTTCCATTTGCAGCTGGGGGAGGGCTTCATTTCCTCGTCAAGTTGCAACAGTGAAAGCTCTGTTATATATGTATATTCCTCCTGCTTGATTTGTCTGAAAGAAAGAGCTTTTAGTAGAGCTTTTAGTAGTACGAGTTCAAGTGTGACTACGACTTTTGTTTTACAGATTGTATTGGCATAAAAAATGCAGCAGTGTGTCCTAGTGAGGTTTTTAAATCCTCTTTGCAGGAAATAGAAAATATTCAACAGATTGTAGATATATTGTAGATGTGATGCATGTAAGTATACAAACTGTACATATACATCCCTGCAAACATATATCTACAGACCACAGGAACGTAGTACTCTAGGTTCCTAATTTAATATGTAAATATAACTGAAGTTTAATAGTAAACTTCAAATACATTCCCTCCACAAGTTTGATTTAAACTTGAAGCTGCGTATGTTTGTGTACCAGAATGGTGAGAAAGAGAAAAACGATGATTTGTGAAGTAACAGAAAAATCTATATTCATTTCAAGCTGTACCCTTTACCGAGACACGGAATCAGACGATCTTTTCTCCCCTCGGTCATTTAGAGACCTCTAACCTAATAACATAAAAGTAAAAACCCAAGCTGCACAACATTCTCTCCAGAAGACTTTTTTTACCTTTCTATTATCTTTTAAATGTTTGTTTGATTGATTGTTTTTTTCCTGGGGGTGGTTGTTCTTTGTGGGCTTGTTTGTTTGTTTTCTCATTCTGCCCTGTCTTTCTGCTCCCCGCCCGATGTGGTGTAAACTGTTTGAAGTTCAACAACATGGCTAAGTTTTATTGTATTTCCGGTATAACGGATTTATATACCGTCCTATCCAGTCTTTTAAAGGCTTTTCAAATGAAATGAAGTTAAGTTATAGACAAGTTTCTGGCTCCTGCGTCCATCTCTTGAACTCGGTGAATTTGCTTCTTCAATGAACTTTTAAACTTCACTAAACGTGCACTTTCGGGACGGCTGTCTTATTGTCTTCCGTTTAGTTATTTAATTCACTTGAGGACAAAACCCGATTTTACAAGGTAAGACTTTGACTTTATTTTATATATTTATATAAGTGTGTGTATGTATGTGTTTGTGACACGAACCTGATAATCTGGGGATGTTTGTCCCATTTTTGTCAAACGGGAACTTTTGTTCTTTCTGCCAAAATTCCACCGGTAAGGTTGCTCGGAGCTCAGCAAGGTCCTCGGGGCCTGCACGCCTTCTCTATATCCTCTCCTTGGCTTTCTTCTTTGTATCAACTCCAAGTCATTACTCTATAACATGTTCTTCCAGCACATGGTGCACGTCGGAGGGGGAAAGGACAAGTTTGCCGGAGTTGTTATTTGCACCTATAAAATAGTCACAATGACTCTTTTTCTCGTTTTACTTGATTTATATGTCCTTGGCTTCTTTTTTCTGTAAATGAATCACCTTATACATGCATTCAAGGGATGAGAATATGAATTATTATCATTATTATTATTATTGTTATTATTATTATTATTCCGGAACTCACGACTTCGACTTCATTTTCTTCCCAGTGGAAAGTTTTCCAAACGTTAATGCTTTTAGATTAAATAATAATAATATTATCATAATAGTGTTTTAATATGAAGTCTTGATGAATCAGCTTGAAATCAGAAAGGATCCTCTAAAGTAGATTTCCAGAGGAAGTGGGGGAAGAACTTTGGGAATTTTTAGTCTTTTTTTATAGCCTCGATAATCGCTTGTTTCTCAAAGTCAATAGCATTTTACTGTTTCCTCTGGTCTATTTGTAAACTATTTGTAAAGTCCTGCAGGAGGGATCCGCTGTAGACACTGTACATAGGAAATCATTTGAATAGTTATTTCGTGAAATCGTTGGGGTTTTATTTCGTCTTTCAAAAGACCCTTTTGTTGCTTTTGTTTCCTAGCAACTGTTTTCTATTATAAAAGTTCAGATTGCAGATGATGTCAAACAAAATGGCCGCCCAGGCGCCTTTCTTGGTAGTTTTAGCCTTTGACCCAAGAATGAACTAGAACTGTTCTGTGAATTAGGTAGTTTCATGTTGTTGGGCTTTTAGTTTTAAACACAAGAACATCAAACTACCTGATTTACTCCAGTTATCCTCCTCGGTGTGTTTGCTGAGGGCAGCTGTGCGGGGAGGGGGCCGGCCTTATCTCCCCTCCCCGGACCGGACCGCAGCGGCACCGGGCGCGGACCAGCCGCCCCCCACCCCTGGCGCAAACCACGGGCTCCAGCACCGGGCACCGCCGGGCAGGGGTACTAATTTCTTTGTTTGAAACCCCGTTTCGGGACCTTTTGCGACACAGCACAGTCACGGCCCAAATAATAAAGAGTTTACAAAAGTCTAACTAGTCTGTGGCGCCACTCGGAGGCTCAAATCCCTCTCCCCAGAAGCAGGCAGTCCTGTTATCAAACCTCTCTGTGCAATGAGGTGTGGCCGTTGCATAAAACATATACATATAAAATATGTAAAATATACACACAGTTGTAAAGTAATTTAAGTGCTTCTTATTTTAGTAGCTGTGATCTACACCACTGTGTAAAGGATAAAATGTGGATTTAGGGAACGCCAAAGAACTGTGTCCAGTTGATGTGTTTAATTGGCCCCATTGATAAAATAAGTTTATTAAAGGCCCTGCTGCACATCTCCTCAGGGCTTCACATTTGTCATTTCGCTGGCAATGCTATAGGTATTAGAACAGAGAGCAGGTCTCTATGGCTTCTCCTATTGAGGTAAAAACACCCGACTTAGCCGTACTTGTTGGATATTGAATTCAATGTCATATTTGGTCTCTGAGGAGCTCCTGCATCTCGTAGGAAACATGCCTACGTCTTCAGAGACTAAGTGTATAAAGCCGCGGGCTGTAGGCGTGCGCCCGTGTACAGGCATGTGTCAGCTGCTCACTGCTGAGCGCTCGCTCGGCGCTCTGAAAGCTCATCTCCGGGCCCCAAACGCACCATCTTTAGACAAACTTAAGCTAGAAGCACGCCTGAGAAGTTCACTTAATGAAAGGGTTCAGATGGTATCAGAAATGTCCACAGATACTTTTTCCACATCCTTCTTCCGTATTTCAAAGTGATGCATGTGGGAATAAGCTGATTTTATTGTATTTTATTTCAAGCAAACAAACAAACAAAATCAGTGTGAATGTGAGAAAGAAGGAGTGCAGAAAACTTTGCGTGTCAGCTTGTGTGGTTGGAAGAAGTTTACCCATTCCTTATGGATCCATCTACTTTCTACAAACTGGAAGATCGTAGAGTCGCGTGTGTGTTACCACTCAGCTCGTGGAAGCAATTTTCCCTGCATTGGTGTTTAAAATATCCATAAAAACAAGTTTAACATGGTCCAGGCCACGGCTAAGTAAGCTTGCGACTGCATGTCCCTTCAAGGTTTGAAGAATTAAACTTTGAAACGATATCCAGGGTCTAAACAACCATCTGCTGCTACATTCCGTGGCCGACGGATTACTTGGGAATTTTATTTATTTCTCTCTCTCTCTTTTTTTTTTTTTTTTTTTTTCCCCATTCGGAGTGTTAAAACACAACGAAAACAAACAAACAAATAAATTGTATAGGTTGTAGTTCGGTGTGTGCTTATTCCCGAAGCTGGTGATTGTTGTGCGCATATTGCCTATCTCTCCTTTTAAACAAACAGCCACTCCAAGGAGAGGAGAGGGAAAGTCAAACAGCGTAAAATAGCTCGGAGCTTTCTACCTAATTCACCAGTCCTGTGACTCCTTCCTTGGAAACAACGTGCTACTTGTGCCCTGACTCAAAGCCCTTAAACGGAAAAGGACAATCTGGGAAAGTTAATCATAAACTATTCGGTAATAATGTCCCCACAGGCAACCACTAACCTGCCTTGTAAATGTCTGGTCTTCTGATTTTGATCTCCCTCCTACCCACGTAAATACAGGAAGCAAGGGCCATGGAGGAGAATGAGGACACAGAGCTGGGACAGATCAGAATCAGGCCCAGGGGGGTCTGTATTACTGCCTGAAATCGGGAACTGGGACTCATTTCCCCAGGCTTTGGGAAAAGACTAGGGAGAGGAGGGTGCGGTAGGCTGGTCCCGCCTGTCCCACAGGCACGGCTACATCTGGAGCGGTTTGTTTCTCTTTTCCGAATTAGAAAGATAAGAGCGACCTTACCTGGAGAAGGAGCTGTGTGGGGATAGCTAAAAAATCCTCCGCCTATTGTCTCTTTTGAGACATGGCACATATTTCTGCTCTAAGAGACAACGAGGAACTGGGTTATAATGTAACAAATTTCCCCCAAGTTGCTCTCCTGCCAAGGTCCAGTCTGTCTGATATTACCCGACTCAGGATGAGTTTTAATTTAATTAATGAGCAAAACTGTAGTGAAAAGAGCCTATCTGTAAGAAGCTCCACCTTTTATTTTCCTGAGGCTCAAGGTACGGATTTTACTGGAACTCTTCCATCAGTACTTAGTTCTTGTACCTGTACTTTTACTTTCACACCCTCCTCCCCCGCCTGGGGTAGGAGCGGCAGATATCTCACCCGATGGGCTGTTACTTCCCTTCCTTTCAGATGAATGCAGTTTCTGGGAGCTCCAGTTATATCATGGTGACCCCAAAGTAGATCCCGGTCTCAGGGAAGGGGAATGAGCAGCAGTTGCACCAGCAGCTCCCGGGGTTTAAAACCTGCGGCAGCAGGAGTGAGGCAGGCGTCCAGCTATTTTATGGAGGTTGAATATTATTTCAATGAGGGAGGCCGGGGGGGGAGTTAGTCTAGTAGCCAGAAAGTGGGTTCCCGAACAACAATCAAACTTTATTTTAACTTTCCTCCACCTTCCCGTTTCAAATACACATACGCTTTTACTTTACTGGGGATCTAAATGCTTTATTAACTGCTGAGATTACAAACCTCATTTGAAATGGTGTTTTAGCCAGAGTGTACTTTTGGTTCTTGGAAAATTTCCAACATGTGTAACTTGTTTTTGCTTCTCTTCAGACAAGGAATTCCTCCCCCCTTCTCGACGCCCCCCCCCCAACCTCCCCTTATCCCCCCCCGAACCCCCCCAACACACACACACGCTCCCTTTACGGATTTTTAACAGACGGCAGCATTCAAACTGAGAGCCAGCACAGGAAATGGCAAAGGTAGATCTTTCTGCTTTTAGGCTACAGAAATTATTTCACTTTTTTATTTATTTATTTTTTTTTTTTCCCAGAGGTTTTACTCTTCAAGAGAGATTATTTGTTGCACTCTCGTGAGTTTGGAAGGGTATGTGACTACAGTTTCTTTCTCTTAGACCCATGTAAAAGTATCATACATAAATTATTTGCTTTATGCTGAATTTTTATTTCTGTTGCCTGGCTTTAAAAGGTTGTTGTTGTTGTTAATATTATTATTACTTAATGTTTTTATGGCCTAAAATAAAAGCCTTTGAAAGCTGGGTAACCTCTGAATCTGGTCTCCAGACTCTATAGCCATGAAGTTCACGCTCAGCTTTTATCCTCTCTAGCTTAACCTTATCGACTTCAAAAACTAAACTGAAAAGCATAGTGAAAGCACTGCTGAAAGTAACGCACGTTACACACCGATGACATGTTGGCCTCTGAGTCTTAACATTCTGATAGAACCCCCCTAGTTCTGTCCTGTCTTCAGTGCAGGAGAAAGCTCTGCAGACCCCAGTCTCCTCCACCTTCTTCATACCAGTCATAAAGAGGCAAAACTATCTGGCAGAAGGTGCCAGTTCTCATAAATGAGAACAACAGTCTTTAAAAAGTGGCTAAATATATTTCAGGCAGGAAATAAATTATCTTATATTTTATTTTTTATTATGCCAAAACTTACACATCAGTAAAAAATGGCAGCTGAACAAACTTAAAAGCCGCATATTTTGAAAGTATTTTATATTTGATTGTTTTCTGAGTAGAAATAGCAAGCCAAAGAGCTGTTTGTTAAGGATGAATTTTTGCAGCTGTGTATTTCAAAGGGAAGCACTATTTGGAAATGATTCCTTCTCTCTACGAACAATAAAGATTATTCTAAGCAGCATCTGAGTTCAGAAGCCTTTGGCTTTCCACTGCAAGCTGACAATACTTCAAATTCTTCCTCACAGCCAAATACACTTGATGCTTATTCTGAAAGCAGGAAAAAGTTTCCACTTCAGACTTTTTTTAATAACTATTTCCAGTTCCACTTCCCTTTACTAACTCTCAACAATCGCATATCTAAAATTAAGTCAGCTACTATGCAAAACAAGCAAAATTCATATCCTGTATCCTCTTGCTCAAAGATTCATCCCTGCAGCTGACTTTCAGATTCTGCTCGGAGGTCACTTTCTCTTTGGCTCTTCCTTCTCTAAGTTTTTTTTTGCAAACAGAAGATCTTTTCATGCAATTTCTGATGGGCTGTATTTCGGGCTTTAAAGTATAAATGTCTATGTAACAACACTGAAACAGACAGCACCACGCGACTTAGTCTCTCTAAGCGGGCAGATCTGGAATAAAATGGTAGCTTGCCTTAAGCCCCATTCAGAAAAGGTTGCAAAGAGATGAGCTATGGGGATATGCATAAAAAATAAACTACTGAACAAACGGAACCCTCAGAGAAGTAAAAGCCAATGGATTTTGCAGATCTTCTTGTGAGGTTTCCATCCACTAGGGATCTGAAAGCCCTTAGTTTCTGCCTCACAGCCATACTCGTAAGAGTCTTTTCGGTTTGAATTTATATACTACAGAAAATTATATACTCACATGGTGACACAGTTCATCATTATTTATAGGAGGCGCACCAGGATTTTTTACAATAATATATTTATTACAGGTAAGACACAGCCAATCTATCTAGCAGACAGAGAACAGGTGTTTTGCTTCAATTAACGTTCAATATTTTTATCTATACTTATTCAACACACTGGTAACAACATGGCTGTTTATCCATCAGTTGTATAAACACTTTTCCATGAGCCAAGAGAGTTTAATCTCCACAACACACTTAAATCAGCCTTTTCCTTTTCCAAGCTCTCATAACATTTTCAGAATCCCTCCGAATCTGTTGTAAAATGGGTTGATTGAAAACAAACAAACAAACACTGAAAGGCAATAGAGCCGAGAAATATGACAACATGAGCAATCAGCTCGCATTTCGTGTCTGATAACACGGGACCTTGAAATTTAAAAACCCCTAAGTCATAAAGAAGTTAAAGAGAAGAACAAATTAGATAGAAAAGTTGGAAAAAAGCAGGAATTCCACCCGTCGTTCTACACAACCGTCTTTTCTGAGATGCACACTGGAGAAAAGCAGCGGTCCTGCCCCACTCTGCTCACTGGTAAGAATTCCTCTGCTTTTACTAGTTTAAACGCAAAGGGTATGAAGTAAAGTTACTTTGGATTTACCGCCGCGAAAAGGAGAAGGAAGTTTGCAAGCCAGTGGGGAGTACTCACCTGGTCACATTTACTCACGGAGGTCTTTGCAAGATCTTAGACCAGGGGCTGGAAAGGGCTCCCCAGCCAGTCCTCAAACCTCACCTTGGCTGGAGACTGGAGACTGGATCTGTTTCTTAAGAACAGAGAGAATTTTGCTCTGGCTGGGATGCTCTTCCTACTTTGATTGATTAAAAAAATAAAAATAAATCTGACCTCCGGCATTAGGCTCCAGCTCTCCTTGCCCATCCTGACCCCCTTGATTTTTATTTTTATTTTTATTATTTTAATGAAAATGAACAGCTTCTTAATAGCGCCTCTGTTAGAGGATCTCTGGATCTGAACATGGGGAAATGTGTCATTCCATGACGCTGCGGGGAAGATACTCCTGGAAAAGCACCGCTTATACGAATAAACGAAAATCTAACAATTTGGGTGTCGGTATTCAAGCGTCTTTATGGTCTTATTGTATCAGTAAAACACCTCTGATAGCAATTTCATACATACGTTTTGTATAGATGCGGACATCGGGAGTGATGTACACACACACACACAATATCATAGACAGAGAGATGCGTAATAAATTTTTCCTTGGTTTCAAGTGGCTATTAACACATCCCAAAGTTATTATTAGCCTGCTAATACAGACTTACATTCCTATATACTTCAGGAACGATTCGCGATGATTTATCATTCCTAGAAATCTCTTTGCCCTTCACATTAAATATCCTTCTGTTTTGGGGTGAGAAGAAGAAGGACGGAGGGGTAATAGATAAAAGGAGACAAATTAATCCAGACTGTTACAGCTGAAGTCCAGAGAAACACTTTCGCCCTAATCATACAGTGCACCTTTTCCTTAATCAACATTTACGACGCCATCAGATCATCTTGAAATAAACGTATTTGTCATAATAACTTCGTAAAACTGACCCTGCTACCCTGCATCAGACAGGATCGGACCCGCACCTCACTATAGTCCCCTGTCAATCACTCACGTCGGTGCTGGCAAAAAAAAAAAGAAAAAAAAAAGAGACAGAGAAAGAGAGAGAGAGAAGAGAGAGAGAGAAAGAAAGATGGAAGGAAGGAAGGAAGGAAGGAAGGAAGGAAGGAAGGAAGGAAGGAAGGAAGGAAGGAAGGAAGGAAGGAAGGAAGGAAGGAA